>JAOTOM010004361.1:0-255000 GCA_034440615.1 Ashinkailepas kermadecensis | reverse complement strand
GGAGAGGATATATTGTAGGTGTGGCGGCTCTGCCGTCGGTGGGGTGTGGGGACGGTGGTGGTGGTGAGTGTGTTGTGGGGTGTTAGTTTGTGTGCTGGCTGTGCGGGGTGTGTGTTAGCTAATGGAAACCCAACCCAAGCTTACTGGACTACTTAAACTAAACTAAGGGCTATATTTTAACTAAGACTTAACCTTAACCCGGCTGAACATGGGCTGACTATAGACTTAGACTGGGCTAAATATCTCATTTTCTGCTATGCCTGTGTGTGTTGTGTGTTGTGTTGTGCTTCTCCGCCACCTCCACCACATATTCCCAAACCCCCAACCGGCTTGGTGTTGTATGAACTACCGCCCCTAACACAAATTTATATGTGTGCGAGGTCAAAGTTTTGGGAACACCATATAGGTAAGTGAGTGCCTCCAACCAAATTAGAAAGAATACGTTGTATTAGAAAATTAATAAGAATGTAATTTGTCTGCGGTTTGAATGACTTGTCCCGAATTGGGACTTTTTGGATGCTAACAGTAGTATAATTTTGTGCAATGTACCGCATGAAATAGGTGCCTGTGTTTAGCCCCAAGCGGCTTCCGCTATTCCTTAAAGCTACCTAACACACATTCATTCTCCTCATTCACTTCACATTCGCTCGTCTCATTCATTCTCTCCTTATTAATTAAGGAATTGCTTGGTCCCAAAATTTTGCTCCCGCCCCCTCCCCCCTCGGCGGTACACACAAACACATATATCGACAGACCATCGCTCTATTTTTGATGGTAGGTTGGCCGAATATGTAAACCTTCCACTGCCATCATAGCTGGCCTCGCCATTATTGGCGGCGTTCCTCGCCTGGATAAAGTTTTCATGCTACGAGGGGGCTCATCGTACTGGCTCCGAGGACTTATACAAGTGCTCTGGTGTCGTTGACCGACTTACCTAGCCATAAAGGCAGTCGATGCCGCGCCGGGTCTTATTCGCCGCACACGTGCAACCAGGCCTATTTGTCCACGGGTGGGCACGGACCACTACCTCGTTGGGCACGTCCCCTGGCCGTCTATATAATCTAGCCGGCCCTACCCTTTCAGCCCCGGGGCTTACGGCACGCCAAACCTCTCCGGACGTTCCCCCGAACCACTGCACAGCTCCGTGCCCAAACGTACAGCGAACGGAGGCGGACTCACGACCGTGCAGTGTTTTGCAATATCCTATTGTCCGGCGCCAAACTCGACGGACGCAATGTGTGCTTTCCTTAACGGCATCACATGCATTCTCTGCCCGCCCCATCTGTGCCCCTGGACCACAGAGGCCAGCTGGATTTTGCGGTCAAAGAACCAGAGCATGTGAGCTAATGCCCCCCGAAGTGTCTCCGTTCATCGTCCCCTCTCACAATTAGACATCATCCAAACGCAGATCATATGTGACAACATTATTGTTCTAAACAATTTAGACGGGCTTCAACACTCACTACCATTACCCGGGAACGTTCAGTCCATAGGGGGACGGCTCGCAGGTCGTCTGCCTCGCTGATAAATTTACTTCATATAACAAATTAATATCAGGCACATATCCAAGCATCATGTGTGAATCATCCCTAGTGTCGGGAGAGTACCCACAGTACTATTCTCGTCTATCCGAGGGAAAAGCGTGACACGTACCCCTCAGCCCCCGAGGCACGGCCCGCCATTTCAGTTTTGGACGTAAATATCCTTCCCTCCGTCCACCTGGTCGCCGAGGTATTTACTACGCTACCGTTGGTCTGGGAGGGTCGTAACCTCACGCCATCCATTGACGTTAATCCCCACGGAGGGTCACTGACTGCTGTCGGTACTCGCCCACCGGAATTTGACCTAAATGTTATTTGTTGTCAGAATAGTTATACCACTGAATGCATAGGTGCAAGGCAACCCTTGAGTTCAGGTAAAGTTTGGATTGTAAAAATAGTTTGCACCACGACAGGTAGATTAGCTTTAAATTTAATGTTGTAGTCATGGTATTGCAAGGGCCAAGTGCATTGGACGAGGAGATGAAGACAGAAATTGTTGCAAGCATAATTTTGTTGCACTCCATGTTTTACTTTTATCCGATCCTGCTCCGCTGCTCCTGCTCATCACTGCCGAACAGCTGCCACCTGTCTCTGCTAATGCCACCGCAGAATTTCTATGCTTAATCTAATATATTTACATCTATATACACCGCATCACATTACGTCCACGCACTGCTTACACGCACACTACTCGCCATCTCCCACATCTCCATCCTAGCCGCGACACACTTCCTACCCACCCAGAATTTATCCTATTTGTCCCCCCCCCCCATAATACGGGTCGTTCCTTTCAGCAGTGAATTAGGTTGAGGAGGAAATAGCTGTCTTAGAAATTAGGCCGGTTTGGAAGAAGGAAGAAGGCATGGCAGACCGACGGCACTCACATTTTGCTGGTGGTTCGGTGCGTCGTCTTCTTCTGGACTGCTCCGGAGACTGTTCTCCCCGAGAGTGTGAGCGTCCGAGAGAGAGAGAGAGAGAGTGAGAAACTGCCAGTGAGAGTGTGCCCTCGAGAGAGAGAGAGAGAGAGAGAGAGAGTACGTTTTCTTTCCATTCGCTGTAGCTCCGCTTCCTCTATTCTCTAGCCACTCCCGGGGCTCCGGATTGAGTTCTTGCTCTTGATTGGTGGGAGTTAATTTTTCTTCCTCTTAGGCCGGGTATATATCGTGAAGCCGCTTGGGGCCTTCATGACGTTTCGCTGGAGTGGAAATTTCCCACAGTGCTGCCGGCGTTCTAGAATGTTTACAGGGGTCACCGATCTCACGGCTGGCCGGCCTTTCTCATTGTGTTGATCGTGGCCGGCTTGTCATCAAAATACTCTTGTTGTTGACTGGTTGGGACGTGGTAGCGGGCCAGAACGAGGTGATTAACCCGGGTAGGCGCTTAATTGCTCCAGAGTTTTCGCTCCCGCCATTGATCGGCACAGGTGCGCGTTGGTCGGGTCCGGCCGGGCGGATTAAAAAAAAAACATGCAATGAGTAGGTGGAGAGCTTGTGTCCGGGATCTAACCGGACGTCTTGGAGAGCTTGTGGCCGGACCTTGCGGCCACAAGGGTAGGAAAATATTGAAAACTCGGTGCCGAAAGAACGTAAGCCTCCTTACAATATAGGTTCGATTATTTACAGGATGGGCAGTCACTAAACTGAAAGAACCAATGTCAAGGCTATTTTATAACATCGCAAGAGTACGTAGGTCAGTAATCAGTTGGTTGGTTGGTGGGTTTATGATTGTATGACCATTTGGACCTTAGTTCGGGTAGTTGACTATTTGGCCTTGATGATGCACCGATCATGACGATCATGTAGCACCCAGGACCGGTACTACGTGATTGAATAGCACCCAGGACCGATAATAAGTGATTGAATAGCACCCAGGACGGGTAATACGTGATTAAAACCAAATGGCACAATTATAGCAATTGCGCTCCAGGTAAGTTACAAGTGCGAAACCTAGCCAAACCTAGCCAAACCTAGCCAAACCTAGCCAAACCTAGCCAAACCTAGCCAAACCTAGCCAAACCTAGCCAAACCTAGCCAAACCTAGCCAAACCTAGCCAAACCTAGCCAAACCTAGCCAAACCTAGCCAAACCTAGCCAGTATGGAAAACACAGTAGAAGTTGTGGCTCACGTCCAGGTAATGAGCTCAAACTGAAGCGGAACAAATAACGAGTTTACGTCATGTTTTTGTCTAGTCACTTGTTTTCATCAGCTTAACACCTCACGACCGTACATTGTGTGCAATGCAAGTGACATTTCATTTCATTCAGACATTCCTTCAGTGGCATTCCATGCCAACATCTTTCTTAAGTTTATCGATTACTTGGAGTGCTGAAGCGAGGAGAGACACCAAAGGTAACAGCACATTGATCAAATTCCTGGAGTTCTAAAGGCGTGGTGAAGTAGATAAAGGGACGTATGAAGTGTGAATATTAACTCTCCATAGCTGATTTGTCCCCCTTCAATGTTCATGGAAATAGGTTAACGTGCTTTAGGCTATCTTTATGAAGTTGGTCAAATGGCTGTAAGGTAAATGCCCATAGGCCGTGAAAGGCCAACATGTGTAGTTCAAATGAGCACAACTGTTAAATTACACATCGTGTGCAACATATTTTGGAATTTAAGCGACATCACTCATCCGGACGGTTTAGAAAAGGTGCAGGTTCATATAGTTATCTTGATTAGTTCTCGAGATACGAAGCAACCTAAGCTATAAAACCTCCAGAAAATTCCCTGTTTACTCAATCTTAGTGCTGATGGACTCCAAATAGTATGCACGATCGGCAAACCTTGGAGATCTTCCGCCTCGGAAGCTCAGTTGGTGAGAGCGCTGGCCCGCATCTTCCCTATCCTGGCAAAACATGGTACGTGTCGCTTCACGTGCCCGCATAGCCCCCGGTTGGGAAGGTTAGTTGGTAACTGGCCCGATAGGGCCGGGAACGTGGCACTGTAGCGGCCGTGTCCGTACATTGACGGCACGTTACTCACTGACGGCACGCTACACTCATTGACTGCACGTTACACTCATTGACGGCACGTTACTCACTGACGGCACGCTACACTCATTGACGGCACGTTACACTCATTGACGGCACGCTACACTCATTGACGGCACGTTACACTCATTGACGGCACGTTACTCACTGACGGCACGCTACACTCATTGACGGCACATTACACTCATTGACGGCACGCTACACTCATTGACGGCACGTTACACTCATTGACAGCACGTTACACTCATTGACGGCACGTTACACTCACTGACGGCACGTTACTCACTGACGGCACGCTACACACATTGACGGCACGTTACACTCATTGACGGCACGTTACACTCATTGACGGCACGTTACTCACTGACGGCACGTTACACTCATTGACGGCACGTTACACTCATTGACGGCACGTTACACTCATTGACGGCACGTTACTCACTGACGGCACGTTACACTCATTGACGGCACGTTACACTCATTGACGGCACGTTACACTCATTGACGGCACGTTACACACATTGACGGCACGTTACTCACTGACGGCACGCTACACTCACTGACGGCACGTTACACACATTGACGGCACGTTACACTCATTGACGACACGTTACTCACTGACGGCACGCTACACTCATTGACGGCACGTTACACTCATTGACGGCACGTTGCACTCATTGACGGCACGTTACACACATTGACGGCACGTTACTCACTGACGGCACGCTACACTCATTGACGGCACGTTACACTCATTGACGGCACGTTACACACATTGACGGCACGTTACTCACTGACGGCACGCTACACTCATTGACGGCACGTTGCACTCATTGACGGCACGTTGCACTCATTGACGGCACGTTACACACATTGACGGCACGTTACACTCATTGACGGCACGTTACACACATTGACGGCACGTTACTCACTGACGGCACGCTACACTCATTGACGGCACGTTACACTCATTGACGGCACGTTGCACTCATTGACGGCACGTTACACTCATTGACGGCACGTTACACACATTGACGGCACGTTACTCACTGATGGCACGCTACACTCATTGACGGCACGTTACACTCATTGACGGCACGTTACACTCATTGACGGCACACTACACTCTCGGCGAAAATTGTTCCGTTGAACCGGAATTCACGAGTCGGGTGGTGGGGCCAGGGTTCAAGCGACAAGCTCTGCTTAGCACAGGACCCTGGTCCATAAACCCACCAACGATGATTCGGGCTAAATTTACGTCGCTATTTTAAAGCAAATTGTTCAGGTTATACCTTTCCACACTTTTGGCGACATGGACATGCCTAATCATCAGAGATAACCTTGACCTGACCTAAGTTACCTATCTGAGTGTCCGATCATGATATGTGGGATGGGTAACCGATAGGCCGTGTCTAAGAATGCACGCGCATGCTTATTGTTGTCCTTTCGCGCGATTTTCTGGAGATGATAGTTTTTCAGCCGAAAATGAGTTGAGGAACTCAGAGCTTATTCCGATCGAAAATTCTAGCAAAGGTTTCCAGACATGGCTTGACTGCCATCAAAGTTTATGACTGATTATCAATATTGATGCAACACGCAGAAACCCACTCTGTCGGTTACCGTGGGCTTTCGCGACTGGGAGACTGGATGGCGTGCCCAGAAATGAATGATTCGAAACAAAACACAAGGCGGTGTGCTTTGCTTGTGAAGAAGCGCTAAAACTGGTTACCCTGTTCTGGAACGGTTGGGTGTGTTTATTTCGCTATGACTGTTATGTGTAACTTACCACTTGGGATTCTAGGACAAATGTACGTAAGGACAAACTTACGTATGGCAGATGTACGTAAGCAAATGTACGTAAGCAAATGTACATATGCGCAAAAGTACGTATGGCAGACATACGTAAGAGCAGATGTAGGTGAACGATGTACGAAAGTGCAAATGTACGTATGACAAATGTACGTGTGGCAGATGTACGTGAGAGCAAATACACGTATGGCAAAAGTAAGTAAGCAAATGTACGTAGGCGCAAAAGTAGGTAAGCGCAAATGTATGTAAGCGCAAAAATACGAAAGCGCAAATGTACGTAAGCGCAAATGTACGTATACGCAAATGCACGTATGCGCAAATGTACGTAAGCGCAAATGTACGTAGGCGCAAATGTACGTAAACGTAAATGTACACAATTGCAAATGTACGTAAGCGCAAAAGTATGTAAGCGCAAATGTACGTATGGGCAAATGTACGTATGCGCAAATGAACGTAAGCGCAAATGTACGTATGCGCAAATGTACGTAAGCCCAAATGTACGTAAGCACAAATATACGTAAGCGCAAATGCACGTAAGCGCAAATGTACGTAAGCGCAAATGTACGTAAGCGCGAATGTGCGTATGCGTAAATGTACGTAATTGCAAATGTGCGAAAACGCAAAAGTATGTAAGCGCAAATGTACGTATGCGCAAAAGTACGTAAACGCAAATGTACGTAAGCGCAAATGTACGTATGTGCAAATGTACGTAAATGCAAATGTACGTAAGCGCAAAAGTACGTGAGCGCAAATGTACGTATGAATCAATATACGCTAGGGCAAATGTACGTACATGGAAGAGTACGTGCGAGCAAATGTGCGTGCGAGCAAATGTGCGTGCGAGCAAATGTGCGTACGAGCAAATGTGCGTACTAGCAAATGTGCGTCAATGCAAATGTACTTATGCCTAAATGTACATACACTGGCTCATACGTACATTTGCTCTTGCATACTTTTACGTTTACGTACTGCACCGTTTACGTACATTTGGCATGCGTACACTTGCGCTTGCGTACATTTACGCAAACGGACTTTTGCGCTTACGTACATTTGCGCATACATACATTTGTCATACGCACATTTGGCCTACGTACATCCGCGCTTACGTACAATTGTCATACGTACATCTGCGCTTACCTACATTTGCGTACGTACATCTGCCATACGTACATTTCCTTTGCGTACACTTGTCCGGTTACCCCACTTGGTCGTCTGGTATATTTATTATTTTGTCTGAAAATTCACGGCGCAGCAGCCATTCGTCTCTCTCAATGGTGTTGACCTGCTATGCGATGCAAAGGAGAGACAACGTTTACTTTCCTCCGAGTCAAGTGTGCCAAATTCCCGGTGAACTACGCGCCTGTCAGGCTGTACCGGGGCTCCTATTACTATACAAACAAGTTGCAGAGATGGTTCTAGAACGCTCTTTTCCAGCTATTAATGGGGGTATACCAGAGAAACAATGCAGGATGGTTCCAGCATGATGCCAAGGACAGCTACCCAGTTTTTCATGGTAAAAGAGCAGGGGCAACCTTAGCGAAGTGTGGTAATCGGGTTAGGGTAACTATGCCGGGAAACTCCAATAACCAAGCACGCAGTTTTACAGGTAGTAAAGGGTGGTCATCTGCCCTCTCCCCCTAAACACCGGGAAAGAGAGTTTACATTTTTTTTTCTCACAAATGTGGTCAAATATGTCTTCAGTACACTCGATGATATTACGAGCACCAATATTGTCCTACCCGCAACCCTGGTTCGCACTGATCGTCTTCATAGAAGTAATTGAGAGCAAATAAAGCATGCAAATCGTGCATACAAAAAGAAGTTGCATGTTACTGTTTATTTCGTGGCTGAGCGTCATTAGTACGTCGTTGCTAAATTATGGCCCATCAAAACATAGTCAGCCAGCGTGAGATGGAGGCTGGTCGGGTTGGGTTGGGTCGCTGACATGGAAGTTTTTGTTACGTAAGCTGGCTGGAACTTCGCCCTCACTCGTAATAACGTACCGTTTCGAAATGACCGCCTCGGTTCTCGATTGATTTAGGAGTGGTTCTCGGTTGATGAAGCGTCAGTGACTGGTAGAGCCAATAGAAAGACCCAGCGGGGGGGGGGAGATCAATTGTCCATCAGACGTTCGGAGCAGTATTGGGGCATTAATCTGCAGCATCCACCCAGACCACCACAGACACTTCCAATGCTTCACAATCCCGAGCCAGAACAACAGTGTCTTCGCCACGGTCATCTATTCTTGATGCATTGAAAGAGATCAGCCGCTTCTTCCATTACAACGGCCGACGTTTGCTGTTATGTACATTGGTTTCTGAGGTTTTGTTAATTGATCCGTCCGTGTTCTTTAAGTCTGGGGTATTGGGATCCGGGGTCTCGTTTCTGAGATCTTGTCAAGTGGTCCGTCAAGTGGGATTCTTCAAGACGCGTCAGGATTTGGCGCCCCTCATGCTTGCAAATAATTACAGTACTAAACGGTACAAAAAAGGCAATACTAGACAATTACCAGGCAATTTGTTAAGTATACTTCTACGTTACATCTTCTGATAGCATTTCTCGCAATCCGTTCTTTATGTATTCTGTTTGAAGGACAAATATACAACAAACCTATTTGGTTGTTGTTTGGTTGAACATTGCCAAATCCAATGTTGCATTTATAGTGACATGCGATGTTAGTGTTCCCGCATGGCTCTGTGTCATGAGTGATGTTGCCTGATAGTCAGCATTGAGGGTAGGCCAGATACATCCTCTAGATTAGCTCTGAGAGATTAACTAGCGTGAGCATCTACAGCATCTACAAATATATTATCTGCATACCGGCAGTGTATGTGGGGAATGTTGTGTCTATGTTGGCAAATGCCACTTCCTCGACCACCGCAATACCACCATAATTCTACCATCGCAATATCGCCACAACTCTACCACGCAGACTCACAAGGCACCTCCAACAAAGAGGTCCCCGGCATCACACTGAAACGATGTACAAAACATATCTGCCACGCAAACTTCTTGTAGACAACACTACCATGTTGGCTACAACACTCCACACAAGATGCTTATTGGTGGCGAAGGTTATACATAAAAGACAGGGGGACCCGATTGTCAATAGACAGATCAATGCAAGGTTGGGCCTCTGTCCGCGTTGTAGTCTCCTACCAGGTTGAAATTATAAATGCGAAACAGTGTGTACCAACCTATGTTTGGTAATTGGATGCAATAGCGCAACCAGGGATGCTAAGGAGGCTATAGCCCACACCCATCGTGCCAGAGGGTCCCATTTTGTGCGCTTCGCGCGCCAGATTTTAGCCTTCCTTTCTCGCTGGGGACCGGTGACAACTGGGGGCTCCTAAGAGGTAGTGGTCCCCCAAGATTCGCGTCCGTGCTCGGACAAATGACACCGGGCGTCGACAAATCGCACTGGAGCCCCCCAAAACAATCAGGTTGGGGAACCACATAAATTTAGCAGAGCTTCAGAAACTAGTGTTAGAAATCCCAAAATCGAGCCGAGGCCTCAGAAAATTTCCATCGGGGCCCCGCAAAAATCTGGACTGGGAACTTCAATAAATACAGCGAGGCCCGACAAACTAGCGTCAGCGATCCGCAAATGGCGCTGGGGCATCTCAATTTTAGTTGTGGCCCAAACAAAGTACAGGAAACACCGATAACCTGAGTTGGGGCCCACGAAATCGCGACCGGACCCAAAAAACGCCCTGGGTTTTAAAACACAACTTTTGTCGGGGCTCCAAAAATTCGCGTGAAGAGCCCCCAATTCAATATCGCAGGGCTCCGAAAACTCCCGCCGAAGCCGGAAAATGCCCCCGTGCCCTCCCCCCCCTCCCACACACACAAAAACGCACAAGGGACGATAATTCGGCTGCTGTCTCGATACGAATGGGCAGACTACGCAGGACAGCTCACAAACTTGGTCCAGTTAACCTAAAAGAAATACTTCGAAGGTGGCCAAAGACCTAATGTAATGATCTCAAATTCACTATAAAATCAGCTACATTGAGTCGTCAGATATACTACATAGGGGTAGTTTACCACCTCCGGATTTATTCATACCGCAAAGGAGGGAAAACGGGACAATGGTGTGCAAGTATAATACATGTAGAATGAAGAGTCGTGAAAGCAAGTCCATGCAGGATTGATGTCAACTTTAGTCGTGGCTGTCACACAATTGGTACAGAGTGACGATCCCCATAAAAAGTGGTTGTGCCGATTTTCTGAGTGGTGCCGCATTTCATCTAGCCGGCGCGATAGGCTCATTGCCTGAAATGGCTTCGGTTTGGTACATGTGTGAGAGTTATGGCCACTTTGTGCTCTGGTGTCAGTTTCCGAATTGGCCCATCGAACTCAGAGCTTCAATAATAAGGATGTTCTTCAGATGATGGTTGCTTATCATATGCGCACAATGATACCGATTTAGTCGTTTTTCATCAGGATCGATAGCGACTGCAAAATCAATCGCCAAAGAGAGTGCCGTGGAGTGGTGTTATTTATCTATGTCGGTCAGGTTTGTCGCGAAGGCATGACCTATCATCCTCAATCGGCAGAGCGTTACTTCTTCTCGTCGCGAGGTCCGGTGTGAGGACTGCCACATTCCTAATGCCGGCTGTATAACCCTCAGCTTACTAGGTTTGAATTCCAGGCTCTTTGAGATCCAGACCACTATCACAAGTAATTTGGTGAGCAAATATGATCAAATGACGTTAGGTCGCTGAGAGATGACACATCAGCTTTATAGGCCGTTTGGTGCCTTTTTACTGACATTTTATGGTTACTACTTCTACTGTAGTTAATACGCTACGACAAATCACGTTTCGTGGGTTTGAAATGCCTCTAGGCTCGACGTGTCCCCGGTGATCTTGTCAAGGCTAAGCAAGGTCACTGACCTCAATTGATCTCGCATCACCTTTGTTTTGCTTTAATACGTGTTATGAAATTCTTACAATCTGACTTAAGAAATGCTCGTACAATTCTTGGCAGCTCAAAAAAAGATGCCTATTTTTCTTTTAATATGCGACGTTTTACAAGGTACTATCGTTTGCAAGTTTTTGCATAGCAAACTGAGATTAACTGCAGGGATTTGACCTGGCATATGTGCACGCACGCTTGGAAGCTAACCATGCACGTTTGGAGGCCTGCAGGGAATTGACCTGATATAAGTCCAAGCACGTTTGGAGGCTAACTATGCACGTTTGGAGGCTAACCATGCACGTTTCGAAGTCAAATTAAATGTTCATAAATTTGTGCCAGCCTAAGCAGCATTGTGGTTGCTTCTCGGCTCCATATAAGCAATAACGGCGCACGGCGTTTCAGATGCTAAAACTCGTCGCGTCAGGAATCGTTTGCCTTGGACCTGGCCCGAAGTGGAGTTGACTGACCGAACGTGTATATCGGGCACAACTGGATTTGTCTCGTGATAGACTGCTGGGTGTGCCGAGTGAGTTTGTTCCGTGGCTCTGCCTCAGTCAGGGGAGAACTGTTGAGGGGTGGCAGTCACCATGTCGGATAGCTAGGCTGACGAAGTAGACTCGCCGGGCCAGAACCATCCAGCCAACTGTCGCCCGCAGACCATATGCTCTCCATACTCTACTACTACACATCATACCCCGACTCCTGCCGGGCGGCAAAGGTGAAAACTTCCCCAACACAACGTTTGTACTTGACCATTTCGAGAAACGCAGTTTGTAGCGACGAGTAACGCCATCCTGTATCTGTTAAGTACTGTAAACAGGCTTTGCCCACCTTTTACCGTTGGCAATCCGAGGCGGGTGAAAGGGGTCAATTTCGCGTGCACCATTTTACCGTTTTTCGACTCATAGCAGCCGCTAACCAACTAACATTTTTGATAAACCTTGACATAATTGGCTGTGCTTCTGGGAAGCACCATGGTATTATCAAAAGAGGACTTGGAAAGTCATGGTCACACGTAGGAGGCACAGGAAGCAACGTAGTTTTTTTTAACGTTCCAACATAACCGCACCGTAAATTTCAAAACTACCAACGATACACCGATGAAACAGAGACCAGTGGGCTTGGAAAGATGTCCGGCAGCACATGGTGCCGAAATACTTGATGAATGACCATGTGGTAACATTTCACCGGGCAAGGTTACCCATTTTCATTGGTACACTTTTCACACCTCATCGATGTCTATTTATGCATATCGGAGATAACAGGAACGATGAATTCTAATTCAGCATGCAAAACAACTTTGGAAGGAAAAATTGTTAAAACAAGGTCAGCTTCGATCATACGAGGTTACCTGGGTCATGCACTAGGATGACCTACCTCCTATTCCTACCATGACCCTCTTTCGTTGACGCTAGGCGGCAATAACAGATTGCTGAATTATAATCCAGTGTTGAAAACTACCCTGGTGGTCAATTGTCTGGAAAAAGAGGATCAACACGTCCGCCAGCCTCTTTGTCTGTCGTCTGACCATGCTCAAAGGCACCTGACTCTCACGCGATAATAGGACACGAGGGCTCTGAAAGTCCTTCGAGGCGGTGGCTCCCCAGACCAGACACTTACCTGCCATGGCTCCAGTTCGGACCTGGCTCTGAAAGTCCTTCGAGGCAGTGGCTCCCCAGACCAGACACTTACCTGCCATGGCT
The DNA here is from genome assembly GCA_034440615.1 of Ashinkailepas kermadecensis. Lineage (NCBI taxonomy): Eukaryota > Metazoa > Arthropoda > Thecostraca > Neolepadidae > Ashinkailepas > Ashinkailepas kermadecensis. Next base: position 242,034 of record JAOTOM010004361.1, on the reverse strand, counting down.
GCCGTTCGGACCTGGCTCTGAAAGTCCTTCGAGGCGGTGGCTCCCCAGACCAGACACTTACCTGCCATGGCTGCCGTTCGGACCTGGCTCTGAAAGTCCTTCGAGGCGGTGGCTCCCCAGACCAGACACTTACCTGCCATGGCTCCCGTTCGGACCTGGCTCTGAAAGTCCTTCGAGGCGGTGGCTCCCCAGACCAGACACTTACCTGCCATGGCTCCCGTTCGGACCTGGCTCTCACGCGACAATGGACTCACTGTGAGCCCACTTGGGCTGAATCTGCCACAGACTCGGATCTCACGTGCAGTGGACATAGTGGTGCAGTGGATCTCATAGTGCAGTGGACCTCGTAGCTCACCTTTGGTGAATTGGCTGCAACCACGGATCGCACCTCGACGAATCCGATGCGGGCTCGGAACTCGCCTGAGATTAATCTGGCGTGGAGTCGGGATTCACGTGTGATAGATCTAGCACACAGCGTGGTCTCGCCTGGGGTGGATCTGCAGCAGACCGGGACCTCACCTGAGACTGACCCGCTGCGCATGGTCATCTGGCCCGGTATGGTTGGACGCCAGAGCACGCGCACTATTTGCCAGTAGGCGAACACCATGAACGCCAGCGGCAGCAGGTAGAGGCAGACTGTGCTGAACACGGCCGAGTACAGCTCCACCTGCGCGTCCCACGTCGGGGCGCAGAACGAGTAGTAGACGGTGTCCGATGGGCTCCAGTCGTACGGGTGCACCTCCGTCCACACCATGTACGGAATACCTGCCGGGTCACGCCAGCTCAGGTACAGCACGTCTGCCGCCCTTGGAAATGTCGCATTTTATGGAACTTATGGCCCTCCGGACAATTATACACTCCAAACAAAATTAACTCCTATCAGGTATATTCAATGCCTCTCAGTGTCATGTGAATGGTAGCTACGTGGTTATAGGTCCATAGCCTCACATTACCATGTCAGCGGAGGTTACGTGTTCCAGGTGCATAGCCTCACAGTGCCATGTCAATGGTGGCTACGCGATCCAGGTCCATAGCTTCATATGACATGTCAATGGTGGCTACGTGAACCAGGTGCATAGCTTCACAGTGTCATATCGATGGCAGCTACGTGATCCAGATCCATGCCCTCACCGTGCCATGTCAATGGTGGCTTCGTGTTCCAGGCTTCGACCTCCCTGTGTCGTAACGCCTTCACAATCGGTCCTCGATTCGCCGTCTGAATCATTGTGTCGTTCGACAGGCCGCGAGTACAGGCCCGTCAGCATCTCAAGTTACAGCCGCGAGTAACGGGCCGGTCAGCATCTCTAGTTACAGCCGCGAGTAACGGGCCGGTCAGCATCTCTAGTTCTCGCGCCGCGGCCGGATGTCAGACAGCGAGCACAGAGGGTGGGTATCCGAGCTGCAGCAATGGACTAGCAACAGGCTGGCAGGTAATGAATCCACCTACCGTACAACTCAACAACGTTGGGTTAATCTCCCGTGTTGAAGCAATCTCAATTGACACTACGGAATATATATATATATATATATATATATATATATATATATATATATATATATATATATATAGTATATATATATATACATATATATATATATATATATATCCATATATACATATATATATATATATATATATATATATATATATATATATATATATATATATATATATATATACATATATATAATCGGCGACAGAATTTCTGACACCCCACGCTGGACGCAGGTTGTCGCTCACCTAGCAAGACGGAGAGTAGCCAGATGACGGCAATGGCCTTCTTGGCCCAGCGGGCCGTCGTGTGGAACCGCAGCGGGTGGCACAGTGCGTACCAGCGGTCCAGCGAGATGAACGCCAGCGTCAGCACCGACACCGATACCGACACCCGCTGGAAATCGTACATCGTGTTAACACCGAGAGCAGCACTGTGAGAGATCAGCGCCGCGGTAATGGCATACCCAAATGTTACTCAACCGGAGATCACAACACTGATCTGGAGTTAGCGCTTTTCGGCGATATATAGGTAAGCTAACCTGCTAAGTACATATATTCATTGTGGACAACGTAAGTGACGAAAAATATTTTCCGACACATTCTGCATTGGCCACAGATCCAGGGCGAAGAGAACATGGGCAACATGGTCTATAATTATATCCATAATTATGCAAGAACTGATCTCAATTTACTACGATCGCTATGAACCGTGTACGAGTATGCGAAGCGGCATAGGACAAGGGAGAGCTGACGAAGTTGTCACAGAAGCACGCTAAACAAGCGCGATAACAGCACTGGCCAATAATGGCAACAGTGACGTCATAGACGTTTGCTCACTTCAGGCTCAACACCTTGTATTAAAACTGCAGTGAACATAATGAGCACAATTCTACAATATGACATCACCAGATGAATACAGTAGATGCTAGTTTATAGACTCCCCCCCCCTCCCCGTAAACATGAACCGAACCTTCAACAGCTATATTATTGGACATCTGATATTTTCAACATAGTTTTTTTGTACCAACTGAACGTATCAAACATCTACTGAAAGTTGAGGAGACAGTGTCCTCCCAGCTTTCAAAGTCTCGTCTGAGAGTTTCGAGATCAAGTGCTGCTGTTTGCCAGAAGTTGTCTTCGAAAAAGCGATGCCAATTGCACACATTAATTAATATCGCAATTGTGGTTCCTCCTATTTTGCTGTCAGAACATGTAATGTTCCCCATAAGAACATTGAAATTGGTATCTTGGAATATAAATGGGCTGCACGTCTGAAATATTGGTGATAGCCGTTACAACTCCACGATTATCTTCGTTCTCTGTGCCAATTTGTATGAAAGGAAACTTCGGGAATTCCGAATGGTTTTCATTGTATTAATAAATTACATAATATACATAATATATAATAAATTACATATTAATCCTCCCTACATAATATGCAGGGAGGATGCAGTGTTCAAGCGAACATTACGACATAACAGAATCAAGATTACCGAAACGTTCGCGACAAATCGTCACTGTCATAGTACAACATCATCGACATCCACCATATCGCATCCGATATCCTTCTGATCCCTGATTAAGTCCTCCTACTTTCGACCTCGTTCCCAATATGCTCATCCATCTGTTTTCCCGCTGCCGTCTACGAAACACATTCTCCATTCAAACACTTTCTAGCCCAACTATGCGGAAAGCTTCGATCTCGTGGTCGGGCCCGTTGAAATGTTTACTCACTGGAAGCTCTCCTCTTCCGCACCGAATGGACGACATGTGATTTTGGACCCTTCCATACAATGTTTCCTGTTTCTCCCACATCACAAGAATCATCACACTTCTTGCAGAGCACCCCCATACGACATTAGAACATTTGCAGCCTACAGTAGGTATTCCTACTTTCCTTCCACGCGCCTCAACTTCCTGACACATGACGCGGCACACGTAACAATTCCTTCCAATATGTTGTGCCCTGGTCTGAGTCCCGTACATTACCCTTCTTGTGTTGCCATGCACCAATATATCAGCTAGGTGTGTTCCCCTTTCTGTAGGCTAGCATAGGGTCGAGTGAGAAATGCTTTTGTAGTTTTCCTGATCGCTATATGATATGGCGTTTGTCTTTCAATATCTGTCGGATATCTGGGAGACATCTAGAAAAAGTAATGGCCATTGGAATCCTCTTGGCCGTAGATTTACGTTGAGCCCTTTTCACTAGCAATGGGTCTCTGGCAATTTGATTGGCCTTGCATATCTGCATATGAACTACCTTGAGCGGGTACCCCGTTTGTAATAGGCGGTCTCTGATTACATTTTCATTCTGGGCGTACGAGCTGTGCGTGCTGCACATCCGTTTGACACGAGTAGCGTCCGTACGAGTTGTGCGTGCTGCACATCCGTTTGACACGAGTAGCGTCCGTACGAGCTGTGCGTGCTGCACATCCGTTTGACACGAGTAGCGTCCGTACGAGTTGTGCGTGCTGCACATCCGTTTGACACGAGTAGCGTCCGTACGAGCTGTGCGTGCTGCACATCCGTTTGACACGAGTAGCGTCCGTACGAGCTGTGCGTGCTGCACATCCGTTTGACACGAGTAGCGTCCGTACGAGCTGTGCGTGCTGCACATCCGTTTGACACGAGTAGCTTCCGTACGAGTTGTGCGTGCTGCACATCCGTTTGACACGAGTAGCGTCCGTACGAGTTGTGCGTGCTGCACATCCGTTTGACACGAGTAGCGTCCGTACGAGTTGTGCGTGCTGCACATCCGTTTGACACGAGTAGCGTCCGTACGAGTTGTGCGTGCTGCACATCCGTTTGACACGAGTAGCGTCCGTACGAGCTGTGCGTGCTGCACATCCGTTTGACACGAGTAGCGTCCGTACGAGCTGTGCGTGCTGCACATCCGTTTGACACGAGTAGCGTCCGTACGAGCTGTGCGTGCTGCACATCCGTTTGACACGAGTAGCGTCCGTACGAGTTGTGCGTGCTGCACATCCGTTTGACACGAGTAGCGTCCGTACGAGCTGTGCGTGCTGCACATCCGTTTGACACGAGTAGCGTCCGTACGAGCTGTGCGTGCTGCACATCCGTTTGACACGAGTAGCGTCCGTACGAGCTGTGCGTGCTGCACATCCGTTTGACACGAGTAGCGTCCGTACGAGCTGTGCGTGCTGCACATCCGTTTGACACGAGTAGCGTCCGTACGAGTTGTGCGTGCTGCACATCCGTTTGACACGAGTAGCGTCCGTACCAGTTGTGCGTGCTGCACATCCGTTTGACACGAGTAGCGTCCGTACGAGTTGTGCGTGCTGCACATCCGTTTGACACGAGTAGCGTCCGTACGAGCTGTGCGTGCTGCACATCCGTTTGACACGTACGAGTTGTGCGTGCTGCACATCCGTTTGACACGAGTAGCGTCCGTACGAGTTGTGCGTGCTGCACATCCGTTTGACACGAGTAGCGTCCGTACGAGTTGTGCGTGCTGCACATCCGTTTGACACGAGTAGCGTCCGTACGAGCTGTGCGTGCTGCACATCCGTTTGACACGTACGAGTTGTGCGTGCTGCACATCCGTTTGACACGAGTAGCGTCCGTACGAGTTGTGCGTGCTGCACATCCGTTTGACACGAGTAGCGTCCGTACGAGCTGTGCATGCTGCACATCCGTTTGACACGTACGAGTTGTGCGTGCTGCACATCCGTTTGACACGAGTAGCGTCCGAATGGATAGCGTCCTTCGCTGATTTCCGATGGTCAGAATCACACCGGAGGCATGTCTTCACCATTGGGCTTCGAGAACACTTCGGTAAGAAATTTGCTGTTATGTAGGCCAATGCGGACATCCGGAAAATAAGTGCTCATACACATCCACCAAAGTACCTAAAAGATGAATGGTGACGAATTAATGGTGTCAGCCACTTGATGGGACCGCTGTAACTGATCTATGTCTCCAACAAAGATACAAATATGTCGTCGATGCACCTATACAAATCAGCGGTTTGACGGGTGCGGTGGCCAGCAAAGCTGCTTCCCAGCTACCCATATACCAGCGCAACTCTTGCCTGGACGCGGTCCAGCTGGGCGCCGTCGGTCGGGATGTAATTGGTTGTTTTGTCTAGCCTGAATTACGGTTTTCAAGAATTAGTTGTATCATGTTAATGAGGCCTTCTGTTATAATATCCTGGTAAGTATTGATGTTCAGTGCAGCCTGACATGTTTGGACTCCCTCTAGCTTTGGTATGCTTGGGACATTTTTTCACATTTATGCAGAGCATTTGAATGCTGTGCCTTGCTGACAGGTTTGCGAGAAGCTTTTCTGCTTGTCGTAATTTCGCAAGGAAGTCCGTTGGGTCACGTATATAATTTGACTGTGATTCCACATTCCCCTTTCGTTTACTACCGCCATGTTTTCGGTTGCGTGGTTTTTGCTAGTCACTATCGTTCTTGCCGGATAACCCGGTCTGTGGGTATTTGGGGTTTCCAATAGGTATCCCGGCTTTGGATTTGTTGAGAATATATACCCCCACAAATTCTTGCTTATGTGACCCATCTTTTACAGGTCATCCGCCAAGCTCCTGAGCTTTTTCTATATCGAAAGAGCGCAGTCTGTATTTGTATGGCAGTAGGCTGTATCATCTTCCAGGTCTCTTCCTCAATTGTTGCGGTAATCCTCGGCATCCATCACCACCACTCTCGAGCCCTTTTCTGCCGGTCTTATCACATGAAATTGACTGTCATGAGTTGATCTATGGTTTTCACTTCCTCTGGTTTCAGGTTGTCTTGGCACTTCTTTTGTATGCCACTTATGATCTTCCTCAAAATCTCCCCCAGATGCAGGTCCAGGAAGGGGTCACGACCACGCTGAAGCAGCCAGGATGACTTTTTGTATGCTTTGTCATTATGTATGACGTCCTCGGTGTCCCTGTTATCTGGCTCCATATATTTACAATTTCCCCAGAACTCACGCAGTTGCATTACCCTTTGACAAATGGGCCTGCATTGCTGATGCGCCTGCGCATTAGTATTTGATTTAGTCAAATACTAATATCAGGAAGTTGAAGCGCGTGGAAAGAAAGTAGAAAGACCTTCTATAGGCTGCAAATCTTTTGGGCCCATTCCACGACAATTCGGCAAGGCCATAACACACAATATTATATAATTTCATGAAAATATTTGTGTCGGGTTATCTGATGCGCCGAATCCAGCTGTGACATTCTTAGAAAGAGCAGGTCAACGGTCAAGGAGTTACCAACCAATGTCACCAAACAAGGGTGTCTTTTGAGGTCCTTAATACAGTGAAGAACAATCAGAATTGTGCAAAAGTATGCATTGGTTAACACAATAATCCACTACATCTTTTGGCTCTTTCGGAATTTTCGTTTACCGGCTATATGAAATCGTGACATCGTGACCTAAGGTAGACATGACCTACACGAATTATCGAGCCAGTCACAATGTGATTTGAAAAAGTGCAGAAATGAAGTTCGATACCTTGTCTTTCGAAGCAAAAAATAAAAAGTAGTGTTTTGTCCCTCGAAATCTACATATCCATTCAAACTTAGGCATGCATGGTTGTTTTTGCACTAGTATATCTGTGGGCTGCTTTGATATTTGTTTGAACAGTATATTACTGAAATACAAGCCTTTTAATGTTCGTGACATGTGATGGGATGAGAATGTTAGTCATCTGATCTTCAGTGATGTGTTCAACAAGTGTTCTACTCGTTGTGAGGTCAAGTGTTAAAGAAATGGCAGAAATGTCTCCGAATTGTGGTACGTGACGCATTCCACGACAAATCGACAGGCGGAAGGGCCAAATTACACTCTATATATCGATGAAAATACTTACATAGGGTTAGCTTGTCTCTATAATCCAGCGGTGTAGTTTTGGGAAAGATCGGAGCAACGGTTAAGGAGTTATAACATCGGTCATTTTTGAGAGGTCACCTAAGTGTTTGGAAACCTGGAACTCAATGAAGAGTAACACGAATAGCACGAAACTATATATCGCTGAACTCGTCATGATCCACTGCATCTTGTGTCAATTTCGAACTTTTTGTTCACGCGTTTTTTTTTTAAATCGTGAGCTTGTGCCCTAAGATAGGGTGACCTAGTTTGACCTTCGAGACAGTCATAATGCTATTTTGGAAATTCAGAAGCGACGAAGGGTGATTTGTGAAATCCTAGATCGTCACTTGTAAGGAGAAAAGCAATATAAATGTTTTCACATGATGTTTATGCCTCAGTGCCAGCATATCAAAAATGTGCGATCATATTTCACCAACACTGAAGGGTTTTTTTGTATCACCGCCACTCACTGTAATATCAACCTTCTGGCGTTTCAAACCCCACATTCTGGAAACGAAAAGATGAACCTCATTGACTGAGTAATCGCATTCATCTTGAACTGTTTGAGAACAAATTTGGCGCGGACGCATCCATTGACACATGCTGGGCCTAAAATGAATCGCATTAGATCATAAGCCGTCTACATCGGTCTAATAACATAATGTAACAGAATTACACAATGCAATGCAATACAATAATGTGTTGCAGCATTGTAATGCAATACCATGTAATGATCCACAGATCTGCAGATCATCCCATACCTTGTCAGAATCCCAGTTCAGACTGATGATCTGTCACTGCCATAATATCAATCAACACAATCTGCATCAGCGCGCACACCAACACGTCTAACTTCAACCAACTACCATTCACACACGACCCACACCGGTAAGCAATTTATGAACCATTACGGTGCTGTGGGTTACTGGTGCGAACTTGTGTCACCCCTGTGTTCCTTTCACAGTGATGGCTTTCGAGAAGCGCTCGGTGAGGTGGGTCGTGACGTCCATTTCCTCCTGCTTTGATACAAATATGAATTTAATGCAGCTGGCTAACTTGTGCGACAGATACTCAAACATGTCTTCCACCGTCAGTATCTGGTTGTTAAGCGGGCGCTTGAGGCTCTCTTGAGCCGCGGCACGCTTGGCTGTGCCCCGATGCTTTCGCAAGTACCCTTGCCATGAGAGGTGACAAAAAAGCCACTCACAGGATTCCCCAAAATCCGTCTGATGGTGACACACATTGACGAAGTCATGCTTATTCGTATACTGTCGTCTGTGACATAAATATTTTTTAAGGTCAGGTACTGCGGTCCGAATTCATGGGATAAGCCGTTGCCGGAACGCATGCACCATGTCGGTGTTGTGCTCTGTGCCGTCAGAGATATAGCAGTAGCTCTGATGGGACAGTACCTCGTTCTCATGCCAGTACACTACAAACGGGTGCACGGTACACTGGGACGATCACAGTGGAAGCATTGAGTTGCATCCTGCACCACAAATTAATAATTTTCAGGGAAATCGTACTGGACAATCGCTTTGCCCTCCTTGCCAGTAGCCTTTGCTTAGGTGAAGTGCTGACCTTGCTTGTTATCCACAAAGTGGTGTCTGGTCAGCCTCACGGTTTGCTGGCTCAAATATCCCATGCTTTCCTCTTTGGTCCATACTATTTCTGCGAGTGTACAGCGATGCGTGCTCATCCACTGTTTGTACCTAATCTCATTATCCATGTCATCATCTGGGACTAAATCACCTTCACTCTCTTCTGATTTTTCCGCGAGGATAATCCTCAAAATGTGAATTACCCCGTTTTCACCAGGACAGTCCGCACAGTTGTGCATCATGCAATCACGGTTTTCAGTGCCACATACAGCGTGATCGAGGAGGTTACGGTATTTGAGACCGGGAAGGCGAGGGCGGATATGAGCAGATTTTGGTTTTCATGATAAGTGCACATGCACACCGAGTGCGTCCCACTGCTGCCTGTCAAGACGCAATGCTTCGGACGAAGAGCAGCAAAGGTTAAGAAGCTGATGTGAGAGGTTTCAGAGTTCTGCTTGTATAGATCATATATATCACACAAATTTCCCAAAACAAGCCTTTTCTGAACTATACTTTTGGTTCCATCAACATGTCGCACCGTGACACGGTCGGTCTTGCCGAGACACATCCGACTGATGTGGTCCGACTCATAAAATAGCTTTACTTTCATCTTGACTGCGTCCGACACCCTCCGAAATTTCCTCACTTCACACGTTCAGCGAGAGTGAGCAGTGAGCACTGGGCATCCAAACACGGTGCCACCCTTGGTTGGTACCATTCCTGGTATTTCACTATATTCGCATACTTTTATTTTCGCGAGGCAATAAATGGTTGTGCGAATGGTTTCTCGATTATCGGAATGTAATCGCTATATTGCTTCTCTCTCTTTGTAATTCATGGTATGGTATAACTCATAAATCATCTACTGCCACAATTTGCAGACACTTCTGCCATTTTGTTTAACCCTTGACCTCACGAGTTAGAACACTTGTGAAACACAACATTCGAGATCAGAGGACTAACATTATCATCCCATCACGTGCCTCGAACATCAAGAGCCTTGTAGTTCAGCAATATACCGTTGTAAATATTCATACGGGCCACGATAAACTAGTGCAAAAGCAACCATGCATGCTTAATTTGGAACGGATATGCAGAGTTTTGGGAGGAAAACCCTATTTTTTAGTTTTTGCTTCGAAAGATAAAATGTCGAACTTCATTTCTGCACTTTTTCAATTCGCATTGTCACTGTTCCGAAAGGTAAAATAGGTCACGTGACCTTAGGTCACGATGTAACGATTTCAATCATCCCGAAACAAAAAAATCGAAATAGCCAAAAGATGCAGTGGGTCATTGTGAGTTCACCAATTTATACCTTTGCGCAATTCAGATTTGTCTTCATTGAGTTAATGAGCTCAAAATACACACTTATTAGGTGACATCTCACAAATTCCCGAGGCTATAACTCCTTAACCGTTGACCTGATCTTTTAAAAAGCGGCACCGCTGGATTCGGCTCATCAGGTAACCCCACACACAATATTTTCATAAAATATAAAATATTGGGTGTTAGTTTCACCATTTCACTTGTCGATTTGTCGTGGCATGGGCCTCTGTCATATTTGGCGTGTTCTGCAAACAGTGTGATGACGTTTGTTATGTGGGCGAGACAAGAACAGATTGTGTGCCAGGGTCCAAAATCACTTGTCGTCCATTCGGTGCGGAAGAGGAGGGCTTCCAGTGAGTAAACACTTCAACGGACCGGACGACGAGATCGAAGATTTTCGCATAGTTGGCCAAAAAGTGTTTGGAAGGAAAATGTGTTTTACAGACGGCAAAAGGAAAACAGATACATCAGCATATTGGGAATAGAGTCAAAAGTAGGGGAACATAATTAGGGAAAATAAGAATTTAGAAGAATTTAAATCAGAATTTAAATAAAGAAATAAAGAATTTAAATAAGAATTTAAATAAGAATAAGAATTTAAATAAGAATGATGGGGACGATTTTTCGCGACTGCTTTAGTAATCTTGCTTTTGCTATGTCGTAAATTTTCGCTTGAACACTGTATCCTCCTTTACATGTAGTCTGCCAGTCGTGTTGGCATGTGATGGTGTATCTTGGATTCGCCCGTTAGATTCTTCGATACGCGGTTATTTAGTTCATTAATCGCCTAATCGGAGGTGTTCTAGACAGCTTCGATTGACACCCGATTTTTAGCTTAGCATGATTGGTTTCATTTTGAAGTGTGGCGAACACATGGCGGAACGTGAATACACTGAGGAAAGTACGATGTTCTACTGGGACTGTCTGCAGGTCTGCATATATATATATATATATATATATATATATATATATATATATATATATATATACATATATATATATATATATGTAAAGTATAGATATATATGTCTATAGACCGATAGACAAGTTAATCAGCTAAAACTTCAACATATACATGATAAGCCCGTGTGAAAAAAGTTCTGCTGATCTTAAAAAAAAACTTTCATCAAGTTACGAGACTTGCTGCCTTGGACGGGAAGTTCGTTGTCACTGCCGCCAATGTTTTCTTCAATCTGTCCGTGGGTTGCACCCACTAATGCATCGCCACTCTACAACTAATCACAACATAACACATCTCGTAACAACCGATCTACTCAGCCAAAATACGCCGCCCTCACATTTGCCTTCCATTTGCATCATGCATTCCGTAATGTTGTTTCCCTTGTTGTTTTGCTGTCCCAAATAACCCCATCCATCCCTGTTCACGGAGACGCCTATGCACCACGGATTTCTGCCAAACTCTCTCCAGTCCTACTACTCGTATGTCATTGAACGAATGGTCTGGAAGTAAAAAGTGAGAAGCCACATCCGTATCTCTTTCCCACAGACTTACACCGGAATGGTGCTTCTCGATTCTGGAGTAGGATAGCCCCCCCCCCCCAGTTTCACCCACATAGCGGACGCATTTGCATGCCCAACACCAGTTCCTATCAACTACATTCCAGGAACGACATCCCATGGTCGTAGAATGGCCGTGATGTTGGGTGGGTAATTTGATACGTAACTAGAAGTGACATATATTTTGTCTTCGCTTCTTTGCTTCTGTGCGGCTTTTCCAGGAGGTACCTTCTCAGAATACTGTCAACCCGACCTATATTTGACCTTTGTGTGGATATCCCCGTTCATCTAACCCCGCTTTAATCGTATTAACCCCCGATCTGAAACTGTTATTGTGAGAACAAACTATCTTCGCTTTCACTACCAATAAACACAGTATGCTTCTTATGATATTGGCTGGGTGGTTGGTTGGTTATTGGTTTTACGACACATCGACCGTCGAGTCATGTAGCGTCGCCAATCTCTCACGCCGATTGGCCGCGGGTGAAGATTATATATTGGCTGGGTGGTCCTAGGTGTAATGTAGGTACGTTTGTGCGTCCGTGAGCTTATTGGAAATTTCCGTTCCTATTTTGCTCCGCTCAAGATGCATCAAAACGTCTAGGAATATATGTTCAGATGAAAGTCCGAGCCCGACCGTTTGGGTGGATGCTGTTTGCTAGACTGTGGAATGTTTTCAAGTTATCCTCCCAATGTGACCACGCCCCAAACATTTAATCGATGCATTCCAAGAATACTAATGGTTTCTTTTCGGCCTTGTGCAGTAAATCTTCCTCCCACTATCCCAGATAGGTGTACGAATAATTGCATCCGAGTTTTGAGCCAACGGCCGTACCCAACACCTGTAGGAATTGCTGTGGAGGGGAATGATTCCACTCAAGAGCACCTTTAGCATTAGCTAAAGGTGCTCTTGCTCAGCACAAACTCTATCATGTTCATAATCTCTGTGGCTGGAATACTCGGGGTCTCCTCGGTTGCCCAAAGGCCTCCCGCGTGCATCTAGTCCGTCTTGTTTCGGAACGATAGGGTATAGCTTTGAAACGTCCATGCAGAATACAATTGGTTCAAACGCGTGAGACTGCTCCACAGGCTGTTTGACCCCGTCCAGCCTGCATCTGGTCCCGGCTGTCCAGGCTGTTTGACCCCGTCCAGCCTGCATCTGATCCCGGCTGTCCAGGCTGTTTGACCCCGTCCAGCCTGCATCTGATCCCGGCTGTCCAGGCTGTTTGACCCCGTCCAGCCTGCATCTGATCCCGGCCGTCCAGGCCGTTTGACCCCGTCCAGCCTGCATCTGATCCCGGCTGTCCAGGCTGTTTGACCCCGAGTTGCATCTCTCACAAACGATGGCAGAGACTGAACATGATCCCTCAGATATTCACCGTCAATCCTGCAATGATGCGCAGGCGGCCAAACGACTGGTGCCGTAGGAATGGGGTGCGGGACTGGACGACTGGTGTCGTACGGATGTGGTGTGGGGTTGGACGACTGGTGTTGTAGGGATGGAGTGAGGTGTTGGACGACTGGTGTCGTAGGGATGGAGTGTAAGAATGGACGACTGTGTCGTGGGGATGAGATGTGGGGCTTGACGACTGGTGTCGTAGGAATGGGGTGTGGTGTTGGACGACTGGTGTTGTAGGGATGGGGTGTAAGAATGGACGACTGTGTCGTGGGGATGAGATGTGGGGCTTGACGACTGGTGTCGTAGGGATGGGGTGTGGTGTTGGACGACTGGTGTCGTAGGGATGGAGTGTAAGAATGCACGACTGGTGTCGTATGTATATGGTGTGGGGTTGGACTACTAGTGTCGTATGGAAAGGGTGTGGGGTTGGACGACTGGTGTCGTACGGATGGGGTGTGAGAATGGACAACTGGTGTCGTAGGGATGGGGTGTGGGGAGAGCGTCTACGCATTGGCTAAAAACAAATACAATCAGAGACGTTAATTATTTATTTTCGGGATCCCAAATGCAAAAGTGATTGCGGTCTAAAGTTTTTCCCAGTGCAAACACCCCTTGGAGTGTGTTTTAATGAAATTGTCCGCAACTGGGGCAGTCACAAAGGTCATTGCTAACCCACTCACGTGTCAGAGCTATGGCGAAGCCCACAAGAAAGCCTACTGCGCGATCAGCTGATAGCGGCCCTTGAAAAGTTATATTGCAATGTAAGTGTTCACATCTCCACTGGCATCTGACAGCACTCGGTGATATCTTGCCCTTTGATAGGTGATTCATTTCATGATTTCAAGACGTGACGTCGATTTTTTCTCAACGACGGAGGTCTCTTCGCGAGCGATTCCATCGCAAAGCGCTTATGTTTGCGTAGTTGTTGGTGTTGGTTCTGGATTATAAACACGCATGGTCGCTGTAATTCGAGTTCTCGTTTCGGTCCTTCCAAACATGTAAAAATGACAAGTGGGTGCAGGAATATGATCCCATCATCTTGAGTACCTATTCTGGCAACCTACTTTCAGTTTTGTTCTTCTGCAACCTGACCTGGGGTGGAGGTGCCGAAACTGAAATGGAAAATTATTCCGAGAATAAAGCATAAACCTAAGAAATGGCTCTATGAGCAGGGTTGAATAATCAATGTTTTCCTCGAGTACATTCAGTTGATTCAGTTATTTAGAGATCCGACTTTCGCAGCATAGCGTCAGCAGGATGATGTGGCGTTTATTGGAAATATTCACAAACATTCAATCGACTCAGCCGGTCTTCTGCGATAATTGCCTTGGCATCCTTGTCTTGCCTTCCTTGCCTTGCCTTGCCTTGCCTTGCCTTGCCTTGCCTTGCCTTGCCTTGCCTTGCCTTGCCTTGTCTTGTCTTGTCTTGCCTTGCCTTGCCTTGCCTTGCCTTGCCTTGCCTTGCCTTGCCTTGTCTTGCCTTGCCTTGCCTTGCCTTGCCTTGCCTTGCCTTGCCTTGCCTTGCCTTGCCTTGCCTTGCCTTGCCTTGCCTTGCCTTGCCTTGTCTTGCCTTGCCTTGCCTTGCCTTGCCTTGCCTTGCCTTGCCTTGCCTTGCCTTGTCTTGGCGTCGTCAGCCCGGATACTTAGATTGAGGATGTCACTTCACGCCCCGTATGCTACGGTCTACACCGAAAGCAGGAATACGTTGGTGATTCTCCAGACATCGCAACATGTTAAAAAGGACAAGATAGAGCGGCAAACATGTGACCTCAAAGTGGAAAGTGTTCTAATGCATCATAAACTTGTCTTCGTCTGTATGCTCCCAATCCGCAGTGGGGTTATATCTTTGGCAGGCGCATTTATTATGCTGGACGTTTTATCACATTTTGTGCTTCAATTCCAATATAACACGATTTAATTGCAAACGTCATTCATACTTTTGCGTCAGCTGTTTGCAGATGCATTACATTTGCCGTATCAAGGCAATGATATGCCTTTGGACTGTCATATTATGTCACCCAGTGGCATAATAAGGCGGTATATATATAAATATATATTTATATATATATACATACATATATATATATATATATATATATATATATATATATATATATATATATATATATATATATATATATATATATAACATGTATATATAAATATATATATATATATATATATATATATATATATATATATATATATATATATATATATATATATATATATATATATATATATATATAGATATATAAAATGATTGCTATTGAGTTTCTATGCTGTCTTTCATTTCGTTGCACTTTCTGCGTAGGTGTAATCATATTTGGTTTACGTATGAGCTCGGATAGTAAATAATGCTAAGCTAACTATCCCTCGTCGGGCCTGGGAGGGGTATCGACAGCCCACCCCATCTCAGGTTATTTCCCTGATAGCGGCCGAATGGGTGGACGCAGACACAACATTTGCATTTGCATGCATATTTTTAACCATGACAGGTTCACGTCACATCAAAAATAATTGATCTGAGACGGGTCAAACTGAGTGGTGTTCCAAACTCTGCAATGTGCCGCAATTCGGAGTAGGTGTAACATATCAGCACCAAACTTCGATCATGATGTCCTTTCATCACAACCAGCCACGCCATATTCGGAAATTATACCTAAGTTCAATGTCTTTGTTCAATGTCAGTGCTGTTCAATTTCTGTGTTGCATTACCGCTTTGTTTGCGGACAATTCAGCTTGTGTGTAATATCGTACGCCGAAAATGATCAAGAGCATGCAATTATGGGTTAAAACACGCAATCAACAACATGTAATTTGTGTTCAAATATCTTTCGGAGGTCAAGGGCATATGACAGCCAATTTGACAGCATCGAGAAATACACAGATAGAGAGAGAGAGAGAGAGAGAGAGAGAGAGAGAGAGAGAGAGAGAGAGAGAGAGAGAGAGAGAGAGAGAGAGAGAGAGAGAGAGAGAGAGAGAGAGAGATACGGATACGGATACGGATACGGATACGGATACGGATACGGATACGGATACGGATACGGATACGGATACGGATACGGATACGGATACGGATACGGATACGACGGATACGGATACGGATACGGATACGGATGCGGATGCGGATGCGGATGCGGATGCGGATGCGGATGCGGATACGGATACGGATACGGATACGGATACGGATACGGATACGGATACGGATACGGATACGGATACGGATACGGATACGGATACGGATACGGATACGGATACGGATACGGATACGGATACGGATACGGATACGGATACGGATACGGATACGGATACGGATACGGATACGGATACGGATACGGATACGGATACGGATACGGATACGGATACGGATACGGATACGGATACGGATACGGATACGGATACGGATACGGATACGGATACGGATACGGATACGGATACGGATACGGATACGGATACGGATACGGATACGGATACGGATACGGATACGGATACGGATACGGATACGGATACGGATACGGATACGGATACGGATACGGATACGGATACGGATACGGATACGGATACGGATACGGATACGGATACGGATACGGATACGGATACGGATACGGATACGGATACGGATACGGATACGGATACGGATACGGATACGGATACGGATACGACGGATACGGATACGGATACGGATACGGATACGGATGCGGATGCGGATGCGGATGCGGATACGGATACGGATACGGATACGGATACGGATACGGATACGGATACGGGTACGGATACGGGTACGGATACGGATACGGATACGGATACGGATACGGATACGGATACGGATACGGATACGGATACGGATACGGATACGGATACGGATACGGATACGGATACGGATACGGATACGGATACGGATACGGATACGGATACGGATACGGATACGGATACGGATAAAGATAAAGATAAAGATACAGATACAGATACAGATACAGATACAGATACAGATACAGATACAGATACAGATACAGATACAGATACAGATACAGATAGAGATAGAGATAGAGATAGAGATAGAGATATATAGAGATAGAGATAGAGATAGAGATAGAGATAGAGATAGAGATAGAGATAGAGATAGAGATAGAGAAAGAGATAGAGAGAGAGAGATAAAGATACAGATACAGATACAGATACAGATACAGATACAGATACAGATACAGATACAGAGACAGAGACAGAGACAGAGACAGAGACAGATATAGAGATAGAGATAGAGATAGAGATAGAGATAGAGATAGAGATAGAGATAGAGATAGAGATAGAGAAGGGATAGAGATAGAGATAGAGATAGAGATATATATATAGAGATAGAGATAGAGATAGAGACAGAGATAGAGAGAGAGATAAAGATAGAGATAGAGATATTGATAGAGATAGAGATAGAGATAGACGTAGAGATAGATATAGAGATAGAGAAGAGATAGAGATAGAGCTAGAGATAGAGCTAGAGATATAGATAGAGAGAGAGATAGAGAGAGAGAGAGAGAGAGAGGGGGGGTAATCTCAGAGGTAAAAAAGCCGGCGGCACGCCGACGCACGTCGGTGACAGCTAAAGGGACACGGAAGGGTCTAATGAGACAGCCAATAACTGACCGGCCTTCTCTTCCCAAGTTAAAAAAAACATATTTTTGGAGGAATTAATCATGGCAAGGTCCTTTTCTAGGCTAGTTTACATTGGCAGACGGCACATTTTATATAGTGGTGACGTCCCTTTGAGTCAGCCACCGGCTGAAAAATAAAAAAACAGCGGCGCAGGTGGCGGCCAATGCTAAATTCCCATAGATGTCGGCGATATGTCGATGAGACAGCAGCGAGATGTCTCATGTGTGACAATTGTGGCGCGGTCAACCTTATTAAATCACCTGTCTGAGCCAAGGAGAACCTGGTCCTGGACAATGACGTCATGGAAGTAAGATACTTCTGCTTCCCGTAATTAGGGTAATAATTCGTGAAATAAACAGGAAATCAACACGACGGCGATTTTGTCAAACACATCAGCACGGATACCCACAATATTACCACTTACATTAATGGATCCACGGCTAGCTGTATAATTTTATGTGACGTCATCAAGGTGTCGAGAACAACTATAGCTGATTGCTTAAATGGTTTCCCATGATTTTAGCACACAGGTTGACTCATTTCAATTATCAATGCGTCGGTAGGTATAAAGGAGAGGATTTTTTCGCCCTTGGGAGCAGCTGGAACGATGGGAAAGTCGACCACTTTGAACCACGAAGGAAGGTGAATTGTGGCTGTGCTAGCTGCAAGTAGAATTGCGTGGCATAAAGAGGTACAACAAGTTCAAGCACAGAGAACGCGTGAAGATGTCCCTCGGTGTTGGAGGAAGATAGGAACGATGGTACAGATAAATGCCAAAATATGATCAGGTAATTAATGTTTCTTGTGATGGCCCACCAGACACGCCAAGCAAGGAAACATGATTGTCACTCAGCCAATTAGTATTCAGCAGAAATCTGGCCAGCCATGCCATCAGGACCAACATGCTTACAATATTTACACCAACTCCTACTCGTACTCTGATCCTTAAGCTACCCACAACAATATTTGGGCATTATTGTGGGTAAGTCTGCAGTTTCAGGTAATGTTTGATTTTTGAATTTCTTTTTCCAATGCAAGGTTTATGAATGTGGTGAACATGATGTGACGACTCATTTCCTCTGCAAATGCATCATTTTCAGTTGGGAGGCAGAATATCACCCAAAATGGGGCATGGAGTTGGGTAATCTAGCATAAAAAGTAGCATATAAACTAAAGAAAAAGGAACATAATCTAACCTAACGTAGCCTAGCATTTCAAGCAGGAAAAAGAATCATATTTTAACAAATGGAAACTTTTCAAACATTATTTTTTATTTTTAAAAAATCAAGTAAAAACCTAATCTAACATAACCTAATGCAACGTGACCTGTTATTGAAGGAAATAAAATATATTAGACAAATTTCCCTCTAATTATAAAATTATAGCTCACGACAAAAGCATCACCCAACTGAACTCAGCCAAACCTAACACTTTGTTTGCTTCATGGAGGTAAATTGTGTGTAAAACTTGTCTTGTGGTTACCTTGAGCTTCAATAATATCTTATTGTTGTTTAAGGTGTTCACAAGATCAGTTTTACTACTAATTTTCCTCCACCACGATCAAGGAAACAAAGAGGTTTGGTTATGCTAGGTTAAGGGAGGTTTTTAAGTTGAAGCATTTGATAGATTTTATCATATTCCAATTTAAGATAAATGTTTTCTTCAAAGGCAGGCTAGGCTCAGTTTGGCTAGGCTTTTGCATTGAAAATGTTGGTGTTGGGTTTAAATGCTTTCTGTTTCTTTATATTTGTTACCCTAAAAGAAAAATTGAAAAATTTGTTGCCCTAAAAGGTTGTATATTCGTGCTTTAATGTGTTTTATGAATTGTTGGGATTTATCTTTCAAATACAATGTTTATGAACGTAACTAAGATTATGGGACCACTCGTCTTTTGTGCAAATGCTGACGTTTCAGTTTGTGAGGAAAATAACATCAAAAAGTAGACTTTGAGTTAGGTAACATCGCATACAAATTAATGTTCCAAAAATAAATGAAACATAACCTAGCCTAGTGTGGCCTAACCTCCCTTTGGATAAAAATAAGCAAAGAATAAAATTGGAAAAATACAAAACAAAATATTTTCTTAAAATTGTCAAAATCATGCAAAAAACCTAACCTGACCTAACCTAAAATAAGGTACTTTTGCAGAAAAACTCATTCCTTTTTTGCATTTTTAAGAGAAATTTAAAACAAATCAAATAAAATAAAACCTAAGCTAACTATCTAACCAAACCTGACCCATTTGTTTGCTTTATGGAGGCAAACTGTGTGTAATACTTGCCTCATGCCCATCTTACAGCACAGTCATACCAGTTTGGCTATGTTTTGTTAGGTTAGGTCGTGGTTTTTTGTTCTTTTTACACTTATATATTATATTATCTTACCCAAAGCCCATTTGTTAGTGTTATTTTGCTCTTTAACTGAAAAGTAAACATTTACACCACAAATGAGTGGTCACATCAGCTTAATCATGTTTGTAAAGATGGCAGTTCAAAATATAATTTCACACGCGCACTGGAGGGGAGGGGGAGGGCGAAATCCGCCCACCCCTCTGGTTTTTGTACATAGCTCCCGATTTTACTGGTC
Organism: Ashinkailepas kermadecensis; assembly: GCA_034440615.1. Lineage (NCBI taxonomy): Eukaryota > Metazoa > Arthropoda > Thecostraca > Neolepadidae > Ashinkailepas > Ashinkailepas kermadecensis. The sequence continues at coordinate 221,623 of JAOTOM010004361.1, read as the reverse complement.
AATATACGCCGTTTTTGCGTACCTGTTTAGACATTTCCGGCGCATCGTATAAAGCAAGAAAAACGGAATTCGGCCCAAAATCAGAGTTAGAGGCCGTTAAAGTCAAAACATTTCGTAGAGTCAGACCACACAAATCGGCGTTGATGCGCTCGTTAGGCGTCATGAGCGGACATAGTACCGGTGGCGCCGCTCTGGTGGTGGGTTTGTGAAGGAACACCATCAGAGTGGGCTTGCTATGATTAATGCTATATTCTAGTTTCTAGAGGAGATGCAAGTAATTTTCAATGTTCAAATTTGAACAACATTTAAACAAGCTCTCTTATGATGTGTAGTTCGTTTTATTATCAAATCATTTCACCCTGTCACTTTGCCCTTAAATTGAAATGGGAGCAATTGGCCACACACCATCTTGTAATAAAAACGTATCATACATCTTCTGTGTGATGTGCTGACAATTTCCAATGTTCTTAACTAAACGAAAATCGAGCGTGCTACATTTTTATATCATCTTGAATAACTTCCATTAAGGTTGAACCCTGTCATTTTGCACTCAATTCCAGAGTTTGTGTCCCACGTTATCACATTGTATTTCTTTAAATTGTATATCAGTGTTCTACATTACCGAATTAATTTCCGATGGTCTCAAATAAACCGGCATAAAATCAGCTGCCTTCTGATGGCATACTCGACTACTTTTATAGATATCCAACCCTGTCATTTTTGCACTCAATTTCAGGATTTGGGTCTCGAATTATCACATTGTGTTCCTTAAATTGTATATCAGATGTTCTACATTAGCGAATTCATTTCAAATGGTCTCAAATAAAACGGCATAAAATCAGCTGCCTTCTGATGCCATTCACGACTACTTTTATAGATATCAAACCTTGTCATTTTCGTACTGAATTCCGGGATTCCTCTTTCGAATTATCTATCATATTGTATTCCTTTTAGTTGTACATCAGATGTTCTACATTACCGAATTAATTTCTAATGACCTCAAATAAAACGGCATAAAATCAGCTGCCTTCTGGTGCCATACTCGACTACTTTTATACATATCTTACCCTGTCATTTTTGCACTCAATTTCAGGATTTGTGTCTCAATGTATCACGTTGTTTTCCTTAAATTGCATTTCAGATGTTGTACATTATCGAATTAATTTCGAATGGTCTCAAATATATTGACATAAAATCAGCTGCCTTCTGATGCCACACTAGTTACTTTTATAGATATCTAACCCTTTGACTTTTGCACTCAATTCCAGGATTTCGGTCTCGAATTATCATATTGCATTTCTTTTAATTGCATATCAGATGTCCTACATTAGCGAATTAATTTCCAATTGTCTCAAATAAAACGGCATAAAATCAGCTGCCTTCTGATACCATATTCGACTACTTTCAACGATATCTAACCCTGCCATTTTCTAACTTTTAACATGAAGCTTTCCGGCATTATTGAGGTTCCGGCATGGCTCGATGCACGTCAAGCGCCGAAGGTTACTGTCCAGAGGATCCGTAGGGCAGCCGAGCGGTGGCACGACAAAAAGTAAAGTTCTACCCTTCAACAATACTAAGCAACATCGACTCTGCCACGCCAAAATGGTGTAGGTGAAATTCACGGTTGTAGATGCATTCTTTCCATTCAACGGCCATAAACGTAATGTTCTTAAACAATATTGAGAAAACCTGTCGGGCTCAACTCCAGTGGTGACGGAACTCATGCCAGGCACATCGCCTTTCGCTTCAAATATGAATATCTACCTGTAACTTTGGCGTTGGGCCCATTAACATTCAGGGAATGGTCCGCGCCCCAAAGCGCCCCGCCACTGAATGTCGGGCGGTCGGGGACGGGCCGTGGGCCATGGGGCCCGCCGGCTATGGTGGAATATAGTTCCATAAGCTAGTACACAAAGTAACAATATGCGCAATATATCTATGTAAGTGGCAATGAAATTAACGTCTGAAGGCAAGCTAACTTTCATAAATGCACTTCGCATCATATTTTATGGAGAAAGAGCCTCATAAATTGTAACTATATTCTTCGCGCACGCAGCACTAGTGAACATACGGGCACGCTTGTCGCGGGCGCATATTTCAGAGTCCTTGAATGGCATGAACCTACCTGTTTTCTTTAATTTCTGGAGATCCTCTCGATGTCCGCATTAGCATTGCGTCTGACGCCTAACGTTCCCGTATATCAGCAAAATGGAAGTGTTCTTGGCAACACTAGCGACTTGTTTGATGTATATTGTTATGCTATATAGTTTCAAGGTCATATTAGATCACCGAGGTCAAGTCAGGTCAAGTTCATGACAGGCTAATGGAACCAAACTTGGTCAACTGGAATGTGTTAGTGTCATAAATGTAAATGACTGTCATGCGATTGATGTCATTTTGCATGTTATTCCTTACGCATCCTGAAAGCTACTATTTGTCATTGTGTACTTAAGCGTTCCATACTTCATTCATGTGCTTAACTCTTTTCTTGGCGAAGCCGATTGTACCGAGCCGCCCGACTGTGCAGTCGGCGGTCGGCTCGGTTCCGGTAACTGGAACAAGTAACTGACCTGATAAAATGCTGCTATACGGGTGACCTCATGTCAAATTCCGGGTCTAGCATCTGTATTGCATCATTAGTCATGTCCAAAATATAATTGATGCCCATTTTGGAGCATTTAAACACAATCACAGCAATCCATAACAATGACAAGTCAAGCCACACAAAACAAGCAAATTGTGATATATGTGACCTCATTTGACCTTGAAGATATCGACCTAAGGTCATGAAATTTGCACACAATAGATTTCACTACCGTACCCATCCACCCTGGGAATTTCGTTACTCCAACTTTAATAAGAGCCGAGATCTTAGGGGGGGGCGGTATCCGCCAACCCCCCCCACCCTGCAGTGCGCGTAGTTTTCAGAGGCCCTCCAAGGCACGTTTAAGAAATGTATAAAACACCTGAAGCACAAATTTGCAAATATTTGTAGGTAAATGCACATAGGTGCAACTGAGTCCTTCCTAAAATAACTTGCTAAAATATCTTATGGTGAATTTTGTGGTGATTTAAATGAATCTGGATATGATATGAGAGTGACTCCCTCAAGTTATGACGATCAGATCCATTCAAATTACCTACAGGAAGGAATAGGTACCAGAAAAATAGCTATTTTGGGGCGGTAAGTGCAATCCATATTAAATAATTTGGGCCATCACCAGGGTGCAATTCTGCATACATGGCACATTTAAAATCAGCATCACATTAGGAACCAGAATTTCTAGTGAAACTTGCTGTAATATGACAGAATTACACCTCAGAGACCAGGACTGGAAGAACTGTCTGGTCTGGGATTTGCCATAATCCAGAGCATAATCCTCTGCAATTTTATGGTGCCCTGTTTTTTTCAGCTCAGTGGGGCCAGAACATAGAAATGGGGAAAAAGGTGGAGTCCATGGGGATGCATCCCCGATGAAGTTTGTTGTAATTTTAGAAGCTGATTTCAGCAAAAAGTTTACCAAAAATGGAATGGAACTGTAATGTAATGTATTTTCATTATAGATCACTGGTGCCCTGTGCATGCAAAATGCCTGTTTTGGGAGGCAAGGATATTAGTTCATTAAATGTGGATTTCCATGCAAATTCATGAACAGACAGTGGAATATTGTGACCTCTTACCCCCACTGTATGGTTTAATCATGTTGTTTGGTGAGGTTGCAAGCCAAGGGGTGTTTAACAACATGCAAAAATTACACAAAAAGCACCAAGGAGTTCTTTTTACTTGGCAATCAGCATGAAAATTATCCTTCAAGATTGATTGCTCATCAATTTTCCACCACATCCCAGATTACACAATTTAAACCCACCGATGCATCTGAGTAATACTGTGAGTGTTTCAGATGAAGTTGTGCCTACACACACCTTGTTTCCATAGCAATGAAGGTCGGCAAATATGGCAACCAATTGAAGCAAGTGTGCATACAATTGAAGCAAGTGTGCATATGCAGATGATCTGCAGCTGTTTTCTTGCAATAGGGAAATATAAAACATTTACGCTAACTCACCCAGTTCTTTGATCCCTCAAAGAGCCTCTGGTCACATAGTCGAATTTATCATCCTGCTTGGGACGCATACGTACTAAGGTAGTGCTCTCATAAGAGACAAACAAATTGCACTTCGCATCCACACTTTTTGAATGGTAAAATGATTTAATAAATCAGAAAACGACCGGGGCTTCAGAGGACGGCATCAAAACACCTTTAAAATCAGAGAACTTGTCATGAGGGAAAAAGCATGTGGGCTATCCGAAAATCGCTTTTGTTTCTCAGCTATGCATTTTATGAAGCATGTATACAAAACATGTGACAGCTGACGGGTTCGTCGGTGACAGCTTTGGCATTTTTTTCACCTCTGGGGGGGGGATGAGACAGAGCGGTTGTTTGTCTGTGTCTAAAATTGGCGTGACCACGGTGAGTAAGGGAGCCTGAGGCACGCATCTGCCAGGGATGGCAACTCCAGGGCCATCCGCCTGCACCTGCCTGGGATGGCAACTCCAGGGCCATCCGCCTGCATCTGCCTGGGATGGCAACTCCAGGGCCATCCGCCTGCACCTGCCTGGGATGGCAACTCCAGGGCCATCCGCCTGCATCTGCCTGGGATGGCAACTCCAGGGCCATCCGCCTGCACCTGCCTGGGATGGCAACTCCAGGGCCATCCGCGTGCATCTGCCTGGGATGGCAACTCCAGGGCCATCCGCCTGCACCTGCCTGGGATGGCAACTCCAGGGCCATCCGCCTGCACCTGCCTGGGATGGAAACTCCAGGGCCATCCGCCTGCATCTGCCTGGGATGGCAACTCCAGGGCCATCCGCCTGCATCTGCCTGGGATGGCAACTCCAGGGCCATCCGCCTGCACCTGCCTGGGATGGCAACTCCAGGGCCATCCGCCTGCATCTGCCTGGGATGGCAACTCCAGGGCCATCCGCCTGCATCTGCCTGGGATGGCAACTCCAGGGCCATCCGCCTGCATCTGCCTGGGATGGCAACTCCAGGGCCATCCGCCTGCATCTGCCTGGGATGGCAACTCCAGGGCCATCCGCCTGCATCTGCCTGGGATGGCAACTCCAGGGCCATCCGCCTGCACCTGCCTGGGATGGCAACTGCAGGGCCATCCGCCTGCATCTGCCTGGGATGGCAACTCCAGGGCCATCCGCCTGCACCTGCCTGGGATGGCAACTCCAGGGCCATCCGCCTGCATCTGCCTGGGATGGCAACTCCAGGGCCATCCGCCTGCATCTGCCTGGGATGGCAACTCCAGGGCCATCCGCCTGCATCTGCCTGGGATGGCAACTCCAGGGCCATCCGCCTGCACCTGCCTGGGATGGCAACTCCAGGGCCATCCGCCTGCATCTGCCTGGGATGGCAACTCCAGGGCCATCCGCCTGCATCTGCCTGCGGACAAGCAGATGGATCGCGGCCTGGCCGGGAACCTACTCTCGCTGCCGGAGACTGTGCAGGCTCATTCATCTCGCCCTGACGTGCCTGGCGCACACTTGGTCCCGCCGACCCAGTTCTGTGTGCGGCGTTAGCTGTGGTGCAGCTGCACCAGCCGTGTGGCGAGCAGGCGGCTCGAGCGCCGGACGGCTGCCATTCTCACATCTCGCGCCAGTGCATACATGGTGTCGGATACATCCGGTAAATTACCTTGGCTTGTTAGCAAGGCTGTGTTGCATGCTATCTTCACCCATGCAATCCCGCTTGAACGCAGGTGAGCTGCTCCGCTATGTGCCTAGCATGTTTTAGTTGGTTTAATTTAGGTTCTAGTTTATTCACATGCAATCAATGGGTATCCAAGCCCACTGACAGATGACGTGATCTAGATAAAGGCACAAAAATACACACAATGAATACATCATAAGTTCCGCACCATCCAAGCGCAATCCATAAATCCAGCTTCTAACTAAAGCCTGAACGCCAAATTTAGCATAAGCATGTGGGGCACAACACGTATTGCTACAGCATGCAAATACGCAGCATCGACACATTGTGGGCACGTACACGACAAGTCGCTCTCTAAACTTCGACCGACCGTGATCCCAAAGATCAATATCCTGAGTTGGAGCAAGAAATCGATTGTACCGGCTTGGAATTCTAGAAAAGAGACCATTTTTTTCTGCATTGACGCGAGCGTAACCTGAAAAGTTACGCTCCCTTTTGCCGGAACCTGAAAGGCACAGCCAGATAAAAATGCTACGGCAGGAACGAAAAGTCGCTGGCATGGCGGCGGGCATTTCAGGTCAACAATATGTCATGTTGTTCGCGCCGGGCCGCCAGCGTGCCTACCCAGAAGAGTGGTACCCCATCCTGCATGGGTGGAGAAGTAGGATAATTATTGGTGTGGCCCAATGCATGACGGCAATGAGCTCTGGCAATTTCGTTGGTGGAGCTCACCCCACGGGGTTTTATGTGAAGAGCCGACAGGTGGTACGCCAAGGCCGGATGGTATGGCCCAGATCCACAACAAGTACACGAAGCTCCACCTAGTCGCACTAAATGGGCGCATATGTAAGACGACAGCGAACACCTAACCGAATGAGGAAGTTGTGCCACATGCGTTCGATCATTTCCGTGTGTACTGGTCACTGCGCTCCAGATAACACTACAATACTATAAAATAGGTGGCACATCGGCGCAGTAGCTACTGAGCATCGCTCTGCCGTCACATTCGCAGTCATTTATCGTGCTTGCGTGTTTTGAATATCTGGTGGGAAGTGATGAGAATGATCTTATGAGAAGCCCTAAAACTGTTGGCTTTTCTAACAATGGTATCTGTATGATATGTAAAGGTTCATTTTTCATCAACAAGCAACACCAAGGTCAAGCATCGCCTTTACTCTCAATTGGCGCACCACTCAGTTGTGTAAGTGGCAGTTATCGGCGGGCGTACCAATGCTGATGTGAACACTTCGCATTTAGCTGGGTTTAATGCTAAGCCTCGTGACTCAGACTGCTGATGCAGATGATCAGTTGAAATCTGTATTTGAAGTGTGGAATGTGAAGTATGTTTCGAACCACGTGGTGTTCTGGATGGTGGACACCAGACCAGCTGTGGGATATGTTATGGGTGGTGGACACCAGACCAGCTGTGGGATATGTTCTGGATGGTGGACTCCAGACCAGCTGTGGTATATACATATAGATTACTGTGGACCAGCTGTGCTACACCAACATCTAGGAAGTAGACTCTAAAGCTACGAAACAAAATTATCGAAATGCGTGCTAAAAATGCGTGTAATTTCCCAATTTCATAAATGTGGTGCATACAGGTATCCAACTGGTCGAACCAGTTACATATATAAATGAACATGCATGCCCCTTCACATAGGAAGGACACTGGAACACAGGCAAGGACGCGATCATTCAGTCCATGTACATATTAACCGTTGCAGGTTTCACATTGCCGGGGGTGGAAGGGGGTGGGCGGGTGATGCGCCCTTCAATGTTTTTCTCTTCTCGCGACCACAAAAACAATACCAGCCCAGCTGCACTGGAAGTGCCAAGCGTGCAGCTCCACTGGACTCCGGCGATGCAGGTGGCGACTGTTAGTTGGCCACTGATCAACGCCAATTCGACGACTGCCAGGTGGGAGGCTCGATACGTGGCATTAAATATTCATTGTCAAGCCGACATTCGCTGTGAGCTTGCCACACCATAATTACTGCCTGGTAGCTTAGTATGTATTTCGGGTAAGATGTACTGCAGGATAGGCTGGGTGAAGCTTACTGGGAGAGAGGTTGGATTGACTGCCCTCCCATCTCCAGGAAATGCCAGTCAAGTGCCAGCTGTGCAAGCAAGCATTGATTGCCTTGCAGCCTTGTACACAAATGCTAGTGACCAAGAGGCCATAGACATGGATGGATACGATTGCATGTGTTGCAGCGGCAATTACTCTTCCCGAATTTACGATGCTTCTTCCAATTGGCAACAAAAACTTCTTTTTTTGACAGTTTGCCTTAGCAATCACTGCATTAGTGAGCTCCAGCTTCCAATATTTTCAAATGTCGAGTCAAAATGTCACAACATAGTTCCAGGTCGCAGCTCGACCAATATTTATGTTTTATTCTACCCAAACAACAACTAAAGATGGTCGTGCTCAGCAAATTGTACTAACGCAACGCAGGTCACAAGCACGTCTCCTGTATGATGTGCTGAGCCTGTATTACCTGGACGACGTGTTGCATGTAACTTATCTAACGGTTTCAATGTGCATATGGGATCACGAAGCAACGTTGACACCATTGATGCCATCTGGCGCAAATCTGGGTGGTATCCAAGGTCAGGTCTTGGTACCAATTGATAATGTCCTGTTGTTCAACTTAACAAAGATGCTTTGTTGCTGAATAAATTTGACTACTTTTCAGTAGCCATGTTACTGCTAGTATGATGTTGCTTCATCGGTGTGCCGGCTAAAACTGAATAAGAAAATGAACACCTTAATCTCAGCATCAAAGCTGTAACTTGAACTCGTGACACCGATCTGATGTGGCCTGAGGTGTATAACTAGAGACGAAAATATTCAACAGTATGTTGTACATATCGTCTCGCAACAAAATGTCTGATAACTAGACTGCATTCTGGGTAAATCAACATATCCGTAAGCATAGGAATGTAATTGCTTAGTCAAACACGAAAACAGGAGAACATTGGAACACCTCGTTGAAATACGACAATACTTTGCGGTTCCGGATCTGCATCTACTTACACTCCTCTGCCTGGGTGGCACATCACACGGTCAACAACGCCAGTGTCTAGAACGATCACTGCTCGGTAGTTTTCACCATAATTTCAGTTCTCCAAATGCATCCTTTCCATGACATATATGATATAGCAGTAAAAAAATCGTGAATTTTCCCATCTCCCATAGAAACAAAAGACGAAGAAGATTAATTTCTGTCTGGTGTTGGCCTGGCACCGACACTGCCGCCGCCGCTGGCGCTGGCACCAGAGGCGGAGGCACACACCAGTGCGACCGGCGTGTCACCGGCCAGCCCTACGGGCTGGTCTGCTCGCTCCAGCATGCGTGGCATCTCCAGCTGCTGACTAATGTCGTAGACGACCTGGCGGCGGGCGCTGCTCCTCACATCCGCAGCTCACTGGCCACGGTTCAGCAGCATCACGCTGGGTGCGTTCACCTCGATGACGCCCAGCCGAAAGAAAAACACTGTTGTGGGCCAGCGCCGCAGGGTTGGCTTCCCATCTAGAAATCCATCATGGCGTGAACTCCGCCTCTCTCTCTCTCTCTCTCTCTCTCTCTCTCTCTCTCTCTCTCTCTCTCTCTCTCTCTCTCTCTCTCTCTCTCTCTCTCTCTCTCTCTCTCTCTCTCTCTCTCTCTCTCTCTCTCTCTCTCTCTCTCTCTCTCTCTCTCTCTCTCTCTCTCTCTCTCGCTCTCGCTCTCGCTCTCGCTCTCGCTCTCGCTCTCGCTCTCGCTCTCGCTCTCGCTCTCGCTCTCGCTCTCGCTCTCTACCTCCCCTACACCAAATATATCTTCATCTTCCCTTCCCAAACCTCTTCAGTGTTTTCCTACATCCCAATCGCTGCTATCGTTTCAACATTAATTCTCCATTAATAGTATCCATATTCTCCATAAATTGCTAGGCACCTCCGGTCTAGCCATGTAGTCGTCCAAGTCAGGTGAGGGAAGGCAAGCATATTGTTGAACTACCTACTTTGTTACGTAGGCCCTACAACTAGGTTCAACACCTACCTACCGTGGAAAATAAAATATTTAACCCATTCTTGAATATAATCTCAGATGACCTTGCCCTTACGTATTCTCATTTTGAACGCGTTCGAGAGAATTGTAATTTCTATGATATTCAAGATGTCGGTAGACAAGTTGAAATTGGCCCTGACTTCAACTTAGAAAGAAGCATAGATATTCTCCATTTGAATGCAAGATCCATAGTAAATAAATTTGATGAGCTCAATATCTTCCTAAGCCAACTGAATCACAAATGGAGCTTTATATGTATTTCTGAAACCTGGCTATCAAAAGAAAATGAACATAAATTTAACTTAAATGATGAAGATTATCAGCTATTCTGCCAAAGCAGGGAACACAAAATTGGGGGCGGGTCCGCAATCTATTCCTTGAAATCTCTTAAAGCAAAACAGGTCTATCCATTTGATTTTGTTGCTGCTGAAGCTGAAGTTGTTTTTCTCCAAATATAATTGAGTAATAAACAAACTATTTTGATATGCCAGATCTATCGTGCACCTGGTCATCATGCACAATTTTTGTCAGAATTTGAAGAGTGCTTAACAACAATAAGCCATCTGAACATGCCGACCTACATCATTGGAGATTTAAATGCTGATCTGTTATCAATTCCAAATGACCATCTTGCAGACTCATTTTTCATGTCTATGTGCTCTCATGGTTTTCTTCCTCTAATATCAAAGGCAACTCGTGTATGTGATTCATCATGCACATTAATTGATAATATTTTCTGTAATGATGTATCAAGAATACAACAGTCTGGCATCATTAAATCTGATTTCTCTGATCACTTTTCTATTTTTACAACATCAGAATTTACAGTTAAAAAACCAATCAATGCAAAAAGAACAATAACTGCTTTTGACTTTCACAAAATGGACAGCCTGAGGGATCATCTGACCAATGAACTTCAGGGAATTTTTGATGAAAATGATCCTGAAGAAGCATGCAGCAGCTTAATTAATGCATACAAAAGTGGGATTTATAAATTTACATATACTCAAGTCTTATCAAGAAAAACAGCCTCCATGAAACCATGGATTTCACCTGCAATGCGATGTTCAATCAATCAAAAGCAAATATTATTTAATCACAAACTTAAATATCAAACTGCTGAAAGTAAGAAAAAATATAACAAGTATAAAAATACACTGATTGCAATAATTAGAAAGGCAAAAATACTTTATTATGAGGCTGAATTTGACAAACATCAAAATAATCCAAAAGAGACATGGAAAATGCTTCACCAGATTCTGAGGCAAACTCCTTCCAAACATAATATCCCTAAAAAATGAACACAGATACAGACATCACTCTAGAAAATGATGCAGCTATAGCTGAAGGATTCAATAAATACTTCACAGAAATTGAACCAAAACTGAGGGAACAGATTCCTCAAAACAACACCAATGCTTTAGAATACATACATACGTACCCAGATATATCAATGGCACTATTAACAGTAACAGAAAACAACTTAGATACAGTGATTACTTCTTTAAAAAATGTTGGGTCAGGAATTGATGGAATAAATTCTAGCATATTTAAACAATCATATAGGTCAATATTACCACACTTGACCCATGTCATTAACCTATGCCTAAATAGTGGGACTTTCCCCAAGCCATTTAAAATAGCTGTTGTCAAGCCCATCTACAAAAAAGGTGACCCAGCAACATTTTGTAACTACCGACCAATTAGTATTCTTCCATATATGTCAAAAATCTTAGAAAAGATCATCTACAACCAACTCTTGGAACATTTCACACTACACAACATACTTTCTGATAAACAATTTGGTTTCGGAAAAGATATGTCCACATATATGCCTCTTCTCTTAATACAGAACTTGATCACCAAAGGGTTTGAAAATAATGAATATGTTGTCGGAATTTACCTTGATTTGAGGAAGGCATTTGATACTGTTGACAGGGAAATATTATGTGCAAAATTGGACAAATATGGAGTGAAGAGAAATGCAATTAAAATATTACAGTCATATCTATCAGGAAGAACTCAAGCTACCACAATCAATAACAGCACCTCTCCTTTCAGAAATATTGAAATGGGTGTACCACAGGGCTCAATTCTGGGCCCCTTACTCTTTATAATATACATAAATGATCTTGTAAATTTGGATGTAGAATGTCAGACATTTCTATATGCTGATGACACGGCGATTTTTGTCAAAAGCACCGACCTAAAGCTAAAGAGCTTCAAAACAAAATACAAAATTCCTTGCCAACAATTTCACAATGGCTACATTCAAATCTTTTGTCATTAAATGAAACAAAAACTGTATACCAGTTGTATAACAATCACAAAACGAATATTGATATTGAGATCAAATTTAATGGGATTGCTATTTTGCATCAAAATCCAGTGAAGTACCTTGGTGTATACATAGATGAAAATTCGAAATTTGCATCCCATATCAGCAGTGTCTCAAACATAATTAGTCGTAACATAGGAATGATATCAAAAACAAGATATCTCCTAAGCAAAAATCACCTCTTAAAATTGTATAATGCATTAATTATCCCATATATAAATTATTGCTGTTTTCTCTGGGGTACAAACTATGCTAATCAGACACACAAATTGTCCTTGCTTCAGAAAAGAATGATGCGCATTATTGAGGGTGTATTTCCCCCTCAGAGTGCAAACCCTATCTTTAAGAAATACACAATTTTACAAGTCCAAGACATAGCAAAACTTCAGATGTTACTTATTATGCAAAAATGTATTTATAATCAGCTGCCTCATTCTATTAGACCTCTTTTCACCGTATCTCTGAATACCCCATATTCCACTAGGTTACAAGACCACTTCCAACACTGCTATTCAAACAAAAATTATCGTCTCTTCACCATTGAATGTTTTGGACCTAAGCTTTGGAATATTATCATAGCAAAACATTTTCTGCTTACAGATATACCAAATTCTAAGACTGTTCTAAAAATCACATAAAGACATACTTCTTGAACAAATACTAAATGACTCATTCACTCACTCTGTCTGTTGAATATCAGGGGAATGCACATATGTATGTATGTGTGTGTGTGTGTGTGTGTGTGTGTGTGTGTGTGTGTGTGTGTGTGTGTGTGTGTGTGTGTGTGTGTGTGTGTGTGCGTGTGCGTGTGCGTGTGCGTGCGCGTGCTTAACCATATATAGAAGCTGAAAAACACCCAACCGTAGTTCCTCCCACATTCCACCCAGCAACAAGCTTATGCTTAGCTGGATGGAGTTGTGGGAGGAGCCTAAGTAAACAAATGCATTTCAAATTAGGAGTGCCTACTACCATCTCGTCACAAACCAGCTACTAACATTATAGTCTAGGCCTCAACTTCTCTTTGGGATGGATATAGGGCCAGTCATATGCCTCCTTTGGGTATGACTACTTTCAGCATTCTTTATTGCTAGTTTTATTGCTCTAACACTGGGTGCTTTTATGCTCGTTTATTTGTTTTCCATCTCTTAGCTGGGAGTGCCGCGACTTTACTGTTTATTTTATGGTGTTAACGTAAGGTACTTGCAGTCGTTGGGTAAGGGGAGGGGGCACTCCTGGTCACCTGATCTTGGGTGGCGGAACCTAAAAAAAAAAAAAAAAACTGTCTGGTGCCGGGCGATCTGAACGCCATCACCAGGCATGGAGCTGCCACACCATATTGACACCCGGACATCACATTGACACACTCTTCGACGCCCACAACATTACCTTTTTAAATGACCAAGCACCCACTCACAACACCGACCCCGCACCGAATCTCACATCTACCATTGATCTCTCCCTTGTTTCGGCTGCTATCTGTTCCTTCTTCACGTACCGCGTCCAACCCGGCCCTCTTATTTGCAATTACTTCTGTACTCACGTCATACTTGAACGCTCAGCGCAATCCACTTCTTATTGACTTTTGCCCGTTGGAGCGTTCCAAAAGCGAAATGGCCGTCTTTCACACAGGAAAATGATATTGTCTACCCTCCATAATCCCCGCCCCAATTACGGCTTACCTCAATACCATCTTACTGGCTACAGAACGCGACATTCCCCATGCTCGTCGTCCCCACAGACGTAAGCTCGTGCCGTGGTGGAACGACAAGTGTGAACGCATCGTCGCCCTGCGACGGCAACGTGTGCGGAACTTTCGTCAAAATGTAACGCCACAAAATCAGTTGGACATCCGCGATACGAAAACACGTTACCAACAAATCATTCTTATGGCACAAAAAGAAAGCTGGGATCAACTTCGCAAATGTTTCAATCCATTTTCCCCCATCAGCTAAATTTGGACACAAATTTGCTCCTTCACCAATGGCAAAGCTCACACCGCGCATTCCTCCAGCTCACAGAACCGATAGTCGTCGCAGAGCACTTCCCCACTTACTGCACCGACATTTCCTCTCACACCCAATGCTCGCAACCAGAGTACGAAACGGGCCCAATTTTCTGAGCGCAGCCCCGCCCATACCCGTGCCAATGAAACCCGGACCCTTTCCAGGCGCACCAAGTTTGCTATGGATGTAGCCGATACCCAGCCAGGCCCAGTCACCACGTACAATGTGCTTATTGCATTTTCAAAATTTGCTGACAAATTGTACTTTGTCTTATAAGCCGTTACTCCTGGACTTGAATGAAGGACTGTTTCATTAGCTTTTTTCAACTCATACATCAATATCAGTGGTCGAGAAAATTATCACCTTTAATTTCCAAAGTTACAAAACATAAAATATTGTTGTACAGGTTTTATGCAAATGGGTTGTATCTTTCTGCATTAGAGTAGTACAATTAACTGATGACACACAACTGCTAATCTCCAACCGGAAGCAAGACTTGCCGGCGATGCTATGTACTTACAATGGAGCATTGATTGATTGATTCACGTGTCCGGCCGGTTCTGTGCAAATAACCTCAAAGTTAACACCCTATTTATATATATTTATTTATTAATACGCCCTAAGGTTTTCCGCGCATAGTGAGACAACTTATCCTCGAAATTTCGCACACATTTTCCCACATCAATTAGGCATGTTGCGTAAAAACGTTGAGGTCAGGTCATCTACGGTCAGAGTTATTCAAGGTCAAGTGAGGTCATCTCCAAAAAGTTTAACCAGTCGTCACTCTTTAATGGATACAGATATTTGAATGACACTTCCAGCGTTTGCATATCTTTAGGGATGCAACAAAACGCACCAGAGGAATGTTTGACTTTTTGTTTTTGATGACGTATTAGTTTTGCCTATTTGCCCATTAGGGCTAAAATTGAAGATTCTGGCTAAAGCAAGCATTTTTATGAGTACAGGTTGATTTAAAGTAACATTTCGCGGTCCGCTCTATCCATTAGTTAAAAAAAGTCAAGAAAAATTAAGACACAAAAGTTGAAAACCCTAAAAAATGCAAATGTTGATGTTTGGGTGCGCAAACATTTTAAGGCTATGGTCGAATCCGTCTTCCTTTTCTGATTCCAAATAATTTTTGTTTTTAAAATCCCACCTAAAATTAACTCCCCAGAGCCAAAAACATGATGTCAGTCGTGATCACATAGACCCACATAGTGGCGTCAATTTTGAGGACGATTAAATTTTGTGGGTGGCTTCGGGCCCCACTCGTCGAGTGATTTCCGATGACACCACTTTCTCTTTCGTTCAACGCTTAGTTTTAAACTTGGGGGGGTCATAAAGACCCCCCCCCCGAGACCGGGTGTGATATCTGACCGTAAAGCACCGGTTGAATGAACAAAGCGCAAAGGAATGTGATTAGCAGAAGAGCACTGCTATTGGACATACCAAAGATGGCTGTCAGTGTCAACGGAGTAATTATACAGGAATCACAGTTAGTGAAAAACCTGGGGGTATGCATGGATAAACGGATGACCCTTACTGACCAAGGCAATTATGTGACAGTCAAGTCTGGTGTCAAGTCAAGTCAAGCAGCGGCAGTCTGATTACACTGAACCACGCCAGACATACATTTTCCAGGCAATTTATTAAGCCTTTCATTAATGCACTTGTCATGTCCAGATTATATATTGCATTTCAGCCTCCGGCACAGCGAGCAAAAGACGGATGCACAGTCTTCAAAAGGTTTCAATTCAATTTCGTATCAGCGGGAGAAGAAAACACGATCGCATATCAGTAATCAGATGTCATTGGAGACATAGTCATACCATGTCATGTCACGTCACGTCATGTCGTATGTCATTGAGAAAGGAACTGACAGTTTATCATTGAATATGCATAGCGTATAAAGTGATCATGAAGAGAAAATCAGGAATATGTAATAAAGAATGAACAGTCAACAACACCCAGCGCCATCATAGCACGAGAAAATCTGACCAACTACGGCTACCGCACATCAAAACCGAGATGTATAGGAGACGACTTAGCTTATAGTGGTGGGGACGAATACAACAAGGAGAATCACACCCACATACATTGACCCTTTACCAACGCCTACTGAACCCAAGAATGATGTCATCATGCTTGATGAGTGTACACTATTTGGGACGATTTTTGTTAATCGGTACTGCCATGTTTACCTGTGAGTGCAGTGATGTGCGATTGGCTATGTGAACAAACTCGATGTCATCTAGTTTAATACTAATTAATGTATTATAATTAACTATTTAATTTGAAGACGTGACTTGGTGAAAACCCGAACGTGTCGGACACAATGTGAAAACATATGATACGACACGACTGGGATACTGTGCCTAGCAGCGACACCATAGTACAAAGACCGTCATTGAGTGTGCCTATGCATGGGAAGTCAAAGAACGAACGTATCAAATTGTTTTGATTGTGGTTCCCAACAAGGAATAGATATATAAAGATGCTGTATTGCGGACGGTAAGTCCATATAGCTGCACACATATCAATAAATCACAAACCTGCAACACTCTCATCCAATTTGTGTGTACTGGGTGTACAGCTGTTCTGCCCAGTGTCGCCTCATGTACTGGGTGTACAGCTGTTCTGCCCAGTGTCGCCTCATGTACTGGGTGTACAGCTGTTCTGCCCAGTGTCGCCTCATGCTGGATACGTACTTCAAACTGGAATTTTATACGATCATTACCAAGCTATTGCTACGAACTGATACACACTATGTAAATCCATATGTCATTTTACGCATCACAGCTGAGCAATGAGGAACGTCCGATTGGCTTATCTTCAACTCCGAGCTAACACATGACGCCGACGAGCTAACATATACTAAATATCCATCAGGTCTCTTGGCTAAATATCCATGAGGTCTCCGAGGCTAACACATGACGCTGACGAGCTAACATATACTAAATATCCATGAGGTCTCTTGCACACAGTGCAAGATGCAATCATGAGCTGTTGCATTATTCGCTTGGAATATTTACACCACATATGGGCAACATGTAGGTAGCTACAAAACGGTGATTTGAATAATTGCGTTTTAACAGGGGTGGGTACGTATGAGACCGCCGGATGAGACAGTTTCCTTGTCAGTATATCCGTCTGTATCTGCTGTCGGTATATCTGAGCTGCTGGCGCGCCGCCGCTCTCCTGGTCGGACGCGGTGCCGGCACTCCCCGCCCGCCTGTTCCCACCGATCGCGCCGGACCGCGTGACTGAACGCATGTGTTTGTGAGTGAGCATGCAGCGGCTCGGATCCTTTCTGCAACCATTGCGACTGTTCGACATCTGCATTGCATCGACATCTGATCGTTTCGCCGGCTTCGGCGACCGCGGACCTGACTGACTGGTGAGGGAGTGGCTCTGCTGCCGCTGCAGCCGAGTGTGGCCACCACCATCTTTACTGACTGCATCATCACCATGCTTGCCATCGGCCTCTTGTCATCGCATCGCGATCTTGTGCGTCTGCTCGTATTCCTTGCTGTCGTGTATGCCCTGGTGCAAATCGTCATGCCTGTGGATCGGCCGGTGCGGCCGACCGGCCGTCAGCGCAGGAGCTGCAGCGGTCCGGACGATCTTGCAAATTCGCCGTGGCCGGTCACCAGCTGACCTAATGATTTCCTCGGACGGGGACGTCGCGGGCGTCCACCCTGCTGATTCGGGCGTCCGCCCACGTGGGCGGACGCGCGCCGGGAGCGCGGCACCGCAGGAGCAGGGGGGGGGGGGGGGGGGGGGCGCATCGGTGGGGCTGTCGCGTGCGGGGCAAGTCTGTACTACTGATGTTCTCATCAACATTCAGAGCCTGAAACCGAACTTGCTCGAGTTGTTTTTCGAGCTCAATCAACTCCAGTATGCCATCGTGGCACCCAACGAGACCTGGCTCAAGCGCGCCACACGAAGCCGTCTGCTGGTTCTGCCGGGTTATTACCTCTGCCGAGCGGACCGGCCGGACAAACGAGGCTTCGGTGGTGTAGCCATGTCCGCCAGGGACGGCATAAGCGTGACACAGCTCAAAGTGACTGTTGAACCACGATCCAACAGCAGGCTCGAATCATTGTGGACCTTGGTGAAGCCAGACTATGAGAATGAACTCCGTCTGTTCATTCATCTATTTTCTCCTATGAGTTCCTATGTCTAATGGCAGCTGGTATCCTACGCTAGAATGCACTATGCCGAATTGTCGAAATAGGTTCTATATATTTCAGAAATTTCTCCCGCTTCTGAAATAATTGGGCATAAGTATATGCATCTCTTCACCGTCTATTAAGTGAGTGCAGTGTCTGCCACTCCACAAGCTTCCTTTCGCGTTTTGATGGTCGATCCTGTCTGTATCTCTGTCTCTCTGTCTCTCCGTCTCTCTGTCTCTCTGTCTCTCTGTCTCTCTGTATCTCTGTCCCTCTGTCTCTTTGTATCTGTCTGTCTGTATGTATCTCTGTATGTCTCTCTGTCTCTCTGTTTATCTGTTTCTCTGTTTCTCTGTTTCTCTGTCGGTGTCTCTGTCTCTGTCTCTGTCTCTGTCTCTGTCTCTGTCTCTGTCTCTATATCTGCCGCAGGTGCGAGAAATTGAATCGTTTACAGTAGAATGTAGAAATCTGCCCTGGAAGCATGCCAATGGAAATGTCCTTCAGTCCTTCCAGCTTCATTTGAGCCAATAGTGTACTCATCAGTGCATGCTTTCGTATTAACTTTGGAGACATCTAATATATGGATACCTATGATAACGGTAACGATTAATCCCAGCAGATCGCATTGATCACCACACCACATCATAGATAATCTTTGTATCTATAATTGTGTCACGAGATGCTTGTGTAATCATTCTGTAATGGTGAGCATAAGCATGCTACTTATGCGCAAAATACTGTTAAGAACGAGTCATGGATATTTCAAAAGCATACATCAACAAACACGATGCCGATACGCCCTTGGAAAGGATGTCTGTTCAGTGCTCAGAAATTGGTATATTCCACCCTATTGCACGAATAATGTATTACTATTATAATGTGCGACAGAATCGAGAGCTGCAAACTATTTCTTGAATAAACGGCGAAACTTCTATTATATCCACTACTCGAATACCTACGACTGCAATCGATGATAGATGGCGCTGCTGAACCCAGCAAGATTCAGAGTAAAAGATTCACATTCATTCAGAGTAAAACCATGAATTGGGGGATGACTTGAAATAAGAACTGCTTACCCTACAAACGTGGAAATGTAGAAACAGCTAGCGTATCGGCAATAGTGAATGACTGATCAGACGACTTCCCGCCCTAAAGTACCGCGTATATTTTAGTGCTATCGACGTCGCATCGCATCACACCGCAGAGGTTTTAGTACGGAAGATAATTGTTGGGGGGAGTAGGAGGGTGCGCTTTGGCGGATTAGATCGGGGAAGTGTTGTCGCCAACGGTATGTTTGTTTGCCCTAACCACCAGGCTTCAGAGGTGGATATCACTTCATAATATGGGTGTGTGTCCTAGCCACCAGGCTTCAGAGGTGGATATCACTTCACAACATGTGTGTGTGTCCTATCCACCAGGCTTCAGAGGTGGTCATCACTTCATTACACTGTCAAGTTACCGACCGGGGTTAATCGATGTTTCTACAAAACATGCTCTCTGGAACAGTACATTTATACGCGCAAATTTTCCAGTCCGTTCTGGTGGTACATGTTTGACGTTTCTCAATAAAAATGTATTCACAACGGGGAATGTTTTATCATGGCAGCACTCGGGGCCGATGGCCACCAATTGGCACTCGATCGATATTTAGTTATTATGATGAATGCCCTGCTCTCCACGTCCCTGGGAAATATGGCCGCCTCTTCAGCAGAGCGGTCACCTCGTTGGCACCCAATGGCGGGCAGGTTGACTTTCGAAACGGGTGATTTCCATCCGATTCGGGTTGATTCATCCGACCAGGGGTAACGAAATGATGTATCTTTGCTATTCATCAGTTCGTCATGGTTTACTCATCACTCTATTCACCATCATATTCATCACTCAAGCGATTCGATTTAATCCTCATTAGTGTATTAGCATACATAGCGTGTGCTTCATTCAAGTCATCCTGTTCCGCCGCATAAGTCAGTTAGTCTGCATTCGTTCATTTTCGTGGTGTGGTGGAGGTCTTTATTGCGGTCAGGCAGTCGAGGTCCATTGAGTGTGCTGCAGAAAAGGCTCCAAGAAGCCTCCTTCAAGAGTGGAATTCATTCAATGAAGAGTTGGGGCCAAATACGGCTAAATCACTTCGGTGTGAATAGCACTTGCTTTGCCTCAGGTATCAGCACACGGCGTTTTATCCGAGTGCTCAATTTTAAATTAGCGTTATTTTGTGGGTTCATATCGTCACACGCGAAAAAAATATACCGTTTCCGATGCACTACGCCATAATGCACGCCATCGGTAATTTTCGGTTCTTTTGACGCTGTGTGCGCACTTTCTGGTAGTCTGGTAGTCACTTCATAGTCACTTCCTGGTTTCCGGCTGTACCTAGCACGCTTGTCTGCAGGGACATTGTGAATGCGCATACCGAACTACCGCATACATTGCATCCCAGGCCACCTGACGTGACTGGCAACAGCTCCCACTGATATCTTGCTCACGATTTCCTCCGAAACCACATCAACGAATGCAGCGACTAAGTGCTCAAGGGCGCTGCAGGTGATCGCTGGCTGTACACCTATATGAGGCGCCTGTTGATCATGTTCAGCGAATGAGCAACACAGCGCGTTGGCTCATTTTGGAGGGCCATCTCCACCCAGTGCGTGCACGTTAGGTCCGATATGGCAGAGTGTGTGTGTGGGGGAGGGGGGCACCACAAATAACTTCGATGAGCAGCTTTTGAAAAGAAACCCACTTATGCTCTTCAGAAATGTTTACTTAAATTGCAATGTGTACTTGAAACCAGTACAATAACATCATAAGAATCATTCAGTTTGAAACGGTCTGCACTGACTGTGACAACTTACAATGTTTACCGTACCGCCTGTAGCGTACTCCTTTAAATGTACTGGTTGCCTAGCAACCAATATTGAACATCTGCATGTTGCTTGTATTTGGGGGAATTGTGGTGGACCGGATGGATAAGGCAAATAGGTAGTAACATCAATGGTTATACTTAGGTCAAATATTCTTAAGCTTTAATTCACACAACACAATCTTCTTCTCTACTTTACTTCCTGACTGCATGGGTCGGTGTTTTCTTGTTCACCTTCGTATCTGGTAATTAGCTAATTGATTTCGCCGGACGTAGATGCATACATGCTGAATAAATCCCCATTGATGTTTGTATAAACCACCCGTCTGCCTACCATTCTCTTTCTCATGAATGTGTTTAATTGCGAGTCTGCGAGAATGAAACCACTGGTGTTGACAATTTAAAAGTATGTCGATTCGTTCTGAGCTGAAATGTAAGAGATCACAGAATCAAAGCAATTGAACAAGAGTTCGGCGCAGCGTTGTTGTGTTGTTCGACACAAGGGGAAGTCGAACACAGCTGAGTGTTTTGCTGAAGGAGTTCGATGATCATTCAATGAGTTGGTCACAATTCATTCTGACTACATCTTGACTGTCCAAGCTGACGACGATGAAGTAAAAAGGCAACACATTATGAACAAGATGCAAGAGATGAGTATGCAAATACTCAAGAGCGGATTCACGGTCATCTAAGGGCTTTCCCTAACATGATACCTTATCTGAGACTGCAGAATGAACATATGGTGTCAGCCTAGGGCAGTGCATTCACCCAGTCACGAGCGGTTCAAGTCGAGCACGGGCAGCACGGGCACGGGCACTCGAACTGGAGACAGCCGAACTGCAGCTTCGACCAGGCAGGGAGAAGCAGTAGCAAGCAATTGAACGTGAATTCATTCTACAAGAGAAATGGCATGCCTGCGCCTCAGCTACGTTGAAAGTTGTCTTGATGAAAGCAGCAGAAGATGAATTGGCGTGGGAAAGAAAGGATGATTGTGCTGCTGACCAAAACTCACCATCTGTTCAAGAGCATCCATCACAAGTGGAACCCTTTGTAGCGCAATACTTATCTAATCCAGCACCAGGTCAGGCATCCATTTTCAGACAAAGCCTTCCAGGCTGAATTCTTCCACCAACAGTGGGAAAACTGCAGAGTGGCCTAGATAGTTTGCTGTGTACACGTTGCCAGTCCATAATCAACCACTGACAAATGATGAGATGGCACATTTGCAAAGTGCTGTCAGTGGCCCTGCATGCAACATCATTGGGGGTATGGTACATGATTGAAATTCGTATGATGATGATCTTGCTGCCTTAAAGGATGGTCTAGTGGGGATGACGACATTGTCCAAGTAAATCTTAGGGCTGTGTTTTTCTGTCTCGTCCCAAGTACCTAGATCCCATGTGCATTGCAAGGCTCACGGCGCTGTTCACTCTGCTGTACTGTGCTGCGACATATTGGGTTACCTGGGAGATATCCATCCCCTTAAGGACTCTCCACCGAGCTGTAGATAATCTTCCCGCAGATGTGGCAATGGACCGGTTGAAGCATCGATAAGCCGACTCTTCTTGGCTTTGATGTTTGGCTTAGGAACGAATTCTGCATAGCTTTGAATTGTGCTAAAATCAACTCAATCAACTTATCAAAAGGCCCAAACCTGCAGAAGTCCTAGCACACCTGCGCAGAAGCATGCTTTGCTGCAGGTACAGCAGACCCCAGCAATCCGTGTATTTACTGTGGTCGAGCGCATGTTAGGGACCGTCGTTCTTATATAGCTAAGACCATGGATCAGAGAGCTCAGCTGATTGCTAATAATCGATGCTGCTTCTGTTGTCTGAAATCAGATCATCGCAGTCGGGACTTTATATTCCCTAGAGCATGTGGCATTGATAGGCGCAGAATGAAATATCACAACATCACACAGCATGGCAGCAGAGGAGGGAAGTACAACTCACTGAATTACCAATGGATGCAGCAGATGGAGATAATGCGGGTGACCAGAGTTAGTAGCCTCATTCTGTGGAGACAACACTTCCGATGCTTTACTGCAAATAGTGTCTGCACGCGTTCATGGTTCAGAGGAAAGATCCAGGGACACTCTGGCTTATTAGACCCAGGTGCACGACTTCACTATGCCAATGGCATAGTGAATATATATATATATATATATATATATATATATATATATATATATATATATATATATATATATATATATATATATATATATATATATATATATATATATATATATATATATATATATATATAATACATATCTTTGTCTGTTTGTCATGCATGTCTGGGAATGTGGGTTTGCGAGAATGACAAGACTGGTGATGACACTGGCTAATTGTAGATTATAAAAAAAAACCTTTCCTGGCACTTACCTGCTGGTTCATTGTACCTATGTAGGTATCTGTTATCTATTTTATGGAGTGATTAATCGCTGCAGCGCTCCATTAGAGGAAATCACGAAAATATCCTACGAGGTAAATATCACCCCAAAAAACGTCCTTGCAGGTCAACTGCACCTGCGACACATTCGAGGATTTCACCAGAGCATCCTAGGAGGTAAACATCACCTATAAAACGTCCTAGTAGGTGAACTACGTATGCGACATTCGAGGATATCACGAAAACATCCTAGGAGATAAACATCACCCTAAATAAACGTCTTGGTATGTCAACTTGCGTCTGCGACACTCGAGGATATCACGAGCACATCATAGGCCAGATGTCGGTCAACTGCTCCTGGGCCATTCGAGGATATCACAACATCCTAGACCGGAGGTAGGTCAATTGCATAGTTGCATAGTATGATGAAATGACTCAATAGTATTTCTTAACTGAGTAGCGTTTTCCTGATTGCAGTGGTAGGCAATTACCACTCCGCTAAATACTTAAAACCAGTGCCACGCACCTTAATTTTAATATAATTGATCACGTTAGTCAAGTTTAATGGGACATGTTCTGTACCTCTCCGTGAATACCAGTATTACCTTCTCCACTATTTCCATGTTCTGATAATTTGGGAGATATCATGTTTATGCTAAAATCTAGTCAAAATTATGCACTCTGAACCCAAACATGGAAAGGATATCTCTACAAATCTATCTCTCTACTCTACAAAAATTGCAAATTTAACAGCATTACCATTGACAACAAGGTAAAATTACATGGTTATCATTTCATATAGGCGCGTTAGCTGCTGACAGGGTATCATGAAGTAGTCCAGAACATTGTTGTCTACTGCAAAAACAGCCTGGTAGGGCATCACGATGTAGTCCAGATAAGTGTTGTCTACTGCAAAAACAGCCTAGCGCCACCGCTTCCACTCGACTGCAGAGCACATGGAGACAGATTGACTCCGACTGTAATATGGAGATTGAGCGCTGCTCGCAGCCGAGCCGCCAATGCGTCAATATGCGGACACGGCGATAAACGGATGCCGAGCCCCGGTCCGAACACTACCAGCTGGGTACAGTCAGCGAGTCCAGGATAGACCAGCCCAAGATAGACGGATGCCGAGCCCCGGTCCGAACACTACCAGCTGGGTACAGTCAGCGAGTCCAGGATAGACCAGTCCAAGATAGACGGATGCCGAGCCCCGGTCCGAACACTACCAGCTGGGTACAGTCAGCGAGTCCAGGATAGACCAGTCCAAGATAGACGGATGCCGAGCCCCGGTCCGAACACTACCAGCTGGGTACAGTCAGCGAGTCCAGGATAGACCAGCCAAAGATAGACCCTGTGGTCAGGTGCCGGCCGGCAACAGGGTCAGCCGCTTCAGCACAGGGCGAAGCTGCGGGACATGGCAATGTTTGCTGCTTGTCTGTGTTATGCACCCTGCATACAGTCTGTCAACAGTGACAGGTCCTATATGAGTGGTGTACTAGGGAGTAGCTGCGGGGAGATATTTAGGAAGATACATTGTCCCCTTTATCGTTCATGCCAAATTCATTTCATGCATTAATACATCCAATATTTTGTTGAAGAAGATGGTAATACACGATAGGTAGCTGTAGAATTTGCTCCTTGATATCTTTTGATTGATTATATAAGGCTTCAGAACTTATTCCGTGACAGGGAGTGAACATTGTGAGATTGCTAACGTTGCATTCAGCATAGGTACTCTAGCAGACTGCGGGAAGTTTAACAAGACTGCGCACAATTTAGCAGGACTGTGGGAACTTTAACAAGGCTGCGGATGTTTTATTAGGGCTGCGGAGGCTTTAGCAGGACTGCGATAACTTTAGCAGGACTGCGATAACTTTAGCAGGACTGCGGGAAGTTTAACAGGACTGCGCATACTTTTGCGGGACTGCTGAAACTTTAGCAGGACTGCGGAAACTTTAGAAGGACTGCGTATACTTTAGCGGGACTGCGGGAACTTCAGCAGGACTGCGGGCAGCAAATATGAGCATATGCTGCATATCTCCTTGGTCCTATATCCGCTGGTGTGATCTTTGACACCCTTATCGGGAGTAAAATGTCGGTGAGGAGAGATTATATGATTGAAGTAAATAAAGCTAATGTGATATTTTAAGGACCAACGAAATACCCCAATCTCTCCCACTTCGGTTCCTGCATCCAACCTTCCTGCCTTCAAATATCGATAATAATCATAAAATTGATGGATTAGATCTAAAAGAGCCGCTTGACTATCACACAACGCAATTGGACTACGGTAGACGCCGCTTTTTCCGCCCACGGATAATACGCCAATCCGCCTATTGCACCCACACGGAATTTCCTGTATAAAAATCGGGACAAAAACAACGCTTATTATGCCAAGACATAGGCTATTCCGCCCAGTTTAATGCACACTTAGCCATTGTTCACCTCTACATTCTCGCCCAGGGATGGACACCGAGTTAGTCAGCACCAAGACCATAGTCAACTGCTGGAAGAAGGCCAAGTTCAGCAAGAACGAAGAAGCCAAGGTGGAAGAAGAGCAAGATATGGTCCTGGAATTCTCCGACACACGCAGGGACGTGAAGGCCGCTGATTTCGCCACGTGAGTCGTCATTGACAACATCAACAACGTGGCGACCGAACCCTCTGCGGAAGAGGTCGATGAGGAGTTCTTGGCCGAGATAACTGGCCAAGCTGCAGCCGACGAGGACGCCGAGTACAGCAGTTCTGATGAAGAAGAACCAGAAACGACGCCTTCGAACACCGATATGAGGATGGTGATCTGGCGACTCGGAATTGGTCTCGAGAGGAAGAGCTTTGACAACCTGGAACGCTTCGAGGAGTTCGCGAATGATGTCCGCGATTTTCTCCGTAGCAAAACAGTGCCTAAGCAGCTTACCGTTGACGATCTTACCCAATGCAGCCGAGGAGGAGAAGCAGGGGTGGGTTTTGATTACTTAGGTGCCGAAACTAGGGCATTCCGACATTGCGCCCAAATTTTGCGTCGGTTATTACGCCCAAAAAGGCCTGGTCCCATGAGGTGCACAGGTTAAACGGCGTCTGACGTAGTAGTTTCCGAAGTATTATTGGTCAGTGGATAACAAGCGGATATCAAGTTTCATATTGTGTCGTTCTTACCGACGACTTGCGCTGTAATATTTGCAGTGTGCATGTGTCGGTGATTGAATGGACAATTTAAGTCCTCATGCATGCAAATCGTGTCAAACTACAATGGTACTCTGGGACGGAGATGCATGACATTTTCCCCCTGTGAGGTGTCCTGTGAGGAGTCCACCATTGGTGTGCTATTTTGAATGCATGAGGTGTGGATTTCATCACAAAGATTCGTTTACGATCTCTGGAGGAGAAACCGGACGGCAAGCTATCAATACCACAGATGGGCGCATATCGTGCGCCCTCGCTCACAGGATTATGACTCAGATCACCGCACAGCGAGACGGCTATAGTGATATTCAAGCAGAAGAAATAAGGCTGCAGCTTCTCACATACAATGCCGTTGTACATAGCTCGCAATATCTCCCATGCGAAGTTAGCAACATTTATGAGCTGAAGGATTAAGAAGAATACATTAGTTTAGTTGGTTAGAGCGCCCGCCTGCATCCACATGTCTTGCCAATACAGGGTTCGAATCATTTCACGCGCTTGCATCGTCCCCGGCTGAGATGCTCAGTTGGCAACTGGTCCGACAAGGTTGGTGACGCAGCACCGAGTCGGTCATGCCGGCGCATCGACGACACGTTAAGCGCCCCGTAAAAATTATGGTTAAACTCTAGAGTTCACGGATCGGATGGTTAGGCCAGGGTTCGTGCAACAAGCTCTGCTTAGCATGTGACCCCGGTCCATAAGGTCACCCCAGGAAGAATTCGGACTAAATTTCAGAAAGCCACTTCCGTTGATCTGGTCTCCGTTGATCTGCTTCTGTGGTTTCATGATGTCAAACAAAATTGGCAAAAAGAATGACTTATGCTCGAGTTGACTAAAACACCGGCTTTAATGTTGCAATCCAATATTGCATTGCAATTGAATGCGACCAATTTATGGCAGGATGGCTTATACCACGAATGATTTAGCCAGATGTCAAAAAGCGTTTAGTCTGTTGCCGACAAAATATCAGACATCGCCAGGCTGTCACATGTTGAAACAGATGCTGAGACAGGTAGCATGAATTAGCATTCAGTGTTCTATTCATGCAGTGACAAATACAGCTATTTTTCCTCTACATGGGTGGCATGGGTACCTATCGATGGTAAGATGAACAGTAGAATGCGGGAAAGTGACAACTAATGCACAGAAAACTGTTCTGAAAGACGATGCAAAGTCGTAGCTAATCCCACACCGTCCACTGTGACGGACCAGGGCCGTAGTGTACACATCGTGTACCACGGTTTGATTTATACTTTGTAATCCTTGATGAGGAGAGGACAATTTTTGAGTGACCGAATACGGAGAGGATACTTTCCTTCAAACATGTGACATCACAAACTCACTTCGCAGTTTCCATTGAATCTTGAGCATTGTACAACACAGCAATTCAGTGTCGAACAGCACCATTAAGCATTCAACGGGAGAAACGAGAGGATAATTTTGTGGAGAGGGTGTTGCTATAAATGGCAAGAATCCAGGAACAGCCCGTTTTCTTCCGTCCCTACCGTCCACCGCGGCGGTCCAGGCTGCTGGAGCACTCCGTCCACTGTGGCAGACCAGAACCTTGGAGCACACCGTCCACTATGGCAGAACATGACCGTGGAGCATGCCGTCCACTGTGGCGGATCGGGTCCGCGGAGCACACCGTCCACTGTGGCGGATCGGGTCCGCGGAGCACACCGTCCACTGTGGCGGATCGGGTCCGCGGAGCACACCGTCCACTGTGGCGGACCAGGGCCGTGGAGTAGAGCGTCCACCAGGGCCGCAGCGCTCGGCCGCACGGCAGCAGCGCCACTCGGCACCGCCGCAGCAACATCTGCTACAGGTGGACGCTACCAACGGCCAAACACCTTGGTCAGCTGAGCCGACTGGACGGCGAACAGCATCAGCTCGGCCTCCCAGTCTAGCGTGTCCAGCACCTCGGGGTAGGTGGCGAGCATGGTGGCGTGGTTGAGCCGCTCCTGGCTCACGGTAGAGCGGAGCCAGCTCTTGAGGCGCCGTGACATGCTGAACAGGCGTTCGCACCACCTCCTCCATGGACAGTGATGAGGTGCGGTGCGCTGTATTCGTGCCAGACTACACCTACACTATTCCTTTGATATATAAGGTGGCGTATTTTTCTTCCCGATTTACTTTCAATGAGAAATAAAAAAACGGAAACACACTTGGATATATTAGATATATGCTTTATCCAATTTGTCTTCGACAAAAATAACCTTACAGTTAATAGTAAAAATTACTACATATTTTTGTTTTGTATTAGAATTTCGTGGCAGCGTAGTGATGGATACGTTAACAAATTTACCTTAGGTGGTTAAAACTAACAATGTTTAATTTATGACGCCATAAAACTGAACACAATTTCTAGGTATCACGCTATTTATACACGCAAAAGGATCAACACACTGAACATCTTTAAAAACGGCATAGACAATCATTATAAGAATAGGGGGCTTGTTTTTCTGTATTCCAGGGAGGGTTGATTGACATATTTGGTGTGCAACTGGTTCAGTGTACAAAGTGCAACCAAGAAGGGCCCTTGTGGCTCATAGTTGCACTGATCTTTTATGTCTTTATGTCTTTTATGTCTTTATTTCCAAAGTATAGCATAATTTAGGGTAGGGTGGCAGAATCAACATTGGGAGAGGGCAATATCAACATTCGTGGGGCCATGGCTCCCATAAAAGGATACGAATTAACGGCCCTGTATACCTTATGTACTTACATAGACCTTCTGCACGTATATCTCACAAACATAGATATTATGCACATATCAGTGTGTTCAGTCTTCCACATTCTACATGTTTTTGTAAATCTTCTGCATAAGCCATTGTCTTTGTGGATCTTCTGCATGCAGGTTTTATGAACGTAGTTCTTACGCCCATAGACCGTGTTCATGTAGATCTCATGCACGTAGGTTTTGTGCACTTGCAGCTTATGAACGTAAATATCATGACCTAACCGCCTTGAAGTCGAACTGTTTTGTACCGGCATATTTCGTGAACTAATGAACGAATCGACACGAAACTGACACCGCAATGTAGCCACGACACAAAACTGACACCGCAGTGTAGCCACGACACGAAACTGACACCGCAGTGTAGCCACGACACGAAACTGACACCACTACAAAACAAAAACGCGCAGTTCGACAGCATCCTAGCCTATGTTGATGCTGGTGTCAAGTCAAGTCAGTTCAACTGATGACAATTTCTATGCTTTGTCTTTCACTTAGGGACGCGAACCGGCTAATGCTAAAACAGTGATTTTAGGCACTATTTCGGAAATCCATAAAAAGAGGTGAACATTGGATCCTCTCTGACCCCTTAACCATGGGTCAAAACGCAACAAGATGCATATGGTTTGCATTCCACGATACCGAGGAACACTATCGTGAATATTTAAAGTTTGTATATTTTACTGGTTTCGCACAGGCGACAATTGAACGTGGCACTTCTCGATGCCTTAAAAGGCATCGAGGTCTTAACAGTGGTCATTAAAAGTGACCTGGGAGCTCACCTCAGGTCCTAGTGACTCCAAAGTACTCAATCTGCCATCAGGTGTCAGTCGCGAGATATCGTGCTGCACAAATGCGGGTCTTCGTCGCATGTCGCTAGCTTTCCGTTTCGAAATGCATTTCCAGTTTGGAGTGCTATATGCTACTGTGTGCCAATGTGACCCAGTCTGTTTTTTTTTCGTGAACAGTGACCTGAGACGTGCTCTCAGAACCTTCTCCAATACGACCCCTGCCGCCCCTGTCCTCTCCACCAATGACACTTCTGCTCCATCTACGTCCACCACTCCTGAAACGTCCACAGCTCCCAGCCCCAGACTAGCATCTACGTCCACCACTCCTGGAACGTCCACAGCTCCCAGCCCCAGACTAGCATCTACGTCCACCACTCCTGGAACGTCCAAAGCTCCCAGCCCCAGACTAGCATCTACGTCCACCACTCCTGGAACGTCCACAGCTCCCAGCCCCAGACTAGCATCTACGTCCACCACTCCTGGAACGTCCAAAGCTCCCAGCCCCAGACTAGCATCTACGTCCACCACTCCTGGAACGTCCACAGCTCCCAGCCCCAGACTAGCATCTACGTCCACCACTCCTGAACGTCCAAAGCTCCCAGCCCCAGACTAGCATCACGTCCACCACTCCTGAACGTCCACAGCTCCCAGCCCCAGACAGCATCACGCCACCACCCGAACGTCCAAGCCCCAGCCCCAGACTACATCACGTCCACCACTCCGGAACGTCCACAGCCCAGCCCCAGACAGCACACGCCACCACCCGAACGTCCAAAGCCCCAGCCCCAGACACATCACGTCCACCACTCCTGGAACGTCCACAGCTCCAGCCCCAGACAGCATCACGTCCACCACTCCGAACGTCCAAAGCTCCCAGCCCCAGACACATCTACGTCCACCACTCCTGAACGTCCACAGCTCCCAGCCCCAGACAGCACACGCCACCACCCGAACGTCCACCCCAGACTAGCATCTACGTCCACCACTCCTGGAACGTCCACAACTCCCAGCCCCAGACTAGCATCTACGTCCACCACTCCTGGAACGTCCACAGCTCCCAGCCCCAGACTAGCATCTACGTCCCCCACTCCTGGAACGTCCACAGCTCCCAGCCCCAGACTAGCATCTACGTCCCCCACTGCTGGAACGTCCACAACTCCCAGCCCCAGACCCGCCGTTGCCGCCCCGCCGGCAGAACGTCCCTGTATTCCAGGGATTCCTTTCGACTATGTACTAACCATGACTCAGGAGACAGTGGTGATGTGACACTATTGAGTTAAGTAACATTTAACATTAATAGCAACTTTTAAGAAAGTGGGCTGACAAAAGGCAAATGTCTTTCAGCTAGGATAAGTGTAAGGCGTCTGGTCATCTGGTATCTGGAGTTGGGACCCAATTACCCAGCTATATCGTATCAGATGTGCAATTGCATTGTATTAAGCTAACTTCTAGTCCACTTTGCGCTTGCAAAGTGCGAGGCAGAGTAGTCATGTCTTAACCCTATTACAGCAATGACTCGTTTAGGCCTGGAGTTGGTGGGGGATTCAACCCCTCCCCGACCCCTGGCATATCGGAATATATTAGGCCGATTTCAAAACTGGAGAGCTCAAGTAAATTTCACTGGTGAAATGCATATCTTAAAAATGTCCAATGCGAAATCAGGGGCACAAAATTGGTGGAATTTGACCACACCCGTTTGGGACCGTAAATATATTACATGGGGAAAATTGTGTATGGATGGGCATCAATCATCCCTGAGATACAAAGCACCATTGGGCCAGGAGTTTCACGAGACGTGGATATCGTTTGATCTTCTTTGGTGGTCCTTGGCAATCAATGCGACAACTACCTCTTATTTTGCCATTCTTACATAATAACAATACATACGTTGATATTTTTTTATGAGAAGCGTCGCCAGAAAATTATACTAGGGAAGATCCCAAGAGGTCTGAGAGGAAGGCTACTGACATAATTGGCTATTGTCAACTCTCCTGGCTCCACCTCTGCGTGTGATTTATCACAATCGTTTGCCTTCAATTGACTTTCCCCCCTCGTTGATCAACCATCGGTGAAGCTTCACCGACATCGCGCCATTGCCTTTAGCGATTTGATAGGGAATGTCCTGAAGATCTGTCGCCACCTCCTGGATCCGCCATTGGGAAAGTCCTCTGGCTCCGCCATTGCTTGTGATGCATTACTACCGTTCGTCCAGAATTCATCCCACCCTCTCAATTGTACGATGGCAACAAAAATAATGTCCCTTTGAGAAAACTGGTCGCATGTTGCTCGTTGTTTCCTCTCACTGGATGCGCCTCTGACATGACTATGCTCAAAAGACGCAGGTGCGCAAGTAAGAAAGGTAGAATGATGAGTTGAATTCCAAATTATAGTAACCTGAACATCAAAACAATGCAAATAATCTTATGCATATGGCGTTTGAAGTCTTCGCAAAATCTGTTGGAGGTACCTTCCAATATTCCCTCCTGGAGCTGCCTCTCAAATAGTTACGAAACTGCAATTTCGACAGGAAATCGAAACAAAAGTTCGGAAAAGTCACTGAGTTGCACCCTCCTATCGCAAAACGATAGAGAACGGTAGGCGAAAAAACTACGAGGAAGTGGGATTCGCCCAGCCCCTACCGCCGGAAGAGGATGAACACGGTATGAGTATTTATATGCCCTATGTCCAGAACATAGTCCATACCCAGCCCAGCAGTAATAGGGATAGGGCAAATGGTATGGACCAGGCATTCCCAGCAGCACGGAATGGCACCGGTACGGAACGCAGGCTTCCAAGTGCACAGGAAGATGACAACATAACAAGGCCGCTGCTGGTGTGTTTTGTGGCGAGGAATTGCCCCACGAGTGAATGGGGGAGGGGAATGAATGAGACGGGAGACGGTTAAGAATGGCTGGGCTGGTCCAACAAAAGGATAGTGCCGCCTGACGATTGGACTACCTTAATTTGCCTGCTATGGAGCAATGCTATTGCCATGATATTGCTGCGACAATGGATCGCCACCATCTGCGTGGCATGTCGTCATTTGTCAGACATCATAGATAGTTAGACGCAACCGTGCATTCAACATCGGTGACAGTAAATGCCTCTTCTCCTGCAATTTTAGCCCCGGGTGCATTTTGCATTGCATGTAGCGTGAGATCATTAAGTTGCAACACATTCTTCACTCGAGCTTTGGACTATTTCCATTCACTTGGAATATGAGGGCAATTGCGCGAGGTAGCTTGATGGACCAGTTTCACAGTGTGCCAGCCTTTACATAATTGAGCTTCGCATTGGTCTATTCTTGCAACAGCTTTCTCCATTGCGCATATATGCAATAATGCCCAGGAAGTGGACTGGGTCATGTATGATCAGACTGGATCATGTAAATAAACGGGAGGGGATATTGTCATAAAATGTTGTCCCTTTGTTGAACATTGATAAACGCATCCTAATGCGGAACACAATTTAATTCCGTTGGTAAGCATAGGTACTGTGTGGGTGCAAGGTTGGTGGGCGACGGCCAGCCGGCCGCCCGGCCGCCTGGAGGTCAAGGTCACGAGGGTTTGGTCGGTGCAATGGCGCGGCGGCTCGGTGTGGCGGCCGATCTCAAACTCATTTGACCCTGAAGACAGCGTCCTGGTCATGACATTCATACTGAAGCTAGTTCACTACATCTGTAATCTCTCGCCAAAATTGTGTGCTTCTAGCTTCCGGGTCTTAGGGGGCTGAATTTTCCCCATTCCTCCGGTGCGAGTTACGTGAGAGGCCCTTCGGCGTGCATGTTAAATGCGTTTGGTCGGCATGCTCTAAACTCAAATGAGGGTAGACTCACTCGAAGGGTGAGCTTCTCATCATTGGGTGCAGTTCCTATTGAAGAAAAACATTAGTTGGAAAGGGTGTACTCGAATACACGTAATGCGTGCAAACTCTCCCCATTCAGGAGTCAAGGTTGGTAGAAGCTCAGCTTCACTGGAGTGTTATGCTTAAATACTTCGCTTGGCTCGTATCGCAAAGTTCTTAGCGTATCACGTGTGAAAACTGGAGCACTTCGAGCTCACACACGATCGCATCAGCACCTGACGCGAAACAAAACAGCGGCTGACTGTCACATGTTGCGGAATACCAAATACAGAACACATTTGGTACAACCGGAAGCCAGGAAGGGCTTGTCGCGGTTGGGCAGGTATTCCGCGAGACACATACGGTTTGATCGCGAGAGCTTAGGGTTGACCATTTGGAGAGCTGGATCCCGTGTAGGTGTATGCCAGTGAAACAAATGAGGGAGTAGCGTGACGAAAACACGGGGAGACGGAAGAGAAAATACGACCCCGACGAGACCGACGACAACACACGAGACCGACACGAGACCGACACACGAGACACGAGACCGACACACGAGAACCGACGAGACCGAGACACACGAGACCGACGACAACATGCACAGATCACGACCAGAACGCATGGCCAACAAAGGCGTGATGAGATCGACGAGAACATGACACGACAGATGCGAAGATAAAGAGACCGACAAGAACAAGCATAGACGAGAGCATGAAGAGACCGTCTATGATGTAGGGCGGCCGACGTACCTATATGAGGATGTCGACGTAAGATGCAAACGCGATGCAACAAACAGAACTTTCTGGACTTCATAACATGCATCTAAATTGTTTGTGAATGAACCCAGCGGTGAAAATTTACCACCTTTGAAGGCATAAAATTCCATGAATTTGTGCCTTAATAGTGTTCTTGTTCCTGTTTCCTTATCCTATGTGCATTTGGGTGCATCGTCGAAGGACTCCTTTTTTAATTGATGAAGCATCAGTGGAATTATAACCGAGGATGCTCAAAAACCCCGGAAGATAAGCATCAAATGCGAATCAACTAATGACTGCTAAATGCACTGGGCCTTCTATAAATTGTGGGTCGGAAGTGCTGCCCTTTATTGGCAAAATTTGACACATACTAACTAACCCAAAAAATATACCTTGAAACAGCATAGTCTGCATATGTTCTATATCACTAAGACACCCTCTACGTGTTGTGATACTATGAGCGCAATCGGTCGGCTAGTGAGACAATATGACCGATGGATGGATCCCACCCTTTTCTATATATTTTTTTTCAAGAGCACGAGTAAACGGCGTGCGGCATTTCGCTCAAAGTTTGCATACTTGATGAAACATCATTTGCGCGTCTTCATAAAAAGGAAATTTCCCCAGGCCTTTTCAGTCTACCGATATATGATGTCATTATTGGAGGCATTCAGAGCCAGGCTTACGCAAAAGTGGGTGTATTGGGAGTTGTAACGCAGTAAGCGTGCATCAAAGAGGACATTTGGGTATGCAATTGACACAATCAGCCAAACCCGATGTCATGAGGTCATATTTGAAAGGTCAATGGTCTTTGAGGTCAAATAAGGTTAGTTATCTCTGACGACTTTGTGTCTCAACACAAAACTTTGTTCTTAGCTCAAAGCAGAACACCGCCAATCATTCTCAAAGAGCGACCGACGTCAAAACTCTACACAAGAGCATTTGTACATATTTGCAAGCTACTTGTGCTATATCGTTTCCCTTTTTAGAGGAAAAAATAGTTACGAAGGTATTACGAGACGGGAAACGGCATTATCCAAGGTGGATGGAAACAAAAATGTCAGCCCAGATTGCCAACTTGAACGGAAGAATAGTTCTAGTGGATATAAATGTATGCAAAATGGTATATAAATGGTGTTGTGTTGACTGGTCGGACGGGAGGCGTCCATATTTTCCAAAGTTTACAATTTCCAACGTTCATAATTTCCAAATTGGAAGTTAACTTGCAAAGCAGCTCGGATAGGAGGCGTACATATTTTCAAAAGTTCATAATTTCCAAATTGGAAGCTAAGTTCCAAAACTTGGAAGTTAGCTGCCAAATGGTAAGCTAACTTCCAAAAATGGGAAGTTAACTTTCACAAGTCGGAAGGTTGGGCTAGGTTAGGTTAGGTTAGGTTAGGTTAGGTTGGGTTAGGTTACGCTAGGTTTGTTCTGGTTCCTATCGGGGATACTTTGGAAGTTCACTTCGATTTCTTTGTCAGTTAATTTTCAATTTGGTTAGAGGCTAACTTCCAAGTTTTGGAACTTAAATTACAATTTGGAAATTATGAACTTTGAGGAGGGCGACATGACGTATCAAGCCTCCTGAAACTGTCCATGGGCTTGGAAGTCAAGCTGTTCCTATACAGGAGTGTCATTCCATCCAAGAATATTCCATCAAGGCAATCAATTGATATTAAATAATTAAGATTCTGTCACTTGCTCTGGTATCCTGGCTCAGACTATTTGTGGCAATGATCAATATTTTAAGTTTGTAATAGGCTAACTAGCATTTCATTGTCTGTATATTATATGCATGCCTAGGGATGCAGATTGATGTTGGGTAGGCACCAGGTAGGTATAGGAATTCCTTATCTCGGGGACAAGCACTCATAACCGAGAGGCAGTGGGTTTTGGTCTGTTTCTTGGTATTGCGGAATTCTTTGCGACATCTGATGTGAGATGTGACATGAAATATGCCCGGTAGTTTATAAAACATTTTTTTTTTAATAGATCAATCATTTGTATGCAGGTATTATCAGGTAATGTTATTGAATTCAGTGTTGCGCCAGGATAGGTCGCAGGATAGGTTCGCTCTCCTTAGATCATGTTTCTGTTTTCCAAACTGTCAATTCAATCACACTGTGTTTGCTCACAAATCCTTTGCTACATTTGTAATTCTAGGTAACTGTTTAATTCCCGGAGTTTCTTATTACAATGCAATTAATATTAATGTTGTTAACATGATGTGATCACTCATATAATCTGCACATGCATACTTTTATGTTGGCATAAAGACATAAAGACATAAAAGATCAGTGCAACTATGAGCCACAAGGGCCTTCTTGGTTGCACTTTGGACACTGAACAAATTGCCCACCAAATCTGTTGATCAACCCTCCCTGGAATACAGAAAAACAAGCCCCCTATTCTTATAATGATTGTCTATGCCGTTTTTAAAGATGTTCAGTGTGTTGTTACTGACAATGGTTCCTGGCAGCTGTTTCCAGTGTTCTACTACCCTGTTGGTGAAGAAAGACTGTCTTAACCTTGTCCTGCTGTGATTAACTTTAATTTTGAATTGATGACCTCTAATTGCATCATTTCTGTTAACTTCACACATTTCCCTGAGATATCCCTGTTCCTGACCATGAACAAATTTAAAAACCTCGATGAGATCTCCTCTCAGCCTTCTATATCTAAGTGAAAACATATTCATTTTCTTCAATCTTTCCTCATATACCAGGTTGCCTATACCATTAACCATTTTTGTTGCCCTCTTTTGTACTCTCTCTAAAAGCCAACAATCTTTCTCATAACTAGGGGACCAAGCTTGGACACAGTATTCCAAATGTGGCCTGACATATGCACAGTAAAGCTTCCTGATGACCTCCTCACTTTTGTATGACACGTTCCTCTGTATTTCCCCAAGCATTCTTAGTGCCTTCTTCCTGGCTTCTTTGGTCTGTTCTGATGCCTCCAATTTTGTGTTCAAAATAACCCCTAAGTCCTTCTCCTGCTGAGTCACAGATAGTACTTGGCCACCCACGAAGTATGGAGCCTTCATATGTTGCCTATCTACATGCATGACTTTGCACTTATCAAAATTAAACTTCATTTGCCATTTTTCGGACCACTTCACAAGCTCGTCTAAGTCTTTCTGCAGCAAAACCTGCTCATTGTGCCCTGTTATTGCCCTAAAGATCTTCAAATCATCCGCAAATTTCATAACCTTACTGCTTAGGCCACATTCAATGCTATTCACATATATAATGAACAATAGTGGCTCCAGTACCGACCCCTGGGGGACTCCACTAAGAACATTTTGCCATGATGACTTGGTACCATTTTGCATCACTCTTTGCTGTCTATCTGAAAGCCACAACTCTATCCATTTTAGGATGCTACCTGCAATACTATGGACCTGAAGCTGCATCATTAACCTTTTATGGGGTACCTTGTCAAAGGCTAAAGTCAAGATATGCTACATCAACCTGATTTCCCTGATCAAATTGTTCTGTAGCAAAATTCAAAAAGTCCAAGAGATTTGTGAGACACGATCGCCCCTTTCTAAACCCATGTTGAGTATCTTGAATCAATCCGTTTCCTTCCAGAAAACTATCTATTCTATCCTTGATAATTGATTCGAGGCCAGATAACACCAACAATGGGGCATGGAGCTCGGTAATGTGGCATAAAAACCAATGTTTAAATAAATTAAAAGTGCAGCATAGCCTAGCCTAGCGTTTCATGGAAGACAAAAAATGGGCAGAAATAAACATTTTTAAACCTTTTTTTCTTGAAAAAAAAAATATTCCAATTAAAAACCTAACCCAGCTTAGTGTAGCATAACCTGTTTTTCAAGGAAAAATGGCCATTTTGCTTCGAAAAAGTTTCCAAGTAAAAACTTGTTAATTTTTTTTTCTCAAATTAAAATAAACATAACCTAACCTAACCAAGCCTAACCACTTTGTTTGCTTCATGGATGTACAGTTTGTGTAAAACTTCTCTTGTGAATCCCATAAATTACAATAATACACCTGCTTGTATGTATAAAAATATAATATGATAAATTATGTATCGTTGGTCACCAATGAGGAAAAGTCAGATGTGTTGAAGTTATACTGGTAATGGCACAAAGTAATGATGAGACAGTCTTCAGACTATAAGGTGTGAACTGAGATGCCACCAAATGACCATACAATTAGATGGATTACTAACCTTTACATTCCAACTCATACATTGCGTAAGTTTATGCTTTAATGTAACCATTTAATTTCTTGGGGAAAAGGTTTCCAAGGCAACATTCGTGAATATGATTACGACGACATGCTCACTCATTCCCTCTGCAAATGCTTACTTTTCATTCGGTAAGTAAAATAGCCCCACAGAAGGGGCTCAGAGTTTGGAAATGTAGCATGAAAATAACGTTTATAACAGTAACATCACCTAGCCTGACTTCCCTTTTAATAAAAAATACACCAGACGAAATTGGGAAAATATCAACGCATTGTTTTTCTTCAAAATTTCTTCTTTTTTATGCAAAGCAACGAAAACATAGCCTGACAAAGCCTTACCCATTTCCATGCTTTCTGGAGGTAAAATGTGTGCAAAACTTGTCTTGTGAGTGTATTGATGCACGATAATACCATATGCCGCTCATCTGTTCCAGATGTGACTGTGCCATTGCGCATTCAAATATTGACTGTATGTCACTTCTTATTCACTGTAAAGACCATCTATGCAGCCCTAGGATGCTTCCATGTCAATGGTGTCAGTACTACAGTCATACAATCACAACCGGAAAATCACCTATGATTTCACTACATTGTTTTGTTTTTGCATTAATGGCGGCCCCGTTCCTCAGCAATGAAGTGGGGATCGAGCTGGAGGCGCTGGCTCTCGTGATGGGGTTGTGGCCTTCAAATGCCAGGGCATCGTTCTTACGCTGGATCGGGTAATCAGCAGCGCGCAGCCCAGCTCCGTGTCAGACATAGAGACACCGGCGTTGAGAGTGTGTCTCGCCGCGGGCGTTCGGCTGCCCGTGTCTCTGAGTCGTGAGGCGATGAGCAGAAGATAGCCAGGCCGGGCCGGCCTGTACAGTGCGATAATCGGTCGAATGCAATGGCGACAATCGGAGGACGGACGGACAAGTCAGCCTGCAGCCGTAAGCCGTGGGTACGGCGATATGCATGAGGTCGGTGGACTTCGCGCTCAACGACGCAGTGTCACAACAAAGATACAGTCGTCGTTATCAGGGTCGGTCGGCTCACTTAGGCACTTAAGGCAGTTCTTCACCTGAGTAGAGCTAGAAGTATTTGGTAAATTATTTTTGTATAAATTGTTGCTTTCATCCACTGGAAAATAG
The DNA here is from genome assembly GCA_034440615.1 of Ashinkailepas kermadecensis. Classification (NCBI taxonomy): domain Eukaryota; kingdom Metazoa; phylum Arthropoda; class Thecostraca; family Neolepadidae; genus Ashinkailepas; species Ashinkailepas kermadecensis. The sequence goes on along the minus strand of JAOTOM010004361.1, from coordinate 181,423 downwards.
TAAAGTTTAAAAAAAACTGGAAACAAGTACGCATTGGTGACTCGTAATTATGGTGAAAATTTAGTTTCACATTTCTATCTTAACTTCAAAACAGCTCTATCACTGGTCGGCAGAGGCAAGCCTCTGACAGATATCGCCATATATTGCGCTTTTGTTTCATAACAAGCGCAGGGTATGCGGCATTTTTGGAGTGCAGTCCATCTCAATAGAGTTCGCTGTGTGAAGGGCACTTTTGAGAGTACATCGGGCCATGTTTTACACAAAAATTGCACAATGATTCGTGAAATTAAGTGAATGTGCGGCATTGTGGGGCAGAAGCAAGTTACCTACCCACCCACTTAGGCAGGTCCGATATGTGGCAGATACTAGAACCGAAAGCGCCACGAGGAAGTCTGTTCAGGATCAGTGGGCTCTTGCTGGGTTTTGATGTGATGCTTAGTCAGCTCTGTAAATTCCATGAATTCACTAGTGTATCCAGGAGGGACATCTCAGTCCAGCCAACAACAAAAAAACAACCTGATTTGGAGCAGGCTTGTTCTTCAATCTCAACTTATGCAAAACTTAGTAACATTTTATGAAACAATGCTGCTCTGAGCTAATGCTTAGGTAGGTAGGCACTTGCTAAGCTTGCCAAATCCCAGGAATTTGAAAATTTTTGAGAAATAGTCTCTACTGGGCCCTACCAAACGACTCAACACCAACTTTGGGGATCTGCACAATGCATGTAAATTGGGTAAATATATAGAGGCCCCTAGGGAACTTTTAGGTTAAGAAAGTGGGTTTTCCCGTATCTTGATGTAATTTAAAATAATTTGACATTGATATCTTTGGAAAATGAAACCATTTTTGGCATAAGCATTTCAAGTTGTACTTATATCTAAAAACGCAGTCATTTGACCAAGACAAAAAAATCAAAATCAATCAAAGAACACCACTGGATACACCACATACACCACTGGATGATTATGTTTCCTTTGCAGTATCAAGGCTAGGTGACATGATTTTATATAATGCAAATTTTGCTTATATGTGATTTCCCAAAGAAATGGCACACAAAGAAGTTGCTGGGTAAGCTTCAACAAGTCCAGTCCATGCATACTTGTTTGTAATTTGCTCTCAATGATTTGCTATATCAATACCAAAAATATAGTTTTTGTTTTGGCAGGAAAACTGATCGGATTTTCCTTAAATACCTCTTTGAGGTGTGCCATGCTTGTGCAGAATGGACCGAAGTAGTCATGTCTATATTATGAAAAATTGCTGACAGTCCCTGCAATACATTTCTTTTATGAAGAGGTAGCCAAGTAAAGACCCGTTTGATGTAAAACTACCTTGCTTAATGCTTGCTTCATGTCAATGACAGTGCATGCACAACTTAGCATGACTATATGAATTATGTTTTTTTCTTCTCAAATAATTGTGATGATAAACTTTTTATTTTAGTCATAAAGACATAAAGTCATAAAGTGTCAACTTCTGTAGTTATTGTAAGATCCTCCAGCCTATCACCTGTCATGGCATAACCTTAAGTTGTTTCTATTGTATCATAATTATCTTTAGTAAAGACTGATGATAATTGCTTGCTTAGGGATTTCACAATATCACAGTCATCAACCACTATTTCCCCATCTACCTCCGGTGGCCCTACACGACACTTTTTAGCCTTAAGTTTGTAGAAGCTAAATAATCTCTTAGCATTACCTGCTGAACATTCTCGAGCTAATTTGATTTAGCAGAGTTAGCATCAGGTCAGAGTTAGCATCTTTTAGTTCATCGAATGCCTCTTTCTTTGAGTCCAGTAAATGCTTTACTTCCCTGGTCATCCATGAAGGGTGCTTCACCCTGGTTAATCTAATTTGCCTATTGGGAATGAACCTATCCTGACCTTGAAATAGTTTATCTGTTATCATTCTCCACATTTCATAAGCATCTAAGCCCTTCAATAAGTCTTCCCAGTTAATTTCATTCAGGAAGATTCTGAACTCATTGTAATTCCCTTTAGCAAACTTTTGAATCAATGTTTTATTGGTTCCTACTATTCCAACATACAATGAGAAGCGTATAAAGTTGTGATCACTATTACCAAAGGTCTCACCTATGTTCACATTTTGTGCAAAATTGTCCTCATTATTAAGCACAAGATCTAACATTTAATTTTCCCTTGTAGGTTCATGTGCCATTTGAAAGGAGACATTTTCCTCAAAACAAGCCATGAAACTTCCTCCTGATTTCTTTAGACCTATAGTTTTGATTCCCAATCCTGTTATGTTGAAATCCCCCAACAAAGCAGTTCTCTCCTGCACTCTCCTACTTATCACTTCCTGCATCAACCTGTCAGTGTTTCATTCTGGTCTGGAGGTCTATAGAATGCCCCAATCCTAAATATTGTTCCATTCTTCAGAATGATATCTAACCACAATGATTCTACTCCTTCACTATGTACATTATCCTCTATGAAATGACGTTTCATTACTTGCCTGACATACAAGAGTATACCTCCTCCTATCCTTGCCTTCCTTTGATAAGCATGCATGTTGTAGCCTATCAATTCAAATTCTTACAAGTTCTCTCCAAAAACGCTTTCATTAACCCATGCCCCTGTTATACATACGAAATCTAGCTTTTCAGACAACATATATCCATGCAGTTCCCAATTTTGTTCCTAACACTTCTGGCATTGACATAAAAACATGATAAACTATTCCTTCCCTTGCTTGCAATTCTTCTCTCTTTATCCCCCCATGACGTGCCTAGTTTCCCTGTTTCCTACTGAGAGCCTCCTCATACCTATTGCTGAGCAATTCCTCTCCTCTCTTGCTCAGATGTAACCCATCTAATGCACACATTTCCCTCCTCCCTCAAAAATCCCCCCACAAATCCAAGAACCTCACCCCAAGATATTTGCAAATCTTGGCCACCCTGGTATTCAGCCCAATGACCCTAGCAAACTATTATACACTTGCATTTAACATAGGGAGGATGGATGTTACCACTCCTGTCTTCCTATTTCCTGCTAACCTACCTATCAAAGCCCTATACTCTTTTATTGTTTCCTCTGTTTTAGCTCTTCCTACATCGTTCACACCAACCTGCACAATTACTGCTGTAATCTCGACACTACCCTTTATTACTTCTTCTAACCTATCCCCAACATCCTTTACCTTGGCACCTGGGAACCAAACAAGAGTCCGTTTGCTGGAGTTCCTACTACACAATGTGCGATCTATATACTTAACTCTCGAGTCCCCTATAACTAAAACCTCCCTCTGACATTCAGCTACCTGGTCATTCCTACCTCCATCCCTAGCAGCATTACTCTCCCTCTCTTGCAGTACCTCAAACCTATTATTAATTTCAATGCCTGTGTCAATTTTCCTTAAAGCTAGTCTGGTACCCTGGCGTCTAGCTACTTTCTACTCTCTACTATCCTGGACCAAGCTATCTCCATCCCGATCTGTAACAGAGTTCATATAAAATTATACTTTTGGCTATCCCGTAACTGTAATTGAAATAATCCCGTAAACCATTAGATTGTAAAAGTATAACGTAAATGTAACATCGCTACCATCACTAAATACAGGCTAACTTCCCCGTCTGGAAGGCACTCGATCATTCCAGAACAGGGATGTGACGTAAATGGGCGGTTCTGGCTCAACGACCAATGAAACGCCGGGGGTCTGTGCCCGTGAGGGGCCCACGTCGGGCGGCCGGGCAGTCACGCTTCGGTTCTCAAGGCGAGCGCGTCTGTGCTTGTACGGTCCGGCGCCCACTAACTTCCAACTAAATTCGGCCTCTAAATTCGTAGAATAGGCAATATCACGGCTTTCCTTCATAGAAGAAAGTTCTGTATTCCGTCTGTCTGTCTCGTGTGATCGTACGAGTGCTGCAGTGAAAATACAGGCAGCGGTAAAGACGTTGGTGCTTTCATTACCGGGGTTATCGAAACGCGAAGTTCATTAGACTATATCACGAGCCGATTAAGGAACTTTCCTACAGATCACTCCTAGACTCCTGCACCTGGCTTGCCTGGCTGGCATTTCCTATGATGGGCTCTGCCAACAAACACTACAGGCGCTCCGCCTCCATTGATAAAATATTCACTTTCCTACTCAAGTCCCCAATGACTCCCATACACTCACACCTCCCACAGTCACCTTGCATTTTTATATATGTTTTTTGTTCTTTTTTTGCTACTCTTATTACTAACTAAGTCTGGTTAAGGTAGACCTTTGCTAACCAAGTTATAAAGCTAGCTAGCAATTAATGTAACCGAGCAGTAAACGAGCTTTCTAGTTTATTTCACTTTAACGCCTGATCTAGTAACACTCGCACTGAATAAACGACAAAATATATCTCCGCTTACACAAACTAAACTAAACAAAGATAATCTTAGTTACCCTGACTGCCACCAGCTACAAACTCCAACTAAACCAAACTAAATACTAATATAATCCAAAATACCCTAGATACCTCTACAATTACACCATTATATGAAGATATACCTAGTGTAATTTAAGCTCAATATTTTAGTCTTAAACTCTATCTTAAACTTAAACACCAAAAAGACACAAACGTATTCCTCTACACTACAGAAACCTAAGCCACCGGGCCGCGCCACCCGTCTACAAAGCGTTCACGTGGCCGATCGATAATTCTAGAAGCTACCTAGTGTAATTTAAGCTCACTATTTTGATCTTAAACTCTATCTTAAAGTTACAAACCAAGCGGACACAAACTTATTCCTCTATGCTAACAGAAACTTAAGCCACGTGGCCGCTCCACCCGTCTACAAAGCGTCCACGTGGCCGATCGATAATTATAGAAGCTTAGAATACCTATGGTAAGTCTAATATACTCAATTTAAACAATCTAACCCCTCCTTCTTAACCTCGGCCTACAATAGAACAAATCCTTCCTCCACTAACCACCTGTGCTCAATATATATACATATATATATATATATATATATATATATATATATATATATATATATATATATATATATATATATATATAGTATGTATATATATATAAATATATATAAATGTATGTATATATATATATATATATATATATATATATATATATATATATATATATATATATATATATATATATATAGTATGTATATATATATAAATATATATAAATGTATGTATATATATATATATATATATATATATGTATATGTATATGTATATGTATATGTATATGTATATGTATGTATATATATATATCTATATCTATATATATCTATATATATATATATATATATATATATAATTATCCGGGACAATCGATGTGTGAGGTAAATTCGCAAATCGACGCATGCATTTGATGTGCGCAAGTGCCGCACGCCGCACCCGATGTGTGCCGATTTAAGTTGTGGAGGCCGTAGCGATAACAAGTTTGGCGCAGCAATAACACGTTAGCGGAGGCCGGCTTCAATATCTGATGGTGAGGCTGAAAACGAATGGCAGCGGCGCGGCGGGAATTTCGACGTGCGAGCCGCCGACAAAAACGGCGACAGCACCTGCCACCGATAACGGTGTCCAGGAGAGCCCGGCAAACTGCGGCGTGCCAACCACAGGGCATCGGACGCCAACAATGGCCGTTACCGTTAGGTAACAGAACGTGTTTTCGGCCCTGCCAGATGGATGGTAAGGAAGGAGAAGAAGCAGGTATCGACACCATAGTTAAAGTAGTAAGGGACCGGCAAAGATAAAGGGAAGGTAAACGGCAGTGAAGGCGGTGGAGGGCAGAATGTGGCCAACATTTAAATTGCAGTAGAAGGGTGCCAGAGGAGGGTGAGGCTCATAAGATTTACTTTCACAAGATGTATTTTCAGAAGATCTACTTTCAGAAAATCCTATTTTCACAAGATCTACTTGGAGGAGATGTTCGCAAGATCTGCTTAGCTCTAGAAATGTTCAAAGATCTACTTCAAGGTCTGAATGTCCATAAGATCTACAAATAAGCCTTCGGTGTTAAGTAAGTCTACTTGGCAATGAAAATGTTCAGAAGGTCTACGCCCAAATGAAAGTGTTCAGTAGATCTACTCAGAGTTGGAAATGTTCACGAGATCTACATTGACGTGGATGTGTTCACAAGATGTATCTCAGGTATGAATGTTCAGAAGATCTACTTGAAGATGGAAGTTTTCACAAAATATAATAGCTGGAGATGTTCACAAGATCTCCTCCCAGGTATGCATTTTCAGAGCATCTACAAATAAGGCTCCCATGCTTTAGATGATTTGCTGCTACTGGACCACACCTACTGCATGTCATTAATAGTAGCATTGTAAACTGTGACCTTCCGTCATCGTGGAAAACGACTACAATACTGCCGATAGATCAAGGTGGCGACGATGCTGAGCAATCCAACTACCGATCAATATCGATATTGCAGGTCGTGACCAAGCTTTGTGAGCGTGTACTATGCACACAGCTGATGCAATATTTATCTGGTCAGCATATTATTTGCCCGCAGCAGCATTGCTTCCACACTGGCACATCTACGGAGGCGGCAGTGTTGGATGCTATAATATAGGCGACTAGCAATGTGGACAAATGCATGATGACGTCATCAGTTACCGCAGGCACCTCAAAAGCATTTGACAGCGTTGAAAACGGCTTCCTGGAGATGCTAGGGCGGTACGGCGTCGACATCCAGTCGTTATCCGCATGGCTTAGCAACTGCATGCAGAACATTTTCAGGCCCTGTCGGTGACTCACTGGATGGTGCAGAGCTCCATACTGGGCTCTGTGCTGATCCTTCGATTCACCAACGACGTGTCACAACACATGCCACGCGACACGATTGTCGTGTACGCCGATGGCACTCAGTTTTCGACTCAGGTGTGATGTCATATCGCTCCGTACCGAAACAACGGATCGCAACCACCCTGACCTATGCAATAAATTGGTCTGGACAAAATACGCTAAATATAAATCCCTCCAAGACAGAAATTATTATTCTGAAATTACAGTGAAAAAAGACAGATTACAGTTACTCCGCATACTTTGGAAACTCAGAAAGCAAACCATCACATTGCGTTAAATTCCGGGTGCCACCCTGGACGATTGACTCTCCTGGGAGCAACACATTGCGATTGCGACCATTATGCACCCTTTTTATGCAACGTATCTTGGTTAGGCATGCATGGCACACGCACTTTAGCATATCTTACCATATACCGCAGTTGTATTTACCTTTGATCTGCTATGAAATGACCCGATCATATTAACACCTGGCAGGGTCCCAATTTTGATCTAATAAGGTGTCGAGATTAACCCATTTTACCTTGGCATGACACTTTTATCTTTCAAACAACATCACGTTTGTCATCAAGAGACAATTTCTGGAGATTACCAGACGTGTGAAAATGTTTTTTTTAGCTTCATAATAAGCATGCAAATGCTAAGCATGAAACAAATCGATCAAAAGCCAGTGATTCGGAATATGGACAAAGACCACAGAAGAGAAACTATTCAAGTTTGCAACAATGTTGACATGCTTATCGTTTGTCTATCGCCGGTGAATCCTCCATCTATCCAGGCCTAGGATACCTATCTCCCCTTCTTCTCTTCTATCTTCCTCTACATCTATCACTTTGTCCTGTATACGCGGCATACGCATCAACAGTATCGATATACTTAGTTACATTCCCATGGTGGTTTCTCAGGCAAAACGGAAAAATGTTACGAACTACCACGCATCCATTCACCGTTCACTCCTACAACACCCTAGCTACAGTTCCCTCAAAACATACATGAAGTAAATTAAGTGGGGAAGGCGATGTTCTTAATACATTGTTGTTTTACATTATCGGTAAGTCATTGTGAGAACTTGGGCAAGCCATAGATACAGGCATAGCAACACTTCATTATTAGGAATTCATATGATCCCCAGGTCAAATTTTGTCTACCATCACACCAATGTTTTTACCGAACAAGACGTACAATATTCACGCACCGGAAACTAATGTAGACAAGTTTACACACCTAAGTTTACACTGGAACGTCTCTGGCACTGACACGACCACACTAGAACATAACCAAATTTTTGGTAGATTAATCGTTAAGTTGTTTTCAGCAATCAATTTTCGAAAACTGCCAGTGCATATCCTACGCGCATTTTCAACTGTTACTTCATCAGATGAACTATAGCGAATTAATTCAACATCGTCAGTGTGCATGATTCCTTTGGTTCCTAATATATATGCTCAGAAGGCATTCACGAAGATTAAAAACAAACTTGGTCCTAATCAGGGCACACTGAAAAACATCGTTGAACTTTGCTACATAAAACAAGTATGAAGGACATTGTCATTGGATCACTATAAAATATTTGATTAATGTTAACCCTTTCCTTTCCGGTCTTTCCGTCTGTCTTCTGGTCTTTCCGGTCAGATCCTCACACCCCGTCTCGGGGGTCCTTTCATGCCCCGTCTAATTTCCAAACTAAGCGTTGCACGAAAACGAAAGAGGTGTCATCAGAAAGCACTCTACGAGTAGGGTCCGAAACCACTCCCACAATTTTATCCCCGAAAAGTGACGTCACTACGGCTCTATGTGATTCCAATGTGATTTGCCGGGCCCAGCCATAATATTTGTGTGCCCCGGCACGATTCTGCATGGCCCGGTGTGTTTTCGCCTTAACTTTGTCCATGCATAGCGGTAGAACATACAATGATACATGGTTTTTACCGCAACTGAAAGATGCCCTACGCAATACTCTATCAAACGCATGCTTGACATTTGTCACTATCTTTGTTGGATATCGAGTTATTCAACTTATCGCGAAGATCAGAAGCATACTATAATCATATAAATGCTCCTAGCGTAGAAAGTTAATAACTGATCTTCATTTTTATTTTACCAGAGAACACACCGTTAAAATTTGATCCTGTGACATCCATCTATAAGGATGTAAAGCCTTATTTTAGGAATGGGTGACCTAAATGATAAGTTGATAGTTGCCATTCGGCTAGCACGGGAGAACTTCGAGTAACTCAAACCTAAATAATTGAAGCAATGACCTCCAATCCAATATAATATGCTAAAGCTCCCCAAGTCCTATGTCATATGGTCCTATTAGTAGCATATAGCAGGACTAAGGCTATGGTCCTATTTAGGGATTTCCCTTTCGTAGACAATTTGGATTCTACGAGCATTTTTATCGTTGGGAAAATGTTACAACTTCGAACGTCAATAACCTCTTATCTGTTACATGTCGAGGGAGATATGGCTGACATTAAATAAGGTCCCAGCAATTTCCTTTCACGTCGTTTCTTATTTTTCAATATCGTGCAGTAACTTGAGATTCTAAGCCACCTTAAATGGAACACTACCTGCTGTTGACTTACCATAGGTACACATTTTTTTAAAAAAAAAATTAAATTTAAATAACTGCATCCGACAGCAAAACATGCCTGTGATAGGACGCATATATATTTGCAACCAAATCTGAAATCGATTAACGCACATTTTGTGCACAAGAGGTTTGATTTTTCCAATATCTAGCGCCTTTTTGCGATTTTTATCATTTGTCGTGTACCGAGATAGCGTGTTTGCAAGAATAATTGCTTTGAAAAAATAAGAATTCAAAATTTCAGGGCTGTTTGAAAAAAGGGAAAGATGGACATTTGTTCAAATTGACGCACTCCGGACGGCTTTCACAGGATAGACGGAAATGCTTCGTCTGAAGTACATCGCAGCTAGCTCCATTCCAGCTCTTCCGATCGCCTTGTCGTGGATGTTGATCAGAAGTTTGAGTTGGCTGTTAAGACCCATCCTGCAATTCAGCCTTTTTCGTTTTTTGGCCGTTTTTTTGCTGAAAAGGCGGTTTTATAGTTTTATATTCTAACTTGCTAAGTTGTGTGCGAATCTTAGTTATTGTATCCCCATTTGATCTGCAATTAAAAATGGGTTCATTATATTATACATATTTGGAAGCACTTTTAATATCACTTTTCATAAACGTTTTTCATTGGTATATCATGTGAACGTTTGATTGGGTTCTCGCGAGCAATGCCATGGGGAAATGTTTTTTTTTAATTCTTCAATTTGATATCACCATTGTCCACCAGGATACGAGCGAAAAAAAACCCGCAATGTTATCACAGACCGGTGAGTCAACGAATTTTCGAAATCCGATCAATTCCTCTCCCCACCCGATATATAATGAAGGAAATTTGCTACCTGTAGTGTACAGCATGTGACAACTTGGCTGTGTCACAGGCTGTGTACAGCCTGTGACATGACCCTTCTGAAACCGGGCTCTTTCAAACGGAATGTGCGGAAGCATTTAAAAAAGACTAGACCGGATTATTATTTGTTATTTGTTTGTCTATTTGCTTGTTGAAGTGTGTGCTTATTCCTCCTCACCTATACTATTTTTGTACCCCAGTACCACATGACGTGGGGTTAAGAATGGCCAATACCTGTATGGATGGTCCAGATGATGTCAAATAAATGAGTAAACACATAAATAAGAAATAAAATGCATATAGGACAGTCTACTGATGCCGTAGATGCCGTGTCATCAAGATTAGATCCTTGCGTTAACTGTGTCGCCTTTTTCTCCAGCATCGTGATGCACCTCCAGCAGTAAATTTGGTACCGTCAGTGCCTTCTTCGTGGTGTTTCTCACCGTCGTCGTTGTTGTTGGTGAATTTACTCAGCCTGTGTATCCATCGTCGGAATCCTTGTTGAATAATCTGGATTCCCACGTCTCCAATCGCATCGTTCAGTTTGGCCATGCGTGACTCGGTATCATGCTGTGTGATGCGCATCGGTGTAGATTTCTGCAAAATTATTGGCAGGGCACGATACATGAAGGCAATGGGTGGGCCAAACACATTGGGTCCCATGTTTAAATTCGAAATTATTTGGGGGCACAGCCAACATTGATGGTGCAAGTGCCCTCCCAAAAGCATAGAAAGCTGCACCCCTGATGATCAGCGTTCTATGCCTATGTTCATGCTACCGTGATCTGCAAATCGTTCACGTATCCCACCTTTCATGCCGCTGATGAGTGCTGGTGCGTTCTCACGGTGTCATGCTACTTATTCCTCAGGTTTTTCGTGACGATTTATCTGTGTGTATACATCTTCCATACCCCAATACATGACTTTGACTTTGACTTTGACATATCCAGCCCTTCTGGTCGTTGAGGCGGGGCCTCTGCGATCTGTGCCTAGTACGAGCGACCGTGAGGGGTCCTAGTGGTCCAAAGTTCTGCAGATACATTGATTGGCGGAGAACGTTGGAGCTGTGGCCAAGACCAGCATACGTGGTATTGACGGCTCCGCGAGCCACCAGCCCGCTATCTGGTGAACAATATAAGGCAACAGAAGTCGGGCTTGGAAGAACGAAAAGAAGAGAACGAAAAAGAACGAAAGCACGTCCGATAATAGTTTGGGTGAAGGCTGGTTGCAAGGCAAAATAAAAAGCTGTGCGTCAAAAAAGCAGAACTTCACAGGCTGTCACACACAAATAAAAAAAAACAGTCCCAGGGTTTCAAAAGGATGAAGATCGGTCGAGCTTGGCCGGCATATATCGGGTAAGGTCGGGTTGAGCGTGGTCGGGTAGAGCGGGGTCGGGTCCGGTCGGGTCGGGTGGAGTGGTGTCGGGTCGGGTCTGGGGAAGTGGAGTCAGGTCGGGTCGGGTCAGGTCGGTTGGGGTCAGGTCGGGTGGAGTCGGGTCGGGTAGAGTGGGGTCGGGTGTAGTGGGGTCGGGTCGGGTCGGGTCGGGTCGCGTCGCTTACAAAACATTGTCTGGCATGTATGTACACAGAAGGACGTCCGCAGGCTTCAGCGTCGCTCGTAGCGAGCTGCAGTGTTTTGGTGCCATGCTCAATCATGTCATCGATTCCAGACTGCGTCCCCAGGGACGCATATGTTATACTGAGGCGGCACTTCAGGAACACATAAATCAACAGCGGAACACAATTATCTCAAGTTTTAACAGGCGGAAAGCGCAATTAAGAAGGTGTTGACCGTACAGGTTCTGCTGCCGGAGGTGTATGAAGATGCTGGATGAAAAGGCGACGTAGTTCACAGAAGTATCTATTTTCGATGACACAGCATATACTATTGATAATACAAGAACCACTCTGATAAGCAGAAGCCAACGGTGATGAATTATCGCAACAGCAAAGTACGCCTTCTTACCACACCGAAGCATCTGAAGGGGAAACACATGAACTGATGGGGAACATGAGCCTACGGGGATGAACCTACGGGGACATCAACCTGACAGAACAAAACAACATCAACCCACAGGAACATCAACCTCGACAGGAACAAAACAACATAACCTCACAGCAAACCTGACGGAGACATGATCCTCACACGGGACAAGCCACGGGGACATAACATACAGGGAACATACCACAGGGAACACAACCACAGGACACAACCGAAGGACACCCCAATAAATATGGACAGCATAGCCTATACGGAAAAACACAGGGCATCAACCCCAAGGGAACATCAACCTCGACAGGAACATTAGCCTATGACGGGGGACATGAACCTCTGACAGGGAACATGAACCTCTGACAGGGAACATGAACCTCTGACAGGTGAAATCAACCTCTGACAGGGAACATGAACCTCTGACAGGGAACATGAACCTCGGACGGGGAATATCAACCTCTGACAGGGAACATCAACCTCTGACGGGGAACATCAACCTCTGACATGGAACATCAACCTCGGACAGGGGCATGAACCTCGACAGGAACATCAACCTGACGAACATCAACCTCACAGGGAACATCAACCTCGACGGGAACATGACCAGGTGAAATCAACCTCGACAGGAACAGAACCTCGACAGGAACATGAACCTCGGACAGGGACATCAACCTCGACAGGGAACATCAACCTCACAGAACATCAACCTCACGGAACATCAACTCGACAGGGACGAACCTACACAACATCAACCTCTACAGGAACAGAACCTGGACAGGGGACATCAACCTCACATGGACATCAACCTCTGACAGGGAACATCAACCTCTGACGGGGAACATCAACCTCTGACAGGGAACATCAACCTCTGACAGGGAACATCAACCTCGGACAGGGAACATCAACCTCTGACAGGGAACATGAACCTCGGACACTGGACATCAACCTCTGACAGGGAACATCAACCTCTGACAGGGAACATGAACCTCTGACAGGGAACATCAACCTCTGACAGGGAACATCAACCTCTGACGGGGAACATGAACCTCTGACAGGGAACATGAACCTCGGACAGGGGACATCAACCTCTGACAGGGAACATCAACCTCGGACAGGGAACATCAGCCTCGGACAGGGAACATGAACCTCTGACAGGGGACATCAACCTCTGACAGGTGACATCAACCTCGGACAGGGGACATCAACCTCGGACAGGGGACATGAACCTCTGACAGGGAACATCAATCTCGGACGGGAGACATGAGCATTTCACGGCAAAGATGGGTCACTGACGAGGAACATGAGTCTCTAACGAGGGACATGAGTCATCAACCTGCGATGAAAGTCATCAACATGAGCCAGCTGACTGGAAACATGAGCCAATAACGGGGGACACGGGCTACTGCCAGGGAGCATGAGCCACTAACGAGGGATATGAGCCTCTGACGGGGAGCACCAGCCCACGACGAGGTGTGGAAGCTGCTGACGGGGAGCACCAGCCCACCGCGTGGTATGGAAGCTGCTGACGAGGAGCACCAGCCCACGACGTGGTATGAAAGCTGCTGACGGGGAGCACCAGCCCATGGCGTGGTATGGAAACTGCTGACGGGGAGCACCAGCCCACGGCGTAGTGTGGAAGATGCTCACGGGGCGCAGGTTTCAAGGTGGGACGCGGGAACTACACTGAGACATGGGAGTCACTGACCAGGACTTGGGTGATGATTGCTGATGGCTGATGGCTGATTGGGTGATCTGGTGGCTGATGAGAGTCACTGTAGGAGGTAAGATATTACTAGATCCACTGACGGGACACTATTCACAATTGGCGCACTACAGCAACTGTGTTGGCGCCGAGGCCCAGTTAGGGTCATGCGCGCCATTAGGACGTGTCATAAGATCAACACCAGCGGCAACAGGGACCGCTATTGGTACTACTGGAGCTATCGGTCGTCGTGTGGAAGCCACCCCGGGCAGGTGGTCGAGCCACGCTTCACCGGAACGGCACCACAAATCATGCCACCTCCATATGCATTGCGACCGGCGGCGTAGGCCAAGGTACCCGCCGACTATCAGGTGATCCAGGTGATCAGTTGATCAGGTGATCTATCCACGTGGCCGCACTTCGGCAGCCACTGCGGTGCACACGCCACGGCGGAATTTATGCCCAGACCAGTGGGATTTATGCCCAAACCAGCGGGATTTATGCCCAGACGGGGCATATCACCGATCCTCGTCGGCAAGACAGGGACTGGCCGGACGGGCGGCCGGCGAGACTGGCGCCTGACCTCGGACTGGTGTTGGTGCCGGTGCGGCTGGCGCCTGACCTCGGACTGGTATTGGTGCTGGCGCGACTGGCACCTGACCTCGGACTGGTATTGGTGCCGGCGCGACTGGCACCTGACCTCGGACTGGTATTGGTGACGGCGCGACTGGCACCTGACCTCGGACTGGTATTGGTGCTGGCGCGACTGGCACCTGACCTCGGACTGGTGTCGGTGTCGTCGCGACTGGCGCCTGACCTCGGACTGGTATTGGTGCTGGCGAGACTGGCACCTGACCTCGGACTGGTATTGGTGCCGGCGCGACTGGCACCTGACCTCGGACTGGTATTGGTGCCGGCGCGACTGGCACCTGACCTCGGACTGGTATTGGTGCCGGCGCGACTGGCACCTGACCTCGGACTGGTATTGGTGCCGGCGCGACTGGCGCCTGACCTCGGACTGGTATTGGTGCTGGCGCGACTGGCACCTGACCTCGGACTGGTATTGGTGCCGGCGCGACTGGCGCCTGACCTCGGACTGAAGTTGGTGCCGGTCCGCAGTTTCACAGTTCAGCAGTGAAAAGCGTGTGCCGCGACCGACAGCTGTACACTGTGCAGTCAGACTGTACACTGTGCAGTCAGACACCGACCCAGCCCGGCCCTTACCAACGGCCATTGGGTGCAGTCTGGACCAGAGCTCGCCGGCGTTGGGCCCGGACCCAGTGCGGAGCCGCTAATTTACAATGGGAGCCTAGCCGGAGCCCGGCCACCGTGTACCGAAATACAACACAAACAAGCCATGTCAATTAGACCCAGCTTGTGGATGTGATGGTGACTTAACAACCGCTCTCTCATGTGGTCATTGATGTCTTTATAATCTCTCAACAGGCTTAGTTCAGTCATTGTGTCACTTATATGATGATTGCCATGTCATTTTTACTGGTTAAAAAAAAATATGTCGTACCAAGTTACATAGCCATGACATCAGGGGGATCTCCTACCATTGTGCTTATCCAAATTGTGCACACCTTGTGCGAACTTCCCAGGTCGTAACCGCATAAGAATCCCAGATATGTGATGCTGGGTATTATATGGTAATGGACGACTAGGAAAACTGTTTCGCCTGATTCATTCACAATTACGTCACTTGAGGACAGTGACAGATCCAGGGGCGGTGTCATGGGGGCATGCCTCCCTTTTCCGTGGGCCCCAAAGGGACCCAAGAGGACGGTTGAGTATGCATTTCAATATAGGCGGTGACGAAGCACACAACACATTTTGTGCTGCTGTGGGTCTCCGGCAGATCCGCGAGTGCCCAGGGCCGAGGTGCATGGTCTTTGGACCGGCGAATGGGGCTTCGGGCTCATAGAGAGGATCCCGAGCCAATGAACAGAGCCCACGAGTCGACGAAGAGTTCCCATGTGCGGCCGCTGAGGGCTCCGGTACTGGCCAACGTGAAGGGATTTTAGGCCGAAAGGAAGGAGTACTGGGTCGTTGGAAGGGTCCAGACAGACTGAGGGCCCATATCAGCAAAGAGGGCCCATAAGCTGACAAAGAGGGCCACTGAGCCGACGGAGAGTGCCCCTAGCAGCCGGAAAGGGTCCCAGGCAGATAAGAAACGTCCCTGTGTCCAGAGGCCCGCACATAATTTTTGTAAGGGGGTGCACATATCATTGATGGACCTTTGGTAAATTGTGCTTCATTTGGGTAGCTGGGCGCCTTGACTGCTCAGAAACTCTTTCCATTGGCTCATGGACCTGCTTTACTTGCCGGGACCCTCGTGGTAAACTGCTGTTGGTGTTGTCTGTACCTTTTCGATGGACTAGCAACTGAGGAACGCACTCTGGCTGGAATGGCAGGAAGGGCAGGCACCGCGGGGAATCGAACTCCGACCCTTTGATCTCCCAGATGCTCATCTTAACTCTCGTCGGCCCAGGGAGAGGGGCGACAGGCTCTCAGGAGACATCCCTGCTCAGGATTTTTTCTTCGGAATAGCGGCCGAACGAGCCGAACCACCGATCGCAGAGACACGACATTTTCACCAGCTTCATTTCACTCTAGAAGCAAGTGAAAAGCATATTTTAGGTCCAGATCATCAAAGATAATTGACCTTGGACGTGTCAAAATGAGCAATTTCCCACATTGCTCTTGTGCTTCTGAATTTAAAAGAGACGTATTTTTTATTCGCTCTAAAAATGTACCATATCGTGACCATTCCGCAGCCGCGGGTCGAAAAGAGTTGGGCTTGTTTTTGTCGCAAGAAGAGTGTGCCAGTGGGAACCTGTGTGGTAGCCATGGCAGCCGGCTTTTGGAGAAAACGATGTTACATCAACCATCCCGTATATCAACTAGACCCGTTCTCGAACCTAATTTTATTTTAATTCCCTATCCCCTTTTTTTTTTTTTTTTTTTTTTTTTTTGTTTGTTTTTTTTTCCTTTTTTTTTTTTTTCTTCTCCTCCCCCCCCCCCCCCCCCCTCCTTTTTTTTTTTTTTTTTTTTGGCTTATTTTTTTTATATTTTATTGTCCCTTTTTTTGTATTTATTTATTTTAAACCAGTCCGTTTATTGTTTTTTTTTTTAAATATAGTGGTTGTTTATTTCCGCCCCCTTTATTTTTATTTTTTTTTTTTTTTTTTTTTTTTTTGTTTTTTTTTTATTTTTGTTTTTGTTTTTTTGTTGTTGGGGGGGTGTTATTTTTTTTTTTTTTTTTTTTTTTTTAAAATTATTTTTTTCCCCCCGTAGGTTTTTAGGGAGGGGGTTGGCCCCCGGTGGAAGTTTTTTGGGGGGGGGGGGAAACCCGGAATTGTTTTTGTTGGTGTTCTTCCAATGTACAAATATGTCTTTCGTACATTGAATCAATCTAGTATCTCAGAAAACACAATGGGCTTACGAGAACCTTCACAAACCACATAACTAGTTAGACCTATTATACTCAAACGACTTTTTTTTTAAAAAAAAAAAAAATTTTTTTAATTTTTTTTTTTTTTTTTTTTTTTTTCTTTATTAATTTTTTTTTTTTACAAAAACAACCCAAAACAAAAAAAAAAAATTTAAATTTTTTTTTTTTTTTTTTTTTTTTTTTTTTAACGACTTTTTTTTCAAACCCATAAAAAAAACATTTTCTTGAAACTCTTGAGAAACCACTGAGAAAGCCAGTGCTCTGATTACAACATGATTATTCCATGCCCTTCTCATGTGGTCTTTTCCTCGGCTTTATTTACAGTTCAGCAAACGCTTGGCCATCTAGGAACTCCTTCAACACGACCACATAAGGCCCAGGCATTCACGTGGACAGCTCTGCATTGTGTGGCTCACGTGCATTAATGCACATAACAGAAAAGTCACAATTTATTCCACATCCCCCTTCAACACTCCTCCAAACAAAATTCTCTAGTACACCATAAATCACCCACCGTCCGCGATTCATCTCATGATCAATAAAACATACCACTCATGTTTTAATCACAGCTGCACGTTTGAGTTTGCGTCTCCAAAAGATGGTTCACTGAACAACTAAAATAATCCTCGGACGAGTTCTGCCGGCTGTCCTTCACACCTCATTGCCACCCAATGCACCTAGGACATTTCATGGAAGGTCGTACCCAACAATAAAAAAAAACTTTAACCTAGGCGGGAAGGGGAGGAGAAAGGAGGGGGTAGGGAGCGCTCCCTCCTTTCCTTCCCTCCCTTCCTTCCCCCCTTTTTTTTTTTTTTTTTTTTTTTTTTTTGTGTTTGATTTATCCTTTTGCTTGGCTCTCTTCTTCAATTGGAATTGCATTCCCATTTGTTTTGTGGGTAGTTTTTTTTTTTTTTGGGGGGAGGGGGGGGGGAGGGCCCCCCCCCCCAAAAAAAATAGCTATAAATTTGATAAATTCCCATCAAAGGTTTTGTTTATTCTTGAGTTGTGAATTGATAATTATTATTGGGTATTTTGGTTGCAAAAACTGTCCCCAACGGAGCAGTGCCGGCCCATCGAGTACGTCCCTGGCTACTCCTCTGGTACTTTCCATGAACAAAGTGTCAAATGTACAGCCAACTTGACAACCGTTGGCGACCCGACAGGAAAAAAACCCCATTACCCCAAGTGGAATATTATCAATAGTTTGGAACCACAGGCCTATGCCAACTAACTATGGAAATCAATATATGTAGGAAGGAGTCGAACGGCTTGCTAAATCTCCAGCAAATCATTCGCTGGAGATTCATTGCTGGATCTGGAGATCCACCAACGGATGTTAGTAACATCCGTTGGTGGACTATTATCTAAGATCAATACTCAGCAACATCGGCTCCGCCATAGCAAAACTTTGTCGGGTATATCCGCGGTTGTAGGTGTATTCTTTCCATGCAACGCCATTGCGCGTAGTGTTATACTTTAAACAAAATATTCAGGGATGTCCGTCTCAACACCAAAGGTGGTGAAAATATCGCCAGGCACATTGTTTAACGATTCAAATGTCAAGACAAGCGTCTCGATAGCTCTGGCGTTGGTCGCTCATCAAAGTTGACAGGCTGGCTTGGGATCCGGCCGGTTCGTCAGCGGCCGGCGGCCGTCGCGAGGCCCGCGAAATGGACACCATCACATTTTATGGAAATTAAGTCAGCTAAATTGAAACTATATTCTTGGAGGATAAAATAGTGAGCATCCGGGCGTGCTTGACGCAAACGCGTATTTCAGAGTTAATGAGTGTTACCAAGAGCCCATCAACATTATTTCTTTAACTGGAGATCCCCCGATATCTGCATTACCATTGCGTCTAGCGCGTATCGAGGTGCAAATGTTCACGTTACGATGTTCCGATGCTCTGTAGCAAACGCAAGGGTCCAATTATCTCGATTTTTAGCTGAAGACGACGTTATGCAGGCCGCAGACGAGTATCATATTCCACACCGAACAAAAACCACGACTTGCTCTTTTGTTCCAAATGGACTCAATTGCCCGGAACCAAACGCCTCTACGAATGAGTAAGATGAGATGAGTAAATTCTTCAGGATTACACTTCGGCATTTAATGGTATTGTCGTTTTCATTTCCGACAATCCTCCAGTTTGGGATGTCAATGTGGGTCCACGAAATCGAAATACCTTCACTTGAGCAGCCTCGATAGATCATCGGCGACCACTTGAGTCAACAAAACAATGCATCCTCATTGCAACTAACTGAGCCTTCGATTGATGTTTGCATCAACGTAATCAGCCACTTGGTCGCGCAGATACCAGAGGTGCCAAACGCCAGAGTCCCTCCCATATTGGCCGGTGCGACACATATTGGCTGGTGCGACACATATTGGCCGGTGCGACACATATTGGCTGGTGCGACACATATTGGCTGGTGCGACACATATTGGCTGGTGCGACACATATTGGCTGGTGCGACACATATTGGCTGGTGCGACACATATTGGCTGGTGCGACACATATTGGCCGGTGCGACACATATTGGCTGGTGCGACACATATTGGCTGGTGCGCCACATATTGGCCGGTGCGACACATATTGGCTGGTGCGACACATATTGGCTGGTGCGACACATATTGGCCGGTGCGACACATATTGGCCGGTGCGCCGCATATTGGCCGGTGCGACACATATTGGCTGGTGCGACACATATTGGCCGGTGCGACACATATCGGTTGGTGCGACAAATCCACATCAACATCACGCTAACAATATTCATTCTGAAACGGTTTGGATTGTTTAAAAAAAAACACTGAAAACTGACTGTACACTACGAAACTCACGAAGACGAACACCGGCTACGGTACGATGCTACTTGTAGCATAGTTCATACATTTGCTGACGAGCTCCCCCCCCTCCACCCCCAGGCCAACAAAATACTATATGACAGTGGCACTCTCAGCGAGAGAAGGGGCAATAAAGTCCAAGTGGCAACATTACTCTGGATCCCCCTGGTCAAATCTGGGATCCGCCACTGTCACAGTGCGCGCTACTGGTCTTATCAGACGTTCTGAACCATGTATTAGCACGCGCACTGGAGAGGGGGGCGAAATCCGCCCACCCCTCAGATTTTTCGTAAATAACTCTCCGATTTTACCGGTCAATATACGCCGTTTTTGTGTACCTGCTTCGAAATGTCCGGCACGTCACTTAAAACAAGAAAAACGAAAATGGACCGAAATTTTTTTTTCGAGTTAGAGGCCGTCAAAGTCAAAACATTTCGTAGCGTCAGACCACAAAAATCGGCGCTGAAGCGCTTCCCGTATGTCGGCAAAAGGGAAGTGTTCATGGCAATACTAGCGTATTGGTTCATGTATATTGTTATGCAAATTTTTTTAAGATCATGCTATGTCACCGAGGTCAACGCAAATCAAGTTCATGACAGGTCAATGGAGCCAAACTTATTCAACTGGAAGGTTGTCATAAACGCAAATGACAGTCATGCGATTCATGTCATTTTGCGTGTTACTCCCTACTGAAAACTTCTGTTTTCGTCATTGTGAACCTAAGCGTTTCCATTCTTCATTCATATACTTCAGCCTTCAGCTTCGTGAAGCCGATTACGCCCGCCGCCCGCCGGTCCGGCGGACGGCCGCGTTCTGGTAACTGACCCGATAAAGTGCTGATATATAGGCGATCTGAGGTCAAATGCCGGATCTATCATCTGTATTGCATCATTGGTTACTTCCAAAGCATCATTGATGCCTATTTCGGAGCATTTAATCATAATCCCAGCGATCCATAACCATATCAAGCCAAGCCACGCAAAACAAGCCAAATATGAAATGTGATCTCATTTGATCTTGAAGATATTGACCTAAGGTCATGATATTTGCACACAATAGAGTTCACAACCATACCCATCAACTCTCTAAATTTCGTTACTCTAGCTATCATAGAAGCCGAGATCCTAGGGGAGCCGGAATTCGCCCCCCTCTCCAGTGCGCGTAAATTTCAGAGGCCCTATAGGGCGCGTGTTAAACGATTTGCTACCCCCATTAGTTGTTTAGACCTTAGATGACTTTGAAACTGATCTGATATAAAATAATAAGTTTGTACACAGTCGACTTGATTTACTCCCTGCTGAGACTTTCCTCCAGAATGGACCGTTTCTCAGGATGCGTACAATTGAGCATGGGTATCTGCACAAGCAATTTTACATCCTTCCTACATGATGCTTTCGGTAAAAGAACATGCCGATCTGCGTTTTGGAATTGTGAAAAAATTGCTGAAATAAATTCATCGACTTCAGCACATGCCAAGTCTCGTTACATCATTAAGCCATGTTCTTTATAGTTTGTCAGAAAATGTAAAAAAATAACCTCGCTAGACTTTTGCTAGTTCTAATAAATCGTACTTTGTCAATGTTGATTGTATCACTAGTTACTAGTACCATATTTCCATGGGCTTCGCCACGGACATTGGACATGGTGGACAAGAGGGTTTTTGGGGTGATTGGTTCCATGCACGGCCATAGGCGCAATGTTGAACTCCAAGAAGTTCCAGCAAGTCAGGATGAGGCGTCCCACATCTCCCGTTGTCGCGACGCCCTTGCACATTTCGTAAACTTGAAAAGACTAAAATAAAATTGAGGTTTTCATCATGCGTCTGACATCGAAACACACGAATAGTGTCGTATATTTCCCGACGGGCATATATCGTAGCACGGTACCAGGTGAACAGTTAAAGGCAGCACTGTCTTCCTGTTACCGTACCTTGGTACAGTCCCAGATCATAGGCATATGGCGGCATTGATGTAATGTTGTGTTAGACGTACGAGAAAATGGTCAGTTTTGTTCATTTATTGTCGTAGTCTAATGGTTATCTCGCAAGGGAATTGAAACCTGATCATATTTCGTCTCAAAGTAGCTTTGCTGAGCAGCATGTTGAAATGTCTAAGCCACAACTCAAGTAAGCTTACCCAATACCACAAGAAATGAAACGGAAGATTTATCACAATACTCCCATCTCTCCTGGCCAAAGCTTTGTTCAAACTCACAACAAATGAGCTGTGACCCTGTCCATCCATCTACTTTCGGATCTGCGAACATCCAGTTGTGAAACCAACGCTGCACTCGCGTCTACCCTAAAGACGCATTGCTTTGCAGCTGGCGCGTGCGGCCACTGACCTGCAGTGAAGTGATGATCTTGCAGCCGACATTGCCAAAGAACCAGGTCTGCGTGACGTCAGCCGCCACCGACGGCGGCAGGCAGAACAGCAACACCAGGAAGTCGGCCACGGCCAGGTTGACGATGAAGATGTTGGTGACGGTGCGCATCGTGCGGTTGCGGCAGACGGCAATGCAGACGAGTGCGTTGCCGACGAGGCCGACCACGAACACTATCAGGTGGCAGGCGATCAGGAACCAGAAGTACGGCTTGGGCCAGATGTTGGCCATGATCAGCTCCATCTTCTGCTCGTTGGAGAGTGTGGTGGAAGCAGGCGGTAAGGCGGTCGACGTCGCCGAGGGTGCAGCGGTGGTGACGTTCGCCTCTCCGACAGCGGCCGACAGGGACGCCATTGTCGCCACCTGCGCTGCTCCCAACTCGCTCCAGCCGTCTGTCAAGTGGACCTCGGGGCTCCGCTGCAGCACCAGCTCGCGGCACACTCTCCGCGCAGTTATCAAATCACCGGGATCCCCAGCATCTGAGAATATGCTTTTTAGTGTGCTATTTTCTGCTGAGAGATGGCAATTGAGTGGAGCGGCGCCGACCACGGTCGCGTGTTTGAGCCCACGGCGGGCACGATCTCGTGACGACTGTCACTATCACGCCACGTCACGCCACGTCACGTCACGTGACGTCACGCCACCAAGAACAGCGGCGGTAGCCGGCCACCGCACGTCTGGCCGCCGAACATGCCAGACACCAGCTGGAAGCAGTGGACGACCTCCGAGCCACTGCTGACGACCTCCGACGCGGCAACTGAGCGATTGCTGCCACGGCGGGCTTCACGACTGGCCGGTGGGCGGCGGCGGCGGTCGGTAGTGGGCGGAGGTGCTGACGTGGTGTCGGTCAGGGGGACCGGCCGGCGCTCGGCCGACCTGTGTCGTCTCGGCGGGAGGTGGACTCCGACTGGCCGTCGTCGCTGCCGTGCCCCCCCCGGTCGCGCTCCAACAATGCGCCCGCGTCGGCAGCCAACGGCTCTCGTGACCCGCACTCCATACACTGGGGACACACACTTGGGGCGGTGTTCCCTCCGACCCGATCACGCTGCACAAGGGGACCGAGTTCCCAACCAGATCGGTGTGCACAGTCGGAAGATAATCGGCGAACTGCAGATTGGACGTGAAGGAGAATACAACAACATGCAGTTTGAAAAAAAAATCGTCATAAGGTTCCCAGTCTATGTCAGGCACTTGTTTTTTCTTTTTGCATTTTAAGGTAGGTGTCTTTTCTGTATGCGTGCGCATGCATTTAATTATTATATATCCAAATATTTACTTTTGTTTTGAATGCAAATGTGCAATAGATGTGCGATGCGATAATACAAATGCGAGCTCTTCTATTGTGTGTAATATATTCATAGTGTTGAATGTCATAGGTTGGCTGTCGCCCAGTTTTCACAACACAAGCAACTTACAGTAAAAAACGAACTTGAGTGGTGGTTGTAATGCAACACCCACACCGAGAGAACACAATCATTTCCCCTCGCTAGAACACCCCAAAATTCAGGAGAGTGCTGGACGGAGTTGCTTACAAAAATTGTTATCAGGCTAAATGAAGAATTTTCCTTCGATAGTTGTCCACTGATCATGAAAGTTTGAGGAGTTTTGGGGTATAAGAGCGAACATCTGTAGGAGAGTTCTATGAATGGGTGTGCGGCATGGAAATAGTCCACCTGGAGTCAAATTAACTGAACGAAAACATCCTGAAAATTCCGGCCGTAAGAAAATTACATTGAACCCCAGTTTTGTCGCTGGGTGTCTATATGCTAATATGGAGTTTTGGGGTTTCGTCTGGGAGCTGCGAGCGCGGCACGTCCGCCATCATTTTTCGTGTGGTGTGTGCAGTTGAGTTCGGACCGTGGTGAGATTGGCTGTCCTCAGAATGGACTATGAACCCTCACATACACGCCGGACTATGAACCCTCACACACACGCCAAACTCTCTGAGCCCTCACACACACGCCGGAATCTCTGAGCCCTCACACACACGCCGGACTATGAACCCTCGCACATACGCCGAGTTCTGTTTCACCGCCAGTTTCAATGAAAATCAGGGAACTGCAACCCGTGATATATACTACATTGGTCTCACGACAACTTCGCTGAGCAAACGTTTGCACGATGCATTTACAGGAGGCTCCGCAAAAGCACTTTCAAGTAACCCCACAACACCATCATTGCACGAGACATCCTGACATCCAACACCACTATGCCAGCACGATGCAACGACCGCGGACGACTCACGGCATTGTGAACACTGTACATTAGTCTGATGCAACGACCGCGGACGACTCACGGCATTGTGAACACTGTACAACGACCGCGGACGACTCACGGCATTGTGAACACTGTACAACGACCGCGGACGACTCACGGCATTGTGAACACTGTACAACGACCGCGGACGACTCACGGCATTGTGAACACTGTACATTAGTCTGATAGTAATATTTCTGGGATGACCTCTTTTTTAAACAACTCATGAGCTTTCGGAGCTCTTAGCGGCTCCGTCGTCAGACGGTATATTAAAAGAGAAGACAATTAAGGCTTTCCACAAAATTTCAAACACAGGACACGAGCAGTGAGGAATGCGGCACTTCAATGCAGTAAAACATGGTAGAGACTGTAAAACAACACACTTGAAACTTCCACGTAGTAAAAAACGATAGACTATAAAATATATCATAATTGACATCCAAAATTACCCCCACCCCTCCCCCAAGAATACTGCTCGTCAATATTAGCCACTCTCCAGATGGTCCACCATTCTAAACCCCTATCCTGATTCAGAGCTCTGGTCGCGACTTTCTAATATGGTAAGATTATAACAGCTTCCTTCTCCTAAACTGTGTTTCACGTCCCAGAATCTCCAAGTCGTTCAAATGGATATCGTGCCGAGTTTCTACAGCGTGTTCAGCAACTGCGGACTTTTCTGGTTGGGCCTTCAAGAGAGCGTTCCGGTGTTCTTTCAGGCGCTTGTCCAGCGGCCGACCACTCTCCCCAATGTACGTTGCATTGCATTCGCATGTTAGGATGGTTCCCGAGTTTTGCTCCCGATCTCTTCGGTCTTTGAGACGTTGGCACAGTCTGTTTTTTTTAAGGATTGACCAGACGCATGAGTGATGACAACTCCCAGGGGCCTCAGGCGGCGTTCCAGGCGCTCTCCAATGCCCGGGTAATATGGAACTTAAATATATCTCACCCTGTTAGCCGTTTTCCTTTTTCGGTCTTTGTGTTTTCGTGCAGCAGACGAGGCGCTTTTCTTTCGGTAGCCGTTAGCGGCGACGAACTTGTCGAGGGTGGACAGTTCAAACTTAATGCTGTCCTCGTCGCATATTTTTCGGACTCTTTCAGTGAGACAGCGCACGACGCCTTGCTTCACCTTTTGGGGTGGTTCTGTACATTAGGCACACCTAATGTCATCATCATACAAACCAAACAGCTGACAACTCCCACTGAATGACAGAGTTATGATGCAGTGATGAATTATGGGAGGGGGGGGGGGAGGGGAGTCATTGTTGTCGTAAATGAAAATGGATGTGGAAGCTAAAATGAAAGTGGAAGTGTTCTTCAACAAGCAGAACGTCATGTATCATATCGATATGTCTCAATCTGTTGAATTATTTGTGATACTATATGCATCGAATAACTATCGAACCTTGAAAAAGGACCATGTTGGTCGAAACGTCGGAATAAATGTTAACATTTTGTAATATTTTGCATAGACATACAGCATGTACACGAAAAACGATCCGAGCATACCAAGACACACCGATGGAGGTTACAAACGCCGAATTTGCTGTCTTGTTTAACCAAGCATGTATCAGAAAGAACCTGCTTCCGAAATATATACTGAAACACTTAAAGACGTTTCCGTATGTATTTCACACCTTCATCACACACTAAATCGTTCGTCCGAGTGAGACGTAACACAATGGTCATAATCACCATTATATATATATTCATATATATATATATATATATATATATATATATATATATATATATATATATATATATATATATATATATATATATATATATATATATATAATATATATATATATATATATATATATATATATATATATATATATATCTCTCTCTCTCTCTCCTATATAATCCCTACTAATAGTGCTCGGGTGACTTCTACTCTGGTCCAGACCAACATCACATCAGCTCCAACTTTCTCCACTTCGTGTTTCGCTGCCGATTCAGCACCTACGCGAGCCATCACAATAGCATGACCTTGACCTGAGCGTTGCTGAAGCTGCACGGCTGTCAGCTCCCGCTGCCATTGTGCGCCTGATGGTTGTTCGGCCCCGTGTTGATTCCAGCACCCATGTTGACGCGCACGGCGACTTCGGCCCTGCAGTGGTCGGAACGTTCACCGCGGCCGGCCGCTTCCCTCCCTGTACGCTGTACAGTGTCCAGTAGAGATGGCAAATGCTGAACACATTTCAGCCAGTTTGATGTGACCAAGCCCGGCGAAAATAAACCGAAACCCAGTCAAGAGACCAGTCATAGAAGTAAATTATAAAGTAGTACTATTGGTATTATATGCTCATTTAGGCCAAGCACGCCGTTAACATTTGGAACCACGGGTGTTGATTTCTTAAAAGTATTGGGGATGGGGACACAATGCATGAAGACAATGGGCTAATTCAAATGGATTGGGGAGGCACACTCCATAGGGTCCCATGTTAAAAGTTGACATTATTGGGGTGTGTGGGGGGGGGACAAGACCAACATTGAGTGTTACTTGCCCCCTCAAAAGTATATAAAAACACCCCTGCTTGGAAAGCTTTGGCCACTTCCAGGACATGTGTTCAAAATATATATTATCACGACTTTCTTTAGGTATTGGACACGTAAATATAGGAACTGCATGACGGCTACAAAGAAAATTTTAACACAGATGTACTCCCATTACTTACCGTCCTCAAGGTATGTAACACATCTCCTCTGGTATCTAAGGAAGCAGCAAAACTAACAATATCAAATTTACGTTGTTCAGCATTCAATAACCCATCAAATGCTGCACCATGTGTTCAATAATCATACCACACTACTACCAGATTCAGATAGCTAACCTATCATATACTGCTGCCCTGAATAGCCATAGTATATATAATAGCCAACAAAGCCAATATCCAATAGCCACTCCATACTGACACCGGTGTCACGTTCGTCTTCAGCATGCCTCTTCGATTCTAAGGTTTCTTTCTTTGTGGCTGAGCTGTTTGGTTTAACCAACGCATCAGGTAACTGTGATGTTCCGTAGGCTCTGCCTCCGATGACCGCTCGAGGGCAGTGGCAGAGTCGTGGGTCGGACCGAGTGTTTGTTAGCTGCGGCTGGCAACTAGTCGCAGCTGTGGGCTGCCATATCGAAGGGAAATACCCAACACTTCTCCCAAGACGCATGTGAAGAAACGAATGCAGTAAGCATAGCACGACAGGAAGCAACACACACGCGTCTGATAACAATGTCTCCCAACCGATCACACATAGTGATAGGTGGGTGCCGATCAGCGGACCGTGGATGATTTTGGCCGCTGGCGAAAGCGAATCCCACGCCTCAGCCCACCGGTACAGGAGTTGGAGTCGGGAGCTCACACATCACAGCGTGAGTCTCCCCGGACGTCCTTGCCGAGCCGCGTCGCCACCTGTTGACTGCCCTGGCGGACGGTTCCGGAGTCACCTTCACTGGCCCTCTGGTGGAGCGTCGTGCTCCCCACCTGTTGACTGCCCTGGCGGACGGTTCCGGAGTCACCTTCACTGGCCCTCTGGTGGAGCGCTGTGCTCCGGCATCCGCCTTGCTGCACTCGCTTCGATGAGTGGCCGCAGGGGGCGCAGGTATCGACGGCTTAGACGATGCGTCCGCTGGGCAGGCGGATGTGGTAATCTCGCCGGCTGCCGACGCGAGTGACCGTGCTGGTGCGGTCTCACAGACCGGTCATCGGACCCTGCAGGAACACCACCGCTGACCCATCCGGAGTGGCTGATGGCGGCGAGTCGCCACGTCGTAGTGCTCAGTCATTAGTGCTCAGTCGCCACCTCGTAGTGCTCAGTCATTCGCTGCTGCATCTCTTCGTTGGTTATTTGGGCTTTAGGGCGCTTCGACTGCTCTGATCATATTGATCCCATAATACATACAATCATTGAAATGCGGTTAGAAGTGCCATCAAGCATCATGGGCACCATCTACATGGATTTATTCTACTACCGAGTTTACATGCCCGAGGGGGCGAAGTTTACATGCCCTAGGACACGAGATCGAAACATGGCGAACTGTCAGTGGCGACAAACCCCAGCGCGCCTGCAGGCGCGCTCGGGTTTGTCGCCACCGTATAGCAGGTAACCGTGCGTGACGTAAGTGTGCCCTATACGGAGACGACAGAGTGCCACCTCTTCTTGCCTAAGCATACGACGGGACGAACCCCATGGTTCCGGACGTGGCTTGATGGCTCTGTTTGCTCGCATGGATCGCATCCCACATAGCTTGCCACTTGTTGTGGAGAAAAATGGAAGTATGTCGGTATTGTTCCGGGGGGAGTGGTTGTGATCGAGTGCACTGGACATGCACTGCTCGCTTCCTCGCAGCGTCTGCCAACTCGATCCCAGAAATGTCCACACGACAAGGGGACCCAGTGGTTATGCGGATGTATCCGGTGGCACATTCTAGAAAGAGAGATGTAGATGTATATTGAGACTGGCGGTTTATTTTAGTGGGCACACAAACACGCCGTAGCTGGTCTTCAAACATTTTCCAGTCCACTTTGTTAAAGGTTCCGTCGCACCAGTATGGGATTTGCTTGACAGAGTAGCACGATGGGAAGGTGGTCACTCCCCAAAGGGTTTTCATCAACCGTCCATTCAAAACTGCTAACCAACTGTGGGATCGCTAGACTCAGATCTAAGACTAAAGTAGGACCTGATGGGAGGCTAAAATGGGTACCTGCGCCTGTGTATAAAATGCAAAGAGATGTCAGTAGAATACAATTTTCCAAGAGACGTCCACGATAGCTAGCATCAACGCAGCCCCATACAGTGTGATGAGAGTTGAAGTTTCCTAGGAGAAGAAGTGGAAGCGGGAGCTGAGACAAGAGCTTCCCCAGAGCATTGATTAGAGTACAACACCAGGTGGAGGCACAAGGAACACACAGCAAGAGTTCGAAAGTTTAAGATGACACGCGTAGCCACCGCCTGTTAGTCAGTTTTCAACGCGATCTCTTTCCGGGGAACGCTGTGGTGCATAGCAAGAAGCACCCACCGTGAGCAATGGTGTCAAACAGAACATCCTTGTGTAAAGCAGAGTAGCTTTGAACGGATAACGTGTGCTCTGGTCTAAGTTTTGTTTTCTGCAGGCGTACTACTGCTGGGTACTGCTGATTAAGAACAATCTGGAGTTATTGGGCACCAGTTCTAAAACCTATACAATTCCACTGTAAAAACCTACATGGAGGGCGACTTAAAGGTTAAAACAGGTTTC
Organism: Ashinkailepas kermadecensis; assembly: GCA_034440615.1. Lineage (NCBI taxonomy): Eukaryota > Metazoa > Arthropoda > Thecostraca > Neolepadidae > Ashinkailepas > Ashinkailepas kermadecensis. Next base: position 151,341 of record JAOTOM010004361.1, on the reverse strand, counting down.
GAAAAACATCGTAGATATAGTGAATTCTGGTTCTGGAATGGAATAAAGAGAGAGATATATCTTAAAATGGCCGCTGACTAGAGAGAGGCGAAGGGATTAAAACCTCGTATCTTGCTGAGGAACAGAGTCTACTAACCATGTGGGTTCACCTTGGCTCGATCCAAGCGACTGGGTCCCGAGGCGAGAACGTGGTGACTAGTCCGCTGATGGGGAGCCCAACAGTGGCATGCCTCCTTTCGGGGCCCCCAACCGGGGTGGAGGCAGGGGCATATTTCGTTGCCAGATGGAGCCGGCCCTTCCACTCGCCGTCAAGGCGATGGGGTGGCTGGCCTTGGGGGTAGAGACTTGTCAGTCCCTTGGCGGCCCCTCGCCTGGGCCCTCTCGATCGGAGTGAGCCGTGCTCGCTTGGCCTCGCGGCACGCCTTTCGGCTTCCTGGTAATGAAAGCTCACGTCAGAGATATTGTTCTTAATCAGCAGTACCCAGCAGTTGTACGCCTGCAGAAAACAAAACTTAGACCAGAGCACACGTTATCCGTTCAAAGCTACTCTGCTTTACACAAGGATGTTCTGTTTGACACCATTGATTGGTCGGTGGGTGCCACGGAACGGCGATGGAGGTGCGGAAGCAGATGTTGAGGGTGAGGGAGAGGTCTTCCTCACGGGAAGGGGGTTGGATTCAGGAAGGGAAGAGGCGGATAAGAGGGATTTGGAGGTGGTTGTGGTGGTGGTGCACTGGGAGAGAGGGGAGGTTGGAGGACGGACGGGAAGTGGAAGGTGGGGATTTCAAAGTAGGTGACGTGGTAAATGGGAGGGGGCTGGACTTTGGCGGGGACGACCAAGCCGGCCTCTTAGTCCGTTAGGCCTGAATCCACTCCCCACTTGCCGATTCTGATCGGGAGATCTCTGGTCGGTCATCAACGCAATCATACGATGTGAGTGCGACACCGGTGGACTCAGGGTCGCCTTGTATTCGCTGCCTCTACCCTGCCGACGACACAAGTGGCACTCCAAAAGCACGAAGGAGGGCCGTCAGTTGTGAGATCAGCTCAGGTGCATTGTTGGGTTATATGCATTGGGTGCTCGTCAGAGTAAATTTGGTTTTTGAAGAGTAAGAGATCCTGGGTGCGACCTTTCATAGAGGTCCATAGCCTCTATAAGTGTAATCATTTTGGTGTTCTTTATTGTGACAATTTCCCTTTCTTTAATGTAATTCGGACACGCACGGTCGTACGAGGTGTGATTTTCTTGTCCCTCACCGCTGTTAATACAGAAAGAATTTCCAGAAGAGCAATTTTCACCAGAATGTTCATGGGAAGCACACCTACTGCACACTGCGCGGTTACGACAATATTGTGTAGTATTCGAACCTTTGGATCTTGAAGCAACGCATGGGACCTGGGAGAAATTATCGCACCTTGATCCGTACATAACCCACGGAGGTATATCGGTTCTGTTGAAAGTCAACATAACGTTGTGAGTCGTAATCAGTTATGCGCCTCTCTTTACTTTCATTTTCCTCAAGCCTATCACTCCGAATTTCGAAAGCCCATCTACGATCTTATCCTCGGTCACGTTCCCCAAGTCAAAGCAATTGATATTCCTCCACGAGGTGTTTTTTTCGGGGTTTGTGAGATTCCACAGAAATTTCGATTGCTTCATTCTCCTTTCTGCCGTGCTTCCGCACACCACACACCAACTCAGACGATGTAAGTGCCACACCTGCCTGCTCTGCTTCCGCGAGTTCTACCTCCAGTCCACCGCCCTTCAACTTTTGCACCTCATAATGTCACCGAATCTATTGCATCCGTCCCTCCTCTAGAATGTGGATAGGGCCGCAAGGCTTTGTGTTCTCCTCTGAAGACAAGGACACGAGGGCCAAGCGTACGTTCCGAGGGGTAGTCCCGATCTCTGTGTAGGTAAGGGTTTGTCTGGCCCCTGCCGGAGGGACCAGGAGCGGTTTTTGGAATTGGTTTGCCATGCAGTGTTATTACATTCGACTCCGCGGACGTCCCACCGCACTGGGGCCCTACTGGGAACGCCTATGCCCCGAAAACGGAGGACGCCAGACGTCCGCGGTGCTATACGGAACAGGCGATGCCACCACCCGGTTATGGTTGGTCATTGGTTTTTACGACACGTCGACCGTTGAGTCATGTAGCGTCGCCAATCTCTCACGCCGATTGGTCGCGTGCGCAGAGTAGCGACAGGTGAGGCAGCCACCACCCGGCCGGGAGAGAGAGGCTCACCACCCAGACCGAGATCCAGCGCCACCCACCCATTGACCCCTGCCGGCCAGGCCAGCAGGCGCAGGGCCGGGGCCCACGACCTCCAGCATGAGGGAACAAGTCGCTTGGCCCGTGGGGGCCCTACGGAGCCGCCCGCCCTCCGGGATATCGGGACCAAACAGGCGTGTTGTTCTCACGTCACAACTAGCACCGTGCGACGGGGGACCTAAGTCTCCAGGACTCCGTCAACCTCGGGGTACAGGCCGAGGGGGCGCGACTACCCTGGTAAAACTGAGCGGGCGAGCAAGACAGGGTACGTTATCATATCTGATCATAGTATGGATAGTTGGTGTTGTAGGGTCAGGTGAAGGACAGGGATGCTGAGATAGGATTCTGGTCCCCGCGGAGGCTCCTCGGCGGCTTGCGAGTTGCCCTTGCTCTGGCGATCGGCTCTTGGTGATCTGGCACAGCTGCCAGTTTGAAGACGGTGGATCCTGGATCCCTCCCGCTGTTTTCAAACAGCACGCTGGCGTGCAGTGGATGTCGGGTCTGGGCCATACTGAGTCTGTGCTCGGAACTCGTCGTGGCTGGCCTCGCCCCGCTGTGCCGGTGACAGCCATACCGAACGCAGTTGAGTCGGCACCAGCTGGTTGGATCCCGTGCCCGATTCTCGATCCGGGTGATCCGGCGGCGCTGGCGGTGAATCCCCGGCTGTGGCGACGTTGTGCATCTGCTCCGGGAAGTTCGCCGGCAGAATACGAAACTTGACACAATCGTGCCATGACAGAAGTTGACCGTGAAGCGGCCGAACTACGGTGTCTTTCACGGTTTGGATAACGCCACCTAGCTGAAGTGTGACGTCGCATGTTCCGAAGTCCTCCATCTCGCGATTGTCCGCGTTCAACAGTCGGCTAGTAGGTGGGTTCAGATCGCGACGGCGAATCCGCATTTTCTCAGCGCTGCTCAACGACGAAGCAGACGCCTCGGCCCCGGAGTCTGGTGTCCAAATGGTGCTGACCGTGCTACCGTCGGACCGATGCAGCTGCATCCGGACACGTGGTGAGTGATGAGCGGCCACTCCTCTGATCAGTAGCACGTCCACGACGCGCGTAATGGTGAGCCGCTCGGCCGGCTCACCGCCATCACCATTTTCGACGAACACTAGCGGCACCCCGCGGCAGAATCTGGAAGCTTCTCGTCCCTTGCGGTGGCGACTGGAACTACCCGCGCACCGCTCGCTGCTCTCTGCGGCGCTACGGGCACACTGCTGAGAAGTGTCCAGTTCGGCGACACTTGTGGCGCGAGCGACCGATCGCCGGGCACGGCCGACCGTCGTCGTGAGGCGATGCTCCGCACCGGCCGCACTTCTTTCCGGGCCTGGCTGACGGACGCCTTCCGCTGCTGGGACCACGGCTCGGTGGCGCTCTTGTCCGTACTGCGACAAACGGGACAGTGCCGCCACAGCCGAGCCGCCGATTGCTGTTGCTTGTAGCATTTTCTGACGCGCGACAAATGTCTGCAGCCGCCTGAAACTCACACAGCCGTCTGTCGTGCCACCTCCGCTCCGCCGCTCGCAGCCATGCCGGACGACGGGCGATAGCGGCGGCCGATGCTGTACCGCAGTACACCTATCGCTGTGCGGTCGGGCCAACACCTGCCCCAGATCACTGCACACTCCTAATGTCAGAATTCACACACTATCGTGATGTCGCACACACGGAGAACTCAGTGGAGCACTGGTCACTTCCTGAGCACCGCTTCAGCTGAGCCGTAACCGACCGCGCCATGTGGTGTTCTGCAGGCTCCGGATCAGTGCTCGAGGTCAGCGGCCGCACACGCCAGGGTCGTGGTTTCAGCATCAATGACGTACGGTACTGCACTGAGCCTGACGTCGACTGAATCTGCACGGTCTACGCTGTAATACAAATGACTACTTTGTGATATATTTGTTTTATTTGCAACATTTTTTGGGGGTTTATTGGTAAACCACAGAACAAAACCTGAAAATCATACCATTCTGAAAGCTTCCAACGACCAGTTCGTACGACAAAAGCTCGAAAAAAGCTAAAATGAAGGTGATATTCTGAATCAGCATGAAATTGCATCAAAATAACAATAACATCAGAATAGCAGTTAGCAAAACATTTCGAAAATGTTTCGTCATTAAAAATGTCACAAAAGGTCCTTAAAAATGTCACACTACTGTGCTGTGTCCAGTCTACAGAGTGATCACGCCTCGGCGCTCTCCCAACAGCGCGGCCGGCTGCGACCGCCTGCTTGCACGGTGCCCAACACACAGAGTGACCCCGCCGCGGTGTGCAGCGTGGCCGGCCATTGTTCGGCAGATCTCGAACCGCTGCCTTCCCGGCCTGGCGGACGTCAACATCCATTATGTTGCCGTCAGCATCAGCACAGCACCCCAACAGACGGCACGAAATGTTCGCGTCATTTCTGCTGACGAATGTGGCCGAAGGAAGCTTGGTGCGTCGGGCTGCAGAACACGCTGCTGGAAACGCTGCAGAACACGCTGCCGGGAACGTTGCAGAAAAGCTACGAAAAGGTATTTTGGGGGACGTTCCTGGCATTTAGCATGGCACGAAGCGCTGCAATTAAGTAGCTCAATGTCCGGAATAGTGCTGGCGAGATGTGGAGGACTGATTGGTGGTTTTCTGCCAAATATTTAAGCGTGCACTACCCCGTGAATTAGTAAGAGGAGCAAATTTGTCATGCGATGATGTAAATATTCCAGTCACAAACTGTGGAAACGGGCGAACGAGATTGTATGTCATTCATTTGAATATCTTCTCTTGAAAATTGCCTAGGCTGAGGTCGAAGCACCGAAAAATACATGACTAGTTTTGAAGCTATTCTACACGTACAAACTGATTAGCATCATCATCATCATCGTCATTATCATCATCATCATCATCATCATCATCATCATCATCATCATCATCATCATCATCATCATCATCATCATCATCATCATCATCAACATCGTCGTCGTCGTCGTCATCAAAACGTTTATTGTAATCAGTCTTATGATTATATTGAAGATTTTCTCAGAGTGGTGCAAAAGCACCACTAGGTGCATACATACACTACACTAGGTGCATAAATCAGTGCACCTATCTGAAGTTGAATCACACTGGAGTGAAAGATATACGTAGGTACACATGTTTTAATTTGATACATCGGGATCAGCTGTGAAGCCACCGCCCAATCCAGCATGGGTCGCGACACCAATTTAGAGCGACTTTGGGCCATTGTTAACTGGTCATCAATGTTAGTCCATGTTAAATCTATGTGTTTCGAATAAAACGTTATGAAAATGGCAAGCCACCACACGACCGTCGTTATCGCTCAATCCGTCCCCATGTAGCAGGGAACGAAGTTTGGTTAGTGGTTATAATTCTGGAAAATTCTGGCAGAGGTATTATGAAATGTTGTTGAGTAGCTTATTTCGGGGGACAATTCGATTTGGACGATCTATAATTAGTTGCCGAACATTTTCGTTTTGGCAGCCACAATAACATTCCAGTGATGTACGTCTTTGAATTATAAATATATTGGAGTTTAGATGAGACATATCAACCCTAAATCTGGTGTAGGGGTAGCTTCCTTTCTTTGATTTAAAATAGTATAAATAGTATAATTTTGATGAACTGGGCACACCGAACTGTTGTGTAATGCCTTTTTTGAATGAGATGGGGGGGAGACAGCGTCTGCTTTCGCTTAGGCTGTTCCGGAGACGTCCAGTAGCTGGGAAGAATGTTTTTTTAAAGGATAATGCATGGTGTTCAGTAACTGTGTGATGGTCGGCGTTACAAAGTTCCCTACATATCTTGTGCACACGTGTTCCGGATATGATTGTAATGATATAATATAGTGTGTTCTGTTCTGAAGTCGCTTAATTTATGATAAAGTATCAGCTTGTGTATCCGTCGTCTGGTATATAGGGTACAGCATAAATCGAGTCGAATTTTGTCAGTAGATGATCTAAAGAGTATATATATATGTATATATATATATATATATATATATATATATATATATATATATTTATATATATATATATATATGCATATATATATGCCCATTCCACGACAAATAGACATGTGAAAGGGCCAAAATAGCACCCAATATTTTATACTTTGATGAAAATATTTGTGTGGGGCTATCTGATGCGCCGAATCCAGCTGTGCCATTCTTAGAATGGTCAGGTCAACGGTCAGGGAGTTATAGCCTCAGGAATGTTTTTAGATGTCATGTAGCAAGGTCGTCTTTTGAGGGCTTTAACCCGATGAAGAACAATCTGAATTATGCAAAAGTATATATCAGTGAACTCACCATGACCCACTGTATCTTTTGGCCATTTCGAAATTTCCGTTTACGGGATAATTGAAATCGTGGCATCGTGACCTAAGGTCACTTTACCTATTTTACCTTTCGGGACAGCCACAATGCGATTTGAAAAAGTGCAGAAATGAAGTTCGATATCTTATCTTTCGAAGCCAAAAAAATAGGGGCTTGCTCCTAAAACTGTGCATATTCGCTGATAATTAGGCATGCATGGTAGTTTTTGCGCTGGTTTATCGTGGCCTGTATGAATATGTATTTAGAGCGGTATATTACTGAAATACAAGGCCTTTGACGTTCGAGGCACCTGATGGGATGATAATGTTAGTCATCTGATCTTGAATGTTGTGTTGCACAAGTGTTCAAACTTGTGAGGTCAAGGGTTGAACAAAATGGCAGAAATAGATGGCAGTAGTAGTAGATGATTTATAAAGTCTACCTTTCCATTAATTACAAGGAGAGCGAAGCATACACAATGTAGCAATCACAGTTCAATAACCGGACAACCATTCGCATAACCATTTATTGCCTCGCGAAAATAAAAGTATGCGAATGTAGTGAAATATCAGGAAGGGCACAAACAATGGGTGGCACCGTGTTTGGGTGCCCAGTGCTCACTGCTCACTCTATCTGAACGTGCTGCCTGTGAAGCGAGGAAATTTATGATGGTGTCGGACGCAGTCAAGGTGAATGTAAAGCTATTTTATGAGTCGGACCACATCAGCCGGATGTGTCTCGGTAAGACCGACCGTGTCACGGTGCAACATGTTGATGGAACCAAAAGTCGAGTTCAGAAAAGGCCTGCTTGGGGAAATTTGTGTTATGTATATGATCTATACATGCCGAACTCTGAAAATCCTTGCACCGGTTTTTTCATTAACCTTTGCTGCCCTTCATCCGAAGCATTGCGTCTTGGCAGGCAACAGTGGGACGCACTTGGTGTGCATGTGCACTTATCATCAAAACCAAAAACTGCTCATCTCCGCTCTCGGCCTTCCCGGTCTCAAATACTGTAACCTCCTCGATCACGCTGCGTATGGCACGGAAAACCGTGATTGTATGATGCACAACTGTGAGGACTGCCCTGGTGAGGACGGGGTGATGAACTTTCTGAGGATTATCCTCGCGGACAAATCAGGAGAAGAGGGTGAAGGTGATTTAGCCACAAATGATGACATGGATAATGAGATTAGGTACAAACACTAGATGAGGACGCATCGCTATACACTCGCAGAAATAGTCTAGACCATAGAGGAAAGCATGCGATATTTGAGCCAGCAAACCATGAAGCTGACCAGACACCACTTGGTGGCTGACAAACAAGGTCAGCACTTCACCTACTGAAAGGCTACTGGCAAGGAGGGTGAAGTGATTGTGTAGTCCGATTTCGCTGAAAAGTATTCATTTGTGGTGCAGGATGCAGCTCAACGCTTCCACTGGGATTCGTCACAGTGTACCGTGCACCCGTTTGTAGTGCACTGGCGTGAGGACGAGGTGCTGTGCCATCAGAGCAACTGCTGTATCCCTGACGGTACAAAGCACAACACCGACATGGTGCATGCGTGCCGGCAACGGCTTATCCCAGAAATTAGGACCGCAGTACCTGACCTAAAAAAATATTCACTTCACAGCCTGCAATGTACGAATAAGTATGACTTCGTCAATGTGTGTCACCATCAGACGGATTTTGGGGTATCCAGTGAGTGTTTTTTTTGTCACATCCCATGGCAAGGGTGCTTGTGACGGCATCGGGGGCACAACCAAGCGTGTCGCGGCTCCACAGCCTAAAACGCCCGCTAGCAACCAGGTACTGACGGCCGAGGACATGTTTGAGTATCTGTCGCACAAGCTAGCCAGCTGCATCAAATTAAATATTCATATTTGTATCAAATCAGGAGGCAATGGGCGTCACGACCCACCTCACCGAGCGCTTCTCGAAAGCCATCACGGTGAAGGGAACACATGGGTACCACAAATTCGCACCAGTGACCCATAGCAGCGTAATAGTTCATTAGCATTTACTTACTCGTTCGCTGGCGTTTTTTTCTTTGCAGTTGCGACCTACTGTTTGGCTTGCGACGGTCTCGACTCCAGTTTGTTTCAGCCGTTCCGTTTTCGTCAATGTACGGCTGAAAGATCGTCTCTGACGGAAGGAGGAGACTGGAAGTGCGCGTCACGGACCGAGGTGTGGTTGATGGGTTGGTGGTGGGCTAGACTACCGACCCTGCTCTAACCGGTTGTCCCTGCCGGGAGGTGCTCGGCGGCAGCGGCAGGAGGGACGTTGCCAGATATCACAACACATTTCAGTCCAGAGTTAATTTCTGTGCGCGACATAGTGCTACTGCTTTGTTCCCGTCCGCCTATTTATTATATTTATTGAGTTACGAATGCATACTGCCGCACTTACCTGATAAGTTTAGCTTAGTTTAGTTTTATAACAGACGATTCCGCGCCTGGCCCGCCGGGCGCGACACCTACCGGCACCAAGTATAGATAGTAGTAGTTTGATGCGGCTAATGGTGGCAGTAACAGCCCGCCGAGTTGCTCGCCGCGCCCAGGGGGCGGGCTGAGCGGTCACCACCTGGCGGCTCGTAACAATGCTAATAACCATTGCCCTTACGGGAATATACTATTAACTGCTTACCGATGAGGGGCGTGTGTTAATGGTAGTTAGGTGAAGTGAGGTGTGTTAGTGTGCGCGCTGATACAGATTGTGTTGATTTATATTATTGCAGTGACAGAGCATCAGTCTGAGCTGGGTTTCTGACAAGGTATGGGATGATCTGCAGATCTGTAGATAATTGCATTACATTACATTGTAATACTGTACTGCAACGTATTATTGGATTGCATTGCTTTGTGTAATTATGTTACCTTATTTTATTACACCGATATAGAAGGCTCATGATCCAATGCAATTCACTTCAGGCTCAGCATGAAGTCAATGGATGCGTCCGCGCCAAACCCGTTCTCAAGCAGTTCCAGATGGACGCGATTACTCAGTCAATGAGGTACATCTTCTCGTTTCCAGAATGTGGGGTTAGAAACGCCAGGAGGTTGATATTACAGTAATTGGCGGTGATAAAACCCTTCAGTGGTGTCGGTGAAATGTGATCATACATATTTGATATGCTGACATTGAGGCATACATACATTGCATAAGGTGAAATCATTCCTATTACTTTTCTCCTCATAAGTGACGATCTAGGATTTCACAAATCACCGTTCGTGGCCCCTGGATTTCCAAAATAACATTGTGACTGTCTCGTAAGGTCAAACTAGGTCACGTTATCTTAGGTCACAAGCTCACGATTTCAAAAAACGCGTGAACAAAAATTTAAAAACTGACACGACGCAAGATGCAGTGAATCATGACGAGTTCAGCGATATATAGCTTCGTGCAATTCGTGTTACTCTTCATTGAGTTCCAGGTCTCCAAAGTCTTAGGTGACCTCTCAAAAATGTCCGATGCTATAACTCTTAAACCGTTCCTCCGATCTTTCCCAAAATTGCACAGCTGGATTATAGAGACATACTAACCCTATATGAGTATTAGCATCCAGACATCGAGTGTAATTTAGCCCTTCACTTGTCGATGTGTCGTGGAATTGGCCACCTACCACAATTCGGAAAATGTCTGCCCTTGACCTCACAACGAGTTAGAACACCTGTGCACACAACACTCAAGATCAGATGACTAACATTCTCATCCCAGCAAGTGCTACGAACATCAAAAGGCTTGTATTTCAGTAATATACTGCTCTAAATAAATGTTATAACAGGCCACGATAAACTAGCGGGAAATACATGCTTGCCTAATTTTGAACCAGTTTTTCTTCTTTAGCAGAGGCTGAGTGCCATGCGCTAAATATATTACGTTAAAGAAAGGGTTACGTTAATCCAGCTTATGTGGCATCCGGTTATATCGAATAAGCAAGAGAGGAAAGATGAGATGCCGGCAAACAAAGAACGTGGCGTAAAGGGCCGATACGTACATAGCATACAGGTTCAAGTATGAACGGATATGTAGAGTTTTAGGAGCAAAACCCTATTTTTATATATTTTTTGTTTCAAAACATCAGATATCGAACTTCATCTCCGCACTTTTTCAAGTTGCATTGTAAATGTCCCGAAAGCTGAAATATGTCACGTGACCTTAGGTCACGATTTTACGATTTCAATTATCCCGTAGCCGAACATTTCGAAATAGCCCAAACATGCAGTGGGTCATTGTGTGTTCACCGATATATGCATACCTTTGCACAATTCAGATTGTTCTTCATTGAGTTAAAGACCCCATGCCGCCCCTGCCACCAGGCCGCCCGCCGCCGGCCACACGCCCCGCCCCAATTGCGGGCTGCTCCGACACCCGCCCCCTCCCACCGCCACCAAGCCACCCCGCCCACCAAGGCACGGTCCTCGTCGACGCCGTCCCCTAAGGGTCACCTCACCTCTCTGCCCCCAGGGTCGGCCACTTCTCCCGGTCTCCGAGCCTGGACCCCCCGGAGATCCAGAGCTCCCCTCATCTGCACCGGGGTCGTCCGTCTCGTACGAGACGGACGACTCCGCCACGCCCTCCCCGCCACACACACGCCTGCGGGGTGTGAACACCAATACCACTAATGCAGACACTCACCACTGAATTCTTGCTCCAATGGAATACGAGGTCACTAATGTCCCATTGGGCAGAATTCAAGGAATATATCATTAAACAAAACATTGATTGCCGCCGTTCAGGAGACCAGATGGCGCGACAATGATCCATATAATTTCAATATCTTTTGTTATAGCCTTCTTTACCCACAACAGAAATTATACACTCCGCGGCGGCGGGGTAGATTTATTCGTCTCCGACACCATTCTTCATCGCCCGATCACCATTCCTAATGACCTGAATTTGGTTGCACTATCTGTCCAAATCGCACAACTAGAGCTCATCGTACTGTCCCTCTATCTTCTCCCTACGCATGCACTATCCTTAGCTTCTGTAACTTATCTCTTTGGTCTCCTCCCACACCCCTGTCTGGTGCTGGGCGACGTCAACGACCACCACCAGGCATGGGGTTGTCACACTACAGCCCCGCGCGGACATCATATTGAAACACTCCTCAACACCTACAACATAGTTTTTTTTAATGTCTAAGCACCCACACACAACATAAACATCGCCCCGTTCGGTCCGTCTTCCATTGACCTCTCCATAGCTTCAACCTCTATCACACCCCTCTTCTCCTGGCACGTTCAACCCGATCCCCTTTTTGGCGATCACTTCCCTATCCACGTCACACTTGAACGCTCAGCCCAGTCTAGAAATGGTTTATTTATACTCAACTGGAACGTTTGCAAAGCGACATGGCCGTCTTTTCCCCAGGATATTTATAATCTTATCCAACCCCAGTCCCACCCAGATTTCGGCATTCCTTAATACCATACTACTCGCGGCAGAAAAAACACGTACCCAAAACTCGTCGCCCCCCTGGCCGTAAACACGTGCCGTGGTGGAACGACGAGTGCCAATGAACCGTCGCCTAACGGCGTCGGGCTGAGCGAAAATTTCGTAAAAACCTTGCCGTACAAGACATGGTAGAAGCCCGCGAGGCAAAACTACGCTGTCAGCAAATTATCCTTTCGGCCAAAAAACACAGCTTGCAACTCGATTCCAAAACATTTAACCGATTTACCCCCATCTGCCAAATCTTGACCAAAATTCGCTCCTTCTCCAATGGCAGAGCGTCACACCGCGCATTCCCACAACTGACAATTAACCAACAGAACATAACAGAACCAGCAGCCGTCGCCGAACACTTCGCCACTTATTACTCCAACATCTCCTCCAACACTCAATACTCACAGCACACCACCTCGTTCCTTCGCGACACTCTTGCCACCTGTCACTTTGGCTCCAGCAACTCTGAACCCTACAGCGCCCATTTACCCTCTATAAACTAAATGTATGCATCTGAAAGGTATGGAATGCGGCTGTTGGACCTGATTAAGTGACATACCTCTTCTTTCAAAAACTCTCTGACCCCGGAAAAAGACGGCCTCCTCTCGGCACAAAATCAACTAAGGACTGACGGCACTTTCCCACCCCTTGGTCTACTAGCACTATCATCCCTATCGGTAAGCCATCCAAACCTCGACACCTCCCCTCCAGCTATCGCCCTATCTCTCTCACTAGTTGTGCTTGCAAAATCTTCGAGCGCATGGTGAATGGACGAATCAGAGTCTATCTTGAAAACAACAAAATTTTATCCCCCTTTCAGAGCGGATTCCGACCAAAGCGAAGCACGGCTGGCAACCTAATCGGACTTATTGATTCAATCCAGCGTGGTTTCGCGATAAAAAATCCGAACCTATCGCCCTTTTTTAGACCTAAAATCCGCATTTAGCAAAGTACACAGTTCTGCCCTTATAATTAAACTACACAGAATTGGTTTCAAGGGCAGAATTGCCACCTTCATTGCCAACTTTCTCGAAAATTGCTCCTTCGTCGTCCGCAGCGGCAACGTCTATTCCCGGCCCCACACTATCGATCAAGGCATCCCGCACGGCAGCCTTCTATCTCCAACCCTCTTTCTCATTATGATCAACGATGCATTAGAACAACTTCCCCTAATTTTTCCCCTTCTAAAATATTATCTATATGCCGATGATTTGGCCATTTGGTGCACCCACCCGTCGGCAGATACAGCTAACCATTTTGTTCAACTCCCATGAATCACATTTATTGATGGTGCTCCATCTGGGGGCTACAGATCTCCTCCACTAAATCGGTCACAATGCTCTTTGCTCGGATTCCCTGATATATCCCACCTAATACACCGCTCCGCTATCGCGATCAAATTATCCCCCTCCAGACCTCCTTCAAATATCTCGGAGTTATCCTCGACAAAGGGCTTTATTTTGGCCCCCACATTACCTATATTAAACAGCGCTTCGCTGTGCGCCATAGCCTTCTGCGCTGCATCTCCGGTCGCGACTGGGGTGCAGACATGACTACTCTTAACAAAATGCATACTGCCCTGATTCGTTTAATCCTAGAAAACAATGCGTTTATCTTCGATCACATATCCCCCACACTCACCAAATCACTAGAACGCACACAAAATCATGCACTCCGCCTCATCACCGGAGCACACCGCACCACACCTACCACCAGTCCCTGGGGTGAGGCCAATCTCCCTAGCCTACAACACCGCAGAACTCTACAACTCGTTAGATACCACTTCAGGACAACAACAGCTAAATCACCCCTCCAATGTCGCATGGTCTAAACCCCCTGTTCGGCTCTAAAAAAATTAATACAGCATTGCTATTCACTTGAAGCAGGCTCTCGCATCCGCGCTGAAATTTCGTGATGTAACCCCCGCCCGAATTCCCCCCTTCTCCCATTCTGGCACATGAAACACCCCAAAGTCGAGTATCTCTTTAGGCACAACAAAACCCTTCTCACCCCCATCGACATTCAAGTCATTTTTTTATATCAAGAGGCCAGCCCACAACACACATTATTCTACTCTGACGGCTCCCGTACCAGGAACAGTACAGGCGCCGCCTGGTGCGGTGGGCCCGATACCGGTCAAACCAAATTAACACTTCATCATTCGGTATACACAGCAGAATTAGTCGACATACTCATTTTCCTCCAACACATCATTGTACGACACATCACTACCCCTACTACAATCTGCACTGACTCACGATCCTCCGTTGACGCCCTCGCGGCCATACACAACACCACGCACCCCACACTCCACGCCGTCCGACACCTCTACCATGACAACCACGCACACCTTCAGCTCGCCCTCCTCTGGATCCCCGGACATAGGGGTATCCCGGGGAACGAACGAGAGGATGGTCTGGCCCGGGCGGCAATCAACCTCGCCTTGAACGAGGGAGTTCCGGTACCCCCTCCCCAGGGATATCTATCCCTAACAAATAATTTATTTAAAAAGTATATCCAGGCCTGCTGGTCACACAACACCACATACCTACACGCCATCAAGCCCACCCTCTCCAACTGGCCCTCCTTCAATCGGTACTCCCGTTTGAACGAGGTGGTACTCGCCAGACTTCGCCTCGGACACACCAAATTGACACACAAATTAATTTTCTTTTCGACAACGCCGCCCTCCATTTTGTAGCACATGTCGAGTTCGCATTACTGTCGCCCATATTTACCTGTCCAGCATATGCTCCGCATCGTCGCGCTATTCTCCAGTAGTTCGCCAACATCCATACACAAATTTCGCTTCGGGCTCTCCTTGGGGATGAGCACCCGGGCACTCCTGGAGTTACTTTTCCGCTTTATACATGACACCAAGGTTTCTGAACGGATCTGATTTCTCTGTCACACGTTACCTGGTTCAAGCTGATTTGACGTGAAGTTAAAAGCTATAAGACACGCGTTGCACTCTTCGTTAGCTATATGACTTCGTTTCACACGTCTTCCTCTCCGATGTCGTAGGACACATACATATAGGTTATTTTACGCTAGGTAGGCAGGGACTGATCCAATTTGGCCAACACGGACGGTTTTCCTTATAGATTGCGCTTGGTTCTTTACCTACGGGTTTTCGAAGCAGCTTGGTCTTCCCCTTATCAGGTTTTCCTAGGCTTTAACTTAAACATACACCTACACATATAAGGTCGGGCCTGACGCCAACGGCTCGCTCTGGGCGCCAGGCCTCCGCTTCGTTTCAGGTCGCAGGTAGGCAGTGGAGTCTGTTCGTAGGCTACGAAGCTGCCCACCCTCCAAATGTCCTTCTGATTGCTATGTATGTATGTCTGTATGTATGTATGTCTGTACATGAACCTGTTTGCTATGTATGTATGGGACCTTTACGCCACGTTCTTTGTTTGCCGGCGTCTCATCTTTCCTCTCTTGCTTATTTGGTATAACCGGACGCCACATAAGCCGGATTAACGTAACCCCGTCCCTAATGTAATAAATATCTAGCGGATGGCACTCTGCCTCTGCTAAGAAAAAATATGAATCCATGTGTGGGTATGTGAGTGTATATTTTGGAAGCAGATTCCCTGTGACATTGTTCATTGAAAACGACAGCAAATTCGGCGTTAACTAGTTTCCGTTTCGTTTGTTCCAGATTTTGGATCAGCCACTTGTATATCCATATATCTGTGTAAATTATCTCCCAAACTAATCACATATTTTCGGCGTTTCGATCCAATTCTAGGTAATTTACAAGACAAGATATTCAAATGAATGACATGTAGTCACGTTCGACAGTTTCCACAATTTAGCACTATGGACTATTTGCATCATCGCATGACTAATATTCTCCTCTCACTAATTCGCGTGGGACCGCGCACCTACACAGTGGGCAGAAAACTACCCTCCTATCCTCCACACCCTGCCAGCTATTTTGGGGACGCTGCTACATATAGTACCGTTGACCCTATTACTGAAATCAAATACGTGCTGCAGTTGCACTGCAGCACGATCAGGAGGGCACGAGCCGTTGAAAGCTCCGCATTCGTTGTCATGGATATTAGAGTCCGCTTGAGAACGGTCCTTGACACAACAGCCGATAAAGCGAACCGTGGAAAGCTCCTCAAGACAGCTCAGGCGAGGGTTATTGGTCGGATTTCCGTGAATCATGTTGAAGTAACACCACTTGTGAAGCACATTTATGCAATATTAGGACTTGTCAGTGCCTGGCAGAAATAAACCAAGCATGCTTTCCCTGAAACCTGATGCTTAGTGTATTGCTTTCTTCCTTGTATTCACGGTTCATTTGGAGGTGGAGGCAAATGGAGCGGCGCATCAGCAGCTCGGAATATCAGCACTTCAAGATGAGTGGCTGACTGCACGCCATGCTGCTCGGTGATTGCGCATCGCTTCACTAGAGTCGGATGTTCACCACGGTCTGCATCTAGGAGCATGAATTTCTGAGTATCAGTCCGACCAGTGTGTGCTCCGGTTTCGACCCAGCTCGGAGTGACGTTGGACTGATTCTGGTGTTATCAGCCTACGCTCAGGGCCTGGGTGAACTCTAATTCAGTTCGCTAGCCCGAAATCTGTTCCAAATGGACAAATGGATCAGAGCCATTAATCGAATGCAGGCTGTGAATTGCTGTTGAACTTTGCCTGTTAAAACTCGGTTCAGCTGGCAGTACGCAACGCATTATGGAGAGCTCTTTCCATAATGTTATAAATATATCACCGCAACGGTGTTTTCAGCCAACTGTAATTTGATTGATTTGTTTGTTCATCAATGATTCATGGATGGGTCCAGTTCGAGTGTTATAAGTTCACTCTTCTTGATATGCAATTACTACAGTTAATAGTGATTACTGATAGGTTGCTTGATTGGCGATTGGTGTCGCAATAAGTACCATACATAGTTCCAAACTATCATTATTACTTGGCTATGGTTTAGATGTTCTGCATGAATGGCGTTCCAATTCTCACCAGATTGCAATTCCATATTGAAATCACACAACTGCGGCGAGTCTATAAATAGTAAGCATCCTGTTTCTGTGAAAGTGATGTTCATAGCAGACATGACATATAGCTGCTTCATACGTTGTCACATCATTATTTTCCAATTTGCGTACTTCTATTCAGTATTCCGAAGTAGTGCAACACCAATACTTTGTATAATATAATTCTGAGAGTTCATGATTTAGTGAACTTTAAAATCCACAAATAAGGTACAAGTTTCGCATAGAAGAAACTACCTCAACATTTTCTAGCAATTTTGCACTTCCACTCTGGTGCAGACTACATGACTCAAGCAAGTGACCATTTGCATCATTTACTCATAAGAAATATCAACAGTTGTGGTTCCAAGCCCACTTGTGGTCCCCATTAGTTGTGGTCCCAAGCCATATAATTAAGTTGCCAGAATTAAATTTGCATTGAAAGCAATACCATGGGCCAGGTAAAAACTTGAGTTTTTTTGTTTTCCGCCACTAACATTTATCTCGGCTCAACAGAGCCAATGTACTGGTACCATATACGATTTATGGTCGCACAACCGGCGTGCGGTGATCAAATGAAAAGGTACCTATATTATTATTGACATGTTGTCTTCTTCTTTCTCCCTTCTCTCTCTCTCTCTCTCTCTCTCTCTCTCTCTCTCTCTCTCTCTCTCTCTCTCTCTCTCTCTCTCTCTCTCTCTCTCTCTCTCTCTCTCTCTCTCTCTCTCTCTCTCTCTCTCTCTCTCTCTCTCTCTCTCTCTCTCTCTCTCTCTCTCTCTCCATTCGCTGTGACATTTTTTTTCCTGAAAAAGAATACTGTGGTGGTCCAGTGTCACATTATCCGCACACTGTGCGTGCGATTGGCACACAACGTAGAAAGTATGACAATTTTGCGTTCAATAGTTTAGTGCATCGAAAAGAATCTCCACATGATCCATTGTTATTGCGGTACAATGTGATTATATAACTTCAATGACAACTTGTGATTGGTAATTGTAATTGGTGATCCTCTTACTGTTTGTGACTATGGGATATCGATTACGATCAACGATCAAGACTATTTGAAGAGCATGGTTAAAGATGGTTTTATGACAGCTGATTTCAATCCCATCTTGGGATCATTATCAGTTCACTTGATTTCTGTAAGGTTAAAAATGGCATTATGTTCACAAATCAATTATCTACACATAACGTGACCACCCCACCAGGACACAGTTCGAGATACAATTAATAAGCACACAACCGATGATGACACCACGCATGGGAGTGACGAAAAGGCAGCAGTTGAACACATGATTTGGGGAGAAAAAGAGTGAGAGAGAGAGAGAGAGAGAGAGAGAGAGAGAGATATATATATATATATATATATATATATATATATATATATATATATATATATATATATATATATATATATATATATATATATATATATATATATATATATATATATATATATATATATATATATATATATATATATATATATATATATATATATATATATATGATATATATATATATATATATATATATATATATATATATATATATATATATATATATATATATATATATATATATATATATATATATATATATATATATATATATATATATGATATATATATATATATATATATATATATATATATATATATATATATATATATATATATTAATTTAGAGTGATGCTAATCTCGGAGTAAACCGGCTCTCGCCTCTAATTCAGCCAGGACAAACCGGACGCATCAGTGATATGGTGAGTGGGTACAACTCGAAGCAATGTATCTTTCATAGGGAACTTAAAAGGTAATATTGTAGCTATTATCGTGTTCACAAGAAATGCATTATTCTGAAATAGAGGTGCTTTGGCCTTTCCTTATTGAAACCTACCATGGCATACGCAACATCATATAAGTAGGTTGGAAAACAAGTACACAACATGAAGAATATGGATGCGCATGCCGGATTATTTATATCATGCTTTATATCAAATGACAGGTCTTGATGAGCTGGATACACCTTTCACAAGCATGAATGGAAGAGAGCCGTCGTTTTCAATGAGAATCATGCCGAAACACGTTCCTAATTTCCCCCTGCCAAGTGATGTGATGGATTTCTGACCCCACCAGTCAGGCCCGCCATGAATGGTGCCGCCAACCCATTCATCACCGGTCCTTGACAAGGCGAACCGCCCAGTCCAGCCCACGGCACGAGTGGAAGCTATTACACAAAGTTACTCGATTGCGGCAAGCAGGGGTTGGGCAGAAAGTTACTCGATTTACACACTCCGGCAGGCAAAGGGTTAAGATTCCGAACATAGATCCGAGGCTGTATGAGGGGCAGACTGTTCCGAATAAACTGAGATTGGTTTCAGAATTGTGCATTTCTACAAACTTGGCCCTGTCGTCTGCCCTCCCCCCCCCCCCCTACCGAACCTCGACGCGCTGCTCCGGTGATTTATGTGTCGTGTCAGCGTCCCACGCTCTCGCCCCGACAGTCGAGCAGGAAGTGCGACATGTGATACTTGGGGAAGGGCGCACGCGCTTCCCGGCCAGCACAGCACGGCAGGCCGCAGTTGTCGACTCGAAGCGGAGAAATACGGACGTGCAGTGCCGGGATGATTTTTTTCAAACGAAAAACCCTGAACAAAATGGTCCTCCGGGCCGGATTTAAATGTGTACAGTGAACTGTGGATTTAAGTCGGGAGAACGTGAAGCCGAGTGAACGTGAACTGAAAGCTATGAGTGAGCGATCTCTGAGAACGAGGAGCGTTGCCTCCGGCTATACAAAAAGCGAGGCGAGCAAACAGAGAGCCGGCATGGCCCGCCTGCTGCTAATGCTGACGCAGCAATCCTATGACCGGGATCAAGAAAGACAAGAACTGGAGCAACACCTGGAGCGACAGAAACATGAGCTGGAGAGGCGCCACAAGATAGCGCAGGCCGAAGCCCAGCTTGAGCAGTGCGAAATGCAGGCACAGTTCGATGCAGAACTCGAGTATGGAGAAGCCAGTGACGGCGCCAAGCCTGTGTCACAGCGCGACTCCACGGCCGGTGGGCGAAGTGTGCAGCCGCCCACCGCCGGCCAGCGGCCGACAGCAGACCGACACCAGCCCAGACCAGTCAGCTCTGACACACCAGCCCGGCTGCCAGTAGCTGTCCCGTCTGACCGTACCGACGCTGGGTAAGCCAGTCTGCTCAGGTCCGCCTTTCTAGCGATCCGAGGCCGCCGGTCCGCCACCCAGGATCGTGGATCGATCACCTCGACCAGGTACACGTGACAGATCGGTGGCCGTACCGAAATAGTGCACAGTCACCGGCATCCTGCCCACTGCCGAAACTCAAGCTGGAAAGCTTCGATGGCGACCCTCTCAAATGGATCAGATGGATGTCACTTTTCAAATCGCTGGTGCACGATCGACAGGAGCTAACCAACGCGGAGCGGCTGACCTACCTGCAGGCCAGTTTGGAGGGAGAGGCGGCTCGCGCAGTAAGTGGACTGTTAGGTGATGACGAACTTTATGGAGTGGCCCTACGCGAGCTACAAGAACAGTTTGGTGATCCTGCAGCGGTGATCCGCGCTAGCTTGTCCAGCGTAAAAGAACTACCGCCCGTGCGAGGAAATGACATCCGGTCGCTGACCGAGTTGTCTCACACATTGCACGCAGCAGTGAATGTATTGAGGTCACAGCGGTAAGACGCTGATCTCGCCGCCACTACTAATGTGACAGCCATTGTGGCCAAGCTTCCGCTGCCAATCGCGTGGAAATGGGGCGATTACGTCACCATTCACCAGATCAGACAGCCGACCATGACCGACCTTGACGCCTGGCTGAAGCAGCAGGTGGCCGCGGCCGGCGCCGTATTGAGGACCTCTTGAAATACAGCACACTGTATGATACCAAATGGAAGGAGAGGTGTGTGAGTGCCACTGGAGATAGGAATGTGGTAGAGGACAGCTTACTGCAAGTGAGGAAGTGTCGTGCCGATACCCATTTTAGGAAGGAGTCTGAGGGGCAATATGCCCAGGCTCAGCGGCATCATGGGATCGAGCTGGTTGTGAAGATTGTGTTTGGGAGGCGAGTGGGCGAAGCGTTTCGGGAGATGGACTGCTACTGAAGCCATCAGCAAGCGGCAGTTCGATTGCTGTTGCCGTCCCGGCAGTAACAGCTGCTTCATACCCCGCAGCAACATTGCAGCCGGCCTCGCAGCAAGAGCTGACGGTGGCGCCAGAGCAAAAGCTGTTCGCGGGACGCAGTAACAGGAACTGCAGCCGCGAGCTGCGCAGTCATGTAGCTGTGTATGTATAAAGTACTTTTATCGTGGTGATTTATTTTGATTCAGACGTTTTTATTCACTGTTGCTGTTCCGCTTGGCTTTGGTGCTCTAAAGGTTGCTGAAAGTCCTGTGAACCTCGGATGTCACGGACAGCTGATCTTCAATGACAACCAATTGGAGGCGTTGCGAGCGAAGCTGACTTTTGTGAAACTTTTGTCTTGAGCTAGCCATTCCAAAGCTCACAACTGTAAAATAAAGGCAGCTGTCACCAGCAATGATGGCAGCCTTACCTTATCGAGAGCTGCCGGGAGTGTCGCCGCCCCAGCAGCAGAACCTGCCGCTGACCCCGCAGCAAGATCTGCCGTTGACAACGCAGGTACTCCCGCCGGCCTCACAGCTGCTGTCGCCGGCCCCGCAGCTACTGTCGCTGGCCCCGCAGCAAGACACGCCCTCGTCCCCGCGGCAGGACCTGCCGCTGGCCCTCAGCAAGGACCGCTGCCTCCTGCCCCGCTCAAAACCTGCCACCGGCCTTGCAGCAAAGACTGCTACCGTGGGTCTCGCACCACCCGCAGCTAGACTTGCTGCTGGCCCCGAAGCAGCACCTGCAACAGACCTCTCAGCAGCACCTACCGCCGGTCCAGCAATAATATTTACGGCCACTGGCTCCGCAGCAAGATCTGTCACCGGTCCGGTAGCACCCACAGCACGGCCTGCTGCCGTCTGCCCCGCAGCAAGGTCTGCTGCCGCCGGCCCCGCAGCAAGACTCGCCGCCGGCCCCGCAGCACGACCTGCAGCCGGCCTCACAGCAAGGCCTGCCCCGCAGCAAAGACTGCTGCCGCCGTCCCCGCAGCAAGACCTGCAGTAAGATCTGCAACCGGCCCATCAGAAAGGCCTACCGCTGGCCCCGCAGCAGGACCCGCCACCGGATTTCAGCAAGGACCACTGCCGCGAGTCTCGCAGCACCCGCACCTAGACCTGCTGTTGACTCCGCAGCAGCACCTGCCACCGATCTCCTAGCAGCACCTGTCGCCGGTCCCGCAAGAATATCTACAGCCACTGGCTCCGCAGCGAGATCTGTCGCCAGCCCGCCAGCACCCACAGCACTGCCTGCTGCCGCCTGCCCTACACCAAGGACCCCGCAGGAAGATTCGCCGTCGGCCCCGCAGCAAAACTCGCCGTCGGCCCCGCAGCAAGATTTGCCGCCGGCCCCGCAGCAAGACCTGCCGCTGACCACGCAGCAAAGCCTGGTGTGTTGTGAAGTGGATCGTTCGTGGATCGTGGGTCGTTGTGGAGTGACTGTGCGCACGACCGGGGAACAGGGCTCACCACAGTGGTGATCACAGCGAAGCGTGACGTGACGCTTTTTACGCATTTGTATGTTTCTTCCACGTTGTGCATTTCCGATTTCATCGTGTCGCATCTATAGTGTAAAGTATAATCAATGATATGTACATGACGCTACATCAATACATACCGAAATGTACGGCGTAAGATGTCTTTCTTCGTGCAAAATGATGCATGCCGCCCTAGATGAGCGATCTTGTATCACCCAAGATCATCACACTTCATGTGTCACATCGTGAAGGAAATAGTGCATCGAGTGTTTATTTGACATGACCTGACAGTCACCGGTCCTTTGTACAGGTCATATTAGAAAGATAATTGACCACACCTTAAACAAATTGAAGTCGCCCGAAAAATCTGCGTTATAAGCAATGAAATCGTAAATAGGGCAACACAAATTATATTGGCCTCAGATCAGGTCATGCCAGTTATTTACCTGCAAATTATTGAACATGCAGCGTGCTAACACTAAATGCTGCAGGTTTCAAGGCAATCAATTTGATCTTTAAAAGGACAGGAACCGTTAAATCATTTGGAGTGATGAACTCTGGCCTACCCCGAACAGGTGACCTGACATGACCTATGTTCGCAAGCTTTACAATCCTGAGCGCCAAATGACCGTGTGGTCGGCGCGCCCTTAAATCAAAATATTAAATCAACAAGTTTTACACACCATCTAAAATCACTGAAGAATATCTTACACCAAGCTTGAACTTGTTGCGTTGTTCGGTTCGTTAGCTATTCCTGAAAGACCGGCCGGGGTGACGGTTGCCCCCCCCCCCCCTTCCGACCGTGGGTGTGTTAAGACATTGCCTGAGGTGCCCTCAAGGCTGAATTATGTACGTAATAAACCAATGACGATTCATTGGTGGAACCTAAATGCTTCGAACTTTTATCTCAGTCCATTTGAAGGACAGTGCCAGAAACGCCATTGAAAGTGCATAATACTGGAAATCAGTAGATATTAAACCAAAAAATTCCGAGCCTAATTATTTTCGAACCTAACAAAATCCGAAGCTAACAAATTCCGAAGCTAACAAAAACAAAGCAAAAACTTAATTGTTCCGACATGTTCCAAATGAAATGCAGATTTGTATCTGGGGTGGACAAATTTCGAACCATCTACCAATTTTTCAAAAACAATATAGCTTTGGAAATTTTGCTTATTTTGACAGCATGTCTACATTTTTAAAACTTCAAAACCCGAGTCCAATTTTTTAAAACTGTTTTTTCTTCTTTCTGTTCTTACCTTGTGGGGTCTCGGCAACACGATCCGAAGTGGACAGTTCATGAGTCACGGTATGGTTTTAACATAGGTTGGCAAAGAGACCGGTAGTTCCAATTGTGCGAACTACACAGGCTCGCATATATCCTGCTTAAAGTGTCTAATATATCAATATTGAGTTTGCAGTTGATTATAATGGACGATAATGGATCTAAGGCAACTTTTCCATTGGTTATACACTTAAAGTATGGCGCAAATAAGCAACAAAGTGCAGAACATTTGAACATGCATAAATAGTAGCAATAACAGCCACCAGAAGCGCTGCCATCGATGTCCGCACTAGTTGCCTATCGCTTAGCCTAGTCCGACGCTACTTGGTATATTCTGCACAGGCATGGAGCCATTGCTTAGAAAGAGGTATAGATATGTTAGAAAAAGTGCAGCACAAAGCCACTAAGCTGATCAGTGCACTAGGTAACTTAGAATATGGAGAAAGTCATATGCCATTGGATATGTACTTACTAATGTATAGAAGATTAAAGTGTGATATGATTGAAGGGCATACAATCATTCAAGGGTTAAATAGGTCAATCTGAATGATACCTTTCGTATTTAGAGTATCACATAGGGGTCATCAATTCCGGTTAGACAAGTCAAAGTGTATGATATTTCAGTTAGGTGACAGGCTGGACACTTTCTTCACCTCTGCGTGCTGGCTACGATGCATCTTCCCATACCCAGGTACGGATGTGAGGCAATTAACACTGCCACTAGTTAGTGCACAAGTTCTGTATGTCCTTAGTCATAGCTTGACGGCAACGTTTATTCTGCCAGTATGCAATTATGTGAACCTTCTTTGCACCTGGTCTGGGATAGAAGTATTCGCTTACCCTAGCACAACTGGTTATTTCACCTTGATAATGTGCGAGAAAGGATTCAGAGCGACCAGCGTCCATCCTCCCCCACCGAGATCCCGATAACTTATCCATATATTTCCTGGTACGATCGCGTTGGCAAATTGAGTGGCAGAAATATGGTCATTTACATTTTCAACAATTCAAACGGTAGAAGATAATGAAAGCAGCTCTATTTCTATGCAGTTATCCTAGCTCGATTATTCCTGAGTAAGTGGGGGCGGATTCTAAGTCCTTCCCCGTAGGATCCCGGGGGTGGTGCTTAGCTCTCCAGATATCCTCGCACGATAACGCAAACGGAGCGCGTGACAAAATACACCCGTCCACATCCTCACCCTCGCCCTCCAAAGGCAAACCCCAAAATCACAAATTTTGAAATCTTTCGTGTTCGTTTGTCCTCTATAATCGTGTTCAAGCTTCCTCGGAATTCCATGCGTTCAAGCTGTTCCTGCAGGGCATTATTCCACTTACTAGAGCAAAGTGTAAATTATAGTGAATGAGAGATCGATAGAAGTAGATGGAGCCGAAGGGAGAGGGAATTACCCAAGGATAGATAAAGGCATATCAAAATAGATTGGAATGGGCAAATAATGATGGCGAGGGGTGGGGGTAGATGCATACATGTATTTACGTGTATCTAAAGATCTAGACATATGGAGACAGGTGGAAATAGATAGAGATAGTTGGATGGGGAACGAAGGTAGATGGAGATAAATGGAGCTGGAGATGGATATCTCTTTCACTCTCTCTCTCTCTCCCTGTATATATATATAATATATATATATATATAATATATATATATATATATATATATATATATATATGTATATATATATATATATATATATATATATATATATATATATATATATATATATATATATATATACATAAATAGATAGATGGGTAAAGTGGAAGAGGATTAGAAGAGCAAGAGAAGGGGGAAGCGATAAGGCGTGCTCGAGCGCCATCGTGCTTGAGCGTGCCCAGATGGTGTCTTGTCACGAGCCAACCAGAGGTGCACGCTCGGGTACACCCATGTATTCCGATACATTTACCCACGGCAGGGAACATGCCGCAGTCATCATTCACACCGTATTAACAATATCACTTCTGCCTCGCTGCTTCGTGATCACACAAAGCCCAAATGGCGCTGCAATGTGTACTTATTGCCCCTTAGAACTTCCGTGAAGAGCTAGATTAATGTGTACCAAGTGGTGTTCGCTGGTCGTAAATGTCTGTTCTAGAAATCGAGGAAGCGTTGGCTTAATTTTCAGACAAGAGTACACTGACCCGCAATTCGCGACTTGGGTGTATGTAGAGATACATTTTTAGACTGTGTGGGGCTCTTACCCCAGTCAGCAAGGAATGCATATTCAAGAAGAGTCATTCCAGGCAACCTCTTTCCGTCCTGTCTCCGTCTCCGTCTCCGTCTCCGTCTCCGTCTCCGTCTCCGTCTCCGTCTCCGTCTCCGTCTCCGTCTCCGTCTCCGTCTCCGTCTCCGTCTCCGTCTCCGTCTCCGTCTCCGTCTCTGTCACTGTCTCTGTCTCTGTCTCTGTCTCTGTCTCTGTCTCCGTTTCTGTCTCTGTCTCTGTCTCTGCCTCTGCCTCTGTCTCTGTCTCTGCCTGTGTCTCTGTCTCTGTCTCCTTCTCTGTCTCTGTCTCTGTCTCTGTCTCTGCCTCTGCCTCTGCCTCTGCCTTTGCATCTGTCTCTGTCTCTGTCTCTGTCTCTGTCTCTGTCTCTGTCTCTGTCTCTGTCTCTGTCTCTGTCTCTGTCATCATCATCATCATCATCATCATAACGTTTATTGCAATTATCTTTCAATTATGTTGGACATTCTCTCAGAGTGGTGCAGAAGCACTAGGTGCTTAAATCATGGCACCTATCTGAAGTTGTGTATTGACATTGTAGCAAAATTTAAGCGTAAGCACACTCTTCACAATCTGATATTTTCTAATATATCCCTAACCGCCGACGCCACAGATCACCCGTGAAGCCATCGCCCAATCCAGCATGGGTCGCGACCCCAATTTAGTGCAACTTTAGGCCATTACTAACTGGTTAGCAATGTTAGTTCATGTCAAATCTATGGGTTTCGAATAAAAAGTTGTGAAAATGGCAAGCCACCACCCAACCGTCGTTTTCGCTCAATCCGTCCCCATGTAGCAGGATACGAAGCTTGGTTAGTGGCTGGAATTCAGGAAAATTCTGGAAAAGATGTTGTGAAATGTTGTTGAATAGTTTATTTCGAGGGTCAATGTGATTTGGACAATCTAGAATTAGGTGCCGGACGTTTTCGTTTTGGCAGCCGCAAGAACATTCGGGAGATGCACGTTTTTGAATTCGAAATAGATGGGAGTTTAGATGAGACATGTCAACCCGAAGTCTGGTATGAAGTCTGGTCATGTCAACCCGAAGCCTTTTTTTTATCCAAAAGTGTAGAATTTTGGTGGACTGGGCACACCGAACTGCTGCGTAAT
This sequence comes from Ashinkailepas kermadecensis, assembly GCA_034440615.1. Taxonomy (NCBI): domain Eukaryota; kingdom Metazoa; phylum Arthropoda; class Thecostraca; family Neolepadidae; genus Ashinkailepas; species Ashinkailepas kermadecensis. Next base: position 124,061 of record JAOTOM010004361.1, on the reverse strand, counting down.
CGCTTTCTTGAAGGAGATGTGGGGGAGGCAGCGTGTGCTTTCGCTTAGGCTGTTCCAAAGACGTCCGGTAGCTGGGAAGAACGATTTTTAAAGGATGATGTATGGTTTGCAGCTAATGTGTGATGGCTTGCGTTACGAAGTTCCCTGCCTATTTCGTGCACACGTGTTTGAGGTATGATAGTACTGCTATAGTTTGGTGTGTTCTGTTCCGAGTCGCTTAATTTATGATAAAGTATCAGCTTGTGTATGCGTCGCCTGTTATATGGTGAGGTCCATCCTAGGTCGAGTCGAATTTTGTCAGTAGATGATCTAAAGAGTGTCGCGGTTACTAGCCGTCCTGCTCTGGCTTGTAGAGTCTCTAGTCGTGTTGCATCTTGGATCGTAATTTGTCCATCGTAAATAACATCACAATAGTCAAAATGAGGTCTGATGTATGTGGTGTATATCTGATCTAGAATTGGTCTGGGTATATATTTTGCAATAGGATAAAGTGGACCAAGTGCTCTGTTAATTTGTTTGCAAATTATGTTTATGTACTCGTGAAAGCGAAGATCGTGGGACAGGGTAAGTCCGAGATGGGTATGTATGTCATGTATTGGTATGCTATCGCCTCCAAATATTAGTGCTGGCGGGCTGTGCTGACGTTTGTGCGAAAATGTTTGTTGCATTGTTTTCGAAGTGTTGAAGGTGATTGCCCATTCTTGGCCATATTTATGTATTTCGTCTAAGTCACGTTGAAGTGTCCGTTGCACAGCTTTAATGTTAGCAGTCGTGTGAGAGGCATACAGCGAAGTGTCAGCAGCGAATAAGAGAATGTCATGTGATGTACGTTTTGAAAGTTCATCCAGATACATTAGTGATAATAAGGGTCCTAGGACAGAACCTTGTGGGCATCCGGAATTTGTAATTTCGGTCGTTGAAAAAGCATCACCGATCCGTACTCGTTGTCTTCTGTTTAGTAGATATAATTGTAACCAGTCATGGAGTGAGTCAGTAAGTCCGAATTGATTTTTGCATTTGAAGAGGAGCCCTTTGTGCCAGATCTTATCAAAATAGCGGGAAATATCGAGATAGATGGCAGTAAAATCATGTCCAGAGTACAGTGATTTGTACAGGTTGTGCGTCAGGTACAGTGGCTGCTTTTCTGCGCTGTGGCTGCGACGATACCCACTCTGTCTATCTGTAAGTAGAGAATGTTGAGTAAGATGGCAGTAGATATGTCGATAGACGATCTTCTCGAATATTTTGACAATGCGGAGAGAATACTTATGGGACGATAGCAAGTGTAGTCTGATGGTGACCCTTTGTGTTGGTATACTAGTCTAATGTCTGCTTCTTTGAATCTGCTGGGGTAAATGCCTTCCACAAGTGATTTATTGAATAACCTTGAGAGAGGTTCTGAGATTATAATGGCAGATAATTTTAAAAGTTTGACTGTGATCTGGACCAGTGGATTTATTTGCACTTAGGGAATTAATTATTCTTAGAACTTCCTGTTCGTCAGTTTGAATACTTCCCAGAGTAGGCACTGTAGTCGAGTTATCATGGGCTGGGACCGGATGTGCATCAGTTATGTTCAGAGTAGATTGTGAAGCAAAGTAATTATTTAGTAGTATAGCTTTGTCATAATCGTCTGTCAGTACATTTCCGTCAGGTCCTTCGAGCAGTGGTATCGTATCTTCTCTGGTTCGTCCTGCTAAGGCATGCAGTGTTTGGTGATATTTGTAGGGGTCATACTTGTGATCTATGAGCTTTTGCACTTGCCGTTGTATATGTTGTTTTTTTAAATTGTCTAGTCATGCTAGTCACTGTGTTCCGTTGACATCTCCAGAAGTCCCAGTCGCTATCGCTGTTACTTTTCCTCGCATGCCGAAAGAGTCTGTCTCGTTTTCTAATATTACGTTTAAGCTCACTTGTTAGCCACGGTTTTTGAAGTGGCCTCTGTGGTACAGTTCTCATGGGAATACATGATTTGGCAGCGGTTAGAATGGCAGATATATACTGGTCAGTTGCAGTGTCCAAGTCATTGTCCAAGAATTTATCCCAATTCGTGTTTTGTAGCAGTGTAGTTAGTCGTGCTGGGTCTAGTCTTGTGTAATCCCATATTGTTTTGCAAACGCCGCGGCTTGGCCGTGGAGGAAGGATACTAAATGATACCATGATGGGAAAGTGATCGAAGTGTGAGAAGGGGGACATGATTCGGCTTCCAAGAACGATATCATTGTTAGTAGTAAATATAAGATCACTGTCTCTGTCTGTCTCTGTCTCTGTCTCTGTCTCTGTCTCTGTCTCTGTCTCTGTCTCTGTCTCTGTCTCTGTCTCTGTCTCTGTCTCTGTCTCTGTCTCTGTCTCTGTCTCTGTCTCGGTCTCGGTCTCGGTCTCGGTCTCGGTCTCGGTCTCGGTCTCTGTCTCTGTATCTGTCTCTGTCTCTGTCTCTGCTCTCTGCCTCTGCATCTGTATCTGTCTCTGTCTCTGTCTCTGTCTCTGTCTCTGTCTCTGTCTCTGTCTCTGTCTCTGTCTCTGTCTCTGTCTCTGTCCCTGTCTCTGTCTCTGAATCTACACCTGTCTCTGTCTCTTTCTCTGCCTTTGGCTCTGTCTCTATCACTGTTCTCTCTATCTCTCGCTTTGCGTGCGAAAAAGAGAGTAAGTACCGTGGAACTGGAGATGTACAGTTGCTACTTACGTGCGAAGATGCTCTTCTACCCTAGTAAAACCGCTCCTCCTCTTCCCTCCTCTCTTGCTTTTCTACTCTTCTCCTCCTCGAGCGTAGTATGCTGCTACATCTGCAGCACTCAAGTGCACATCGGGCATTAACTGCCGGCTGCTGGACGCTCGTATATATCTGAATCTATACCTGTGTCTGTCTCTTTATCTAAGTAGTCTAACGTAGCATCATAAGTTCGCTGATTTTATGTTGATTTATTTCCGACCATTGTAAATTCATTCCCTCATGTAGAATATCTGATATGCAATTTAAAGTAATACAATGTGATAATGGGACACACATCCTGGAATTCAGTGCAAAAATTGCGGGGTTAAAACTTTATGGAAGCTATTCATGATGATATCAAAACATAGCACGATCGATTTTCGCCTAGTTATTTTAGATGTTCGTCTAATTTCGTTCTAGTAGAAAATCTAGCTTTGATATTCGTTTAGTTAAGACCATTGGAAATTGTCAGCGCATTACAAATAAGATGAAAGACGCTTTTTATTACATGAAGTTGAGTGGCCAAGTGCTCCCATTTCCCTTTGAGGGCAAAGTGACAGGGTGAAATGATTTGATAATAAAACGAACCACACATAAGAGAACTTGTTTCAATGGTGTTCAAATTTGACCATTGGAAATTACTTTCACCTCCTCTAGAAACTAGAATATGACATCAATCATAGCAAGCCCACTCTGGTGGTGTTCCTTCAAAACCCACCACCAGAGCGGAGCCACCGGTATTATGTCCAGTCATGACGCCTGACGAACAATTTTATTCAGTGCAATCACATCAGAAAACACCAGAAAAAAACATTTGCTAATACAAAATTTGAGTAGTAGCTATACGTATATACACATATATACGTGTACATATATACGTATATATAAATACGTGCATACACAAATATTGCAGTGACACTTGGGTTGTACAGATGCAGCGAGTTTTGAAGATGCATGTGATGTTAATGAATGCTTTTTTTTCACTCAGCACCCCTAAAAACATTGGTAGCCACCTTGGATTAGGATTCATCAAATTGTCAGTTTCAGAGCAGTTCCTTTTGCACAATAACCTGCAGGAATTGTCCCATTCTTGGTAACTCTACAGTAGGTATACCTAACTGATAAATTCCAATATAATTATTTTCCTGCTTACATCCTTCGAGACAGGGCCTCCTCTAAGGAATTTTCACTAGGTGATGTGTCTTGCTCATACCTAATCAGTCAAATATGACGAAAATAAACAATAGCAGACGTGGACGTACGGCGGTGATGAACAAGCAAAGTGCTCCACACGAAAAAGAGCTTGCCATGCAGGAATGCTATTTTTTGTGTCGCATTTGTTATCCATGGACCTACGTAGCGAATATCTAAGAACACCGTAAAATGGCGAGCAAAACAAAATCCAATTTGTATATTACCTACTTGCATCTGGAATAATGCAAATCCCAAGGCTATTCAAAAAGTGTCGGATAGTTCACATTAAACCCGTTCGGCCTGCGTCCTCCTTCATAACCAACACGGTTTTTGGTCCCTTGTTTATGTTCGCACCGTTGTCGACGAATCCAACACCACTATCTGTCACATAATATGTTTATTAAAATATCTTCACAACGAGATTCATCGTGTGAGCACACTACAGCACGGCATACGAACCATCAGCCAGCCAGGTGCCACAGTGCATCGCTGGAGCAAAATATGTAGGCATCTCCCTCGGCTTACGCTGATGGAGAAGGGCTTAGAGCTGACAGCGAACCTCACGCTGATGAAGAGAACCTCTGGCTACGGAGACGGTCCGGGCAAATTTGCTGCTGGAAAAAGCTGGAATAGGGTTGCGGCCGAGGATTGCTGGAAAAAGCAATCCTCGTTCGATAGGGACCCTAACAGCGGAGGAATAAACAGGGCCCTGAGGACCCTGAGTCATAAACAGGGCGCATTAGGCCAGAGAAAGCTGGGATATTATTGGAGTTTCAAAGGGCCTCTGATGGATAAACAGAACCCCAAAAGTTGTCGATTACTGATGAAGGCCTATTTCAGAGATGATATTCCCTCGAGTTAAGAGCTAGACAGGGCTATTGAGGACTGTGATGGGTCCCTAAGAGCAGGAAAGAGCCCTGAAGGGTCTAAAGGGTCTCTAAGTGTCAGATAAGACTGAACTGGGACTCTCCAGAGGTTGAGAGCGGCCCCTAATGGATGAACAAGGTTCCCTGAGAGCGAAGAAGATTCCATATATAAATATATATATATATATATACATATATATACATATGTATATATAAATATATATACATATATATACATATGTATATGTAAATATATATATATATATATATATATATATATGTATATACATTTTTTCTTGTATGCACTTTGTAAACCGTGCCTGAAAACCGAAGAGTTTCAAGAAAGTGGCGGGGGGCTCTATCCGACACCCACCGGCTGCCGCTGACTGGGATCCGTGCCGGATGTAGACGGGATGGTGACGAAGCCAAACTGTACGCTAGCGCGGCGCCAGACTAGACAGACGCAGGACTGGGCAGCGGGCGCCGGCGGCCGGCGTTGGTATTTGTGCCGTTGCTGGTCTGTGGACACTGAACAGGCCTCGGACTGCGGGCGGGCGGCTGGCGACGGCTGGTGCAGCGCGATCGACACAGGAGCAGATTACGAGCGCCTGTGGTGGCGCGACATCCACGGCGATGCCATGAGCACGCGTTACGTGACACGCGCGGACATCAGCCTCCGGCCGTCGGGTGGCGAAACTAGCGCCGCCAATCGGCCGGCGGAGGAAATTATAGGCAGAGCGGCCCGACATTATCATAAATTCAACAAAACCAAGAAACCATGCAATAAATGTTTTTAAAAAAAGTCGCAGCACTGCGTTGTAATGCCATTAATTTGGCGAACGTTAAGCTTAGTTGCGATCATTTTGTTGAAAAATTAGCTTCGAGATTTTGACCATCAAAATAATGCCGTCATTGATCATTCACGAATTTTAATGGTTTGCCGCGATATCAAGAAAACGGGTCACGAATCTAAAAAAGTCGCAGCACCGCCGCATAATATGAATTCGGCGACCATTAACACGCACACTGGAGGGGGGCGGGGGCGAAATCCGCCCACCCCTCCGCATTTTCGTACATAACGGCATATTTTACCGGTCGATATACGCTATTTTCTGCGTACCTGCTTAGAAATGACCGGCGCGTTGTTTAAAGCAAGAAAAATGGAAATCAGCCGATTTTTTTTTCGAGTTAGAGCCGTTAAAGTGAAAAAAATTCGTAGCGCCAGACCACAAAAATCGGCGCTGATACGCTTTCCATATATCCGCAAAAGGGAGGTGTTCTTGGCAACACTAGCGACTTGTTCGATGTATATTGATATACTATATAGTTCCAAGGTCATGTTAGGTCACCGAGGTCAAATCAGGTCAAGTTCATGGCAGGTTAATGGAGCCAAACTTGGTGAACTGGAATGTTGTCATAAATGGACTACTGTTTGTCATTTGCACTGTTTATCATTGCGCTTCCATACTTTATTCATGTACTTCACTCCTTTCTTCGCGAAGCCGATTGTGCCGAGCTGCCCGACGGAGCAGTTGGGTGGGCGGCCCGGTTCCGGTAACTGGAACAGGTAACTGACCTGATAAAGTGCTGCTATATAGGTGACCTGAGGTCAAATGTCGGGTTTAGCATCTGTATTGCATCATTAGTAATGTCCAAAACACCATTGATGCCCATTTTGGAGCATTTAAACACAATCACAGCGATCCATAACGATGACAAGCCAAGACACGCAAGACAAGATTTTTTGGACAAATGCGACCTCATTTGACCTTGAAGATATTAACCTAAGGTCCTGAAATTTGCACACAATAGAGTTCACTACCGTACCCATCCACCCTGCGAATTTCGTTCCTCCAGCTTGAATAGGAGCCGAGATCTTAGGGGGGACGGAATCCGCCCTCCCCCCTAAGTGCGCGTAATTTTCAGAAGCCCTCCAGGGCACGTGTTAAGCTCAATTGCGGTCATTTTGTTCCAAAATTCGGTTCGGGATTTGGACCCTCAAAACAATGCCGTTATTGATCAATCCACAAATTTGTAATTGCTTGCCGCAATATCAAGAAAACGGGCCATGGATCTCGAAAAGGCGCAGCACTGCGTTATAATGTCATGAATTCGGCGAACGTTAAGCTTAGTTGCGAACATCTTGTTAAAAAATTCGCTTCCGGATTTGGACCCCCAAAATAATGTCGTCATTGATCCATCCACGAACTTGTAATTGTTTGCCGCGATATCAAGCAAACCGGCCAGGAATCTCAAAAAGTCGCAGCACCACCATATAATATCATGAATTCGGGGAACATTAAGCTCAGTTGCGGTCAGGTTGATGAAAAATTCGGTTTGGGATTTGGACCCCCAAAACGATGCCGTCATTTATGCGGTTTGCAACATCAGTGGATTGACGACGTGCTACTTTCAACCCCAAAATGCCCACATAATTTTTTGCGAAAGGACGTCCGAAATTCGATACATGTAAAGAAAAGCATCTCAAGTTGATTACCCCAGTAAGAACTTTTATAAAAACGTATCAATTTTATCTCATAATCGATAACTATAGTTATCCAGGGTCGCTATTGCGACCCTGGCGGCGGTCCTAGTCGTAAGTTCAGCATCCACGAATTTATAATTGTTTGCTGCAATATCAGATAAACGGGCGAGGAATTAAAAAAAAGTCGCAGCACTGTGCTATAATGCCATGAATTTGTCGAACGTTAAGCTCAGTTGCGATCAGGAAAAACTATGTTCGTGATTTGGACCCAACAAAATAAGACCATCAGTGATTTTGTACGAATTTGTAATTGTTTGCCGCATTATCAATACAAAAGACGATGGATGAATGTCCACAAATCGAAGAACTACGCCGTAATGTAACTTTGGCGTTGGGGACCATTAACATTCAGGGTATGGTTCCGTATTATGCACGCCATATTATGAATGGCGGGCGGCCTGGGACGGCCTGGTCACTGTAAGTGGCAATGCAATTAACACCTGAAGGCAAGCCAACTTTCATAAATGCACTACGCATCATATTTTATGGAGACAGTGTCTCATAAATTATAACTATATTCTTCGCGCACACTCTAGTGAACATCCGGGCGCGCTTGTCGCGGGCGCGTATATTTCAGAGTTCTTGAATGGCATCAGGAACCTACCTGTTTTCTCTCTTTACTGGAGATCCCCTGATGTCCCCATTAACATTGCGTCTGACGCCTAACGATGCGACAAGCATTGGGAGGCGACGGCGGCCGCACTGAAAGGGCAGTCGGTCGGCGTTGACATACCGCTCGCGCCACCGTACCCGGTGCTCATATTCGGCAAGTGCGCCACGGCCTCACACTAGCGGATCTGCTCGGCGTTCCAGCCGCGCACCGGCGGCGCGTCCAGGATGCGTGGCAGCGTCGACGTGTGTGATGGCTCACCGGTGCGCGCGCCCCCCAACTCTACATACAGCGTTCCCTCTGAACGGTAGAACTTCTGTACGAACCCTCTCTTCTGGTATGCTTGTGGGTCCGGGAGCCGAACGCGTCTCGCTTTTTTGGCTATATACTCGTCCACTGCTGGGCGGGGAACGAATGACGCAGTACCCGCACTGTTGATGCTGATAAGGCCTGTTTACACACGGCAGAAACCCGGCAGACTCCCGGCAAAATCGTGACGTTGGCAGAACCGAGCAGAATCGAGCAGAACCCGACGTCGGCGACGGTCACAACCTCTGACGTCACAGCATAAATGGATGACGTCACGCAATGTATTAGTCATAGCGATTATGATTTAGTAGCTTTGTCGATGTCGGCGACGTCGGCGGCAGACAACTTGAAATATTCAAGTTGTCTGCCGCGTCCTGCCGTCGGACGCTCGCGTCCGACGGTTTTATGGTTGCTGTTCGGAGGTTACATTTGCTAAAATTGAATACTCTGGGTGTTGTGAATGGACATAATGGTGAGTAAATTGTGTCCTTTGTAATATGCCCGGCACTGCAATCAAAGTAGATTCAAAAGATAGTATATCTAATTCACCTGTTTTTGGGGGAAGGAGGCTCATGTCACCAAATGGAGTCTGCTCAGGGATGGAACTTTGTGCGCTTTTGATGTTGCTGATGCAGCACCAATTGCCAAGTTTGAAATTAGGCTTTCGTTGTCGCATGTAATGCATGAACTCAAAGCTTAGCTTGGCAACCCGAATCATTTTGAAAAGTGGATTATTTACATGCAACACCCATACGATTAATCATTAACTTTTTCAAAGTTGGGGTCGTTATCCGCTTAGCCCTCTCCCCGTTCTGTTCCTGCGCCCTTGTCCCTCATCCTGGTAGGAATGAGCAGTTTTCGACACCATTTTCAGTCCTTTAATTGGAAGATATTTTCCTCTGCTTCCCTGTTATCGTAACCTCATTACCATTCCCTCCATATAAAACCATTACCATTGACGTGCAAGAGCCCTTCTTGTAATAAGCTAGAACCAAATATCTAGGAGTTTATGCTATCCGGGTAATACCGTGAGTGGTACCACCACTTGAGTCAATTAGCACTGCAGCATATCAATTGTGGCGCAGTAAACAAGCAACCGAGACGCTTCATGGCGCATTGGCTATATGAGGTCAGACCGCTAGTATGACGTTTTCAGAATGAAGTGTGGCGTCAGAGCAGCCTGCTTCTTTCTGCCGCTGCCTGCTAATTTCTGCCGCTACCTGCCAATTTCTGCCGCCGACGTCGCGAACGTCGGGTCTGCGAGGAAAGATTCTGCCGGAATTCTGCCGCGTGTAAGCAGGCCGCGTATAGTCTGTCGTTCATCGTGTCGTTTGCCGTACTCATGCGGTGCGCCGACTTGTTCCTGTTGCGGTGAGACACTCGGTAGCAATGCTGTGCGGTGTGACGCTTACGAAGGCTGACAGTAGCCGCTTCAGCACGTATGTAGCCGTGTCCTGCGTCACCACCAGTTTGCACTTGTCTTTTCATGTTCCCGCTTAGAGAGCTCGATGACAGGCCACTGGTCGCAGACTTCACTGGTGAACTAAGCCACGCTGTCCTCGTCAAACAAGCAGTTCGAGGAGCATGGCCAAGATGCCCCCTGGATCCACCATCGCAACCGGATCCCAGCAATTGATCCAAGCCACTTTCAGCTTTGTGCACCTGGTGTCGCCTGGAAGAGAAAATGCCGACCAACATTTCACTATGTTGCATACCTTGCCTTTCTAGAGGCATCTATCGAGCCTCATATGTTACTTGATTTTAGCAACATCGAAGAAAATACTGCAAATGAATATCTAGCTCTCGTCACTCCGGCCATGCGGCCTTGCTCGCGTCGCCACGCTCCCGGGTTGTGCGTAAATGTCTAGAATAGTCATGTTTCTGTGACATCAGCGTTAATAGACCAAATTGTTGGTTTTATAGCATGATTTTTTATCTCACAAAATCATGTTACATTCAAGCCTTCCTCGTCGCTTTGACCTCAGTATAAATGCTGCCAACTTGCTTACCTTTTTTCTGCTTGAAAAAAGACACCGTTCCTAGGAAAAAAGTCACTTCCGCTCCCAGAACTATAGTATGGTTTGTTTTGGTTGCTTTCTCCATTGAAACTCCTTTTGAATGGGTTATATTTGTTTGCTCCGCTAGGTGGGATTTCACAACACTAGGTGGGATGCATCCCGCCCAGTGAACGTGTTAGAGAAGGCCCTGCTTCGATGACGTGATATACCGGAAATTATTGGCTCTGTGGTGGTGATTACACTGAGCAGCAACACAATGAGGAACACAATAATTGAGAACAAACAAAGAGGAATCTATGTAACTATTAAATAACGAAAAAAGGACTTGCATGAAAATAAAAACACGTACGGAATGCTACACTAACACGTACCAAAGATACAAGCGTCCTATCGCACTGTGGAAACGCCGGAAGAACAGTAACGTCAACGCTGAACGCATATGCGCCAGCATATCGTAGGAAAAAGATCATGTAATAATTTCAAGAAAAGTAGTTTCAGGTGTTCTGGAGAGAGAGGTGAAAAAGTAGACAATAAAGTAAATAAAAAGTAAATAGAAAGTAATAAAGATACAGCAATCAATTTTGAACCTGGGCCAGTAAAACATTTTAAACTTGACTATTCGTATCTATACACTGGGCTATCTACAAAATGACATTTTCTTATCCGCGTTAAGTCAATGGGTTTTCACGAGGGCGGATTCGGCTGTAACCTCAATCAGCTGTTGCGAACCTGTTTGCATCCCCTGGATCAGCCGCGCGGCAATAAGGGCCGGGCGGCTGAGCAGTACGGGCGAGAATACTGCTACGGTGGTACGGTCTTCACCCGTAACGACGCTCTGCCGGTCTTCGATCACGGAAACTCAAAGGGTTGTTCGAATGGGATAGGAGTGGTGCAAACGAGCTAATAAGTTAATAGTATGATCAGCATGAATGGCCTCGTTTTACGGTCTATCATCCCAATGCAACATGCATTTTCGCAAAACAATGCCCCTCCCGTGCGTTGGACACCAGGCACGACAAGTGCCTGGTGTTGAAAATATTCGCTGTTCTATTCATTTTGAACAACGATGGTGTCAAGAAGCAAAAGTGCACATTGCATCTTAGGGCAGCCATGTCGTCTACCTACGAGTGAGCTGCCAACAAATAGGAACGTGACAAGCTACGACATATTACTGATCAACAGCACTGTTCCTGCGAAATCGAAGCCCTCCAGTAAAGACTTGTTCGCTCTCATGTTCACACTGCACCGATGAGTGAGGAAGTGATAGGATATGTGGCGAGGTGAGGGCACCTAGATTGTGTCACCAAACACGGGCCAAGAGAGTGCGAAATGGCTACAATAAATACCAAGGGAGTAATAAGTGAAGAAAGGGATCAGAGGAGGTGCCGGGAGGCAAATGCAGTTGTTCACAACACTGTTCAACATAGCACATTGTCAGTGCAGGTCCTCAGGGAGTTGCTGATGTCTAAGCGACACCAAAGTGCCGCCTGCAGGGTTCAAGTTTCTAAAGGACCAGCGAGGGCCGAGGAAGATGTCTATACGCACGCTTGACGCGCAGGAGACAGCCCAACGTCAATGGGTTAAAGACAGACAGCAGCGAGTGGAAGAACGGCAGTTTGAAGATGGGCAGATGCAACATTATCAATCAGCCTCTGCAGAGCTGGAATCGTCGCCCAAGCTAAATGGGTCGTCAGGACGTCAGTAACCGCGTATCCAATCTGAGTCATCCTCAATCGCTGGCAGCTCCAGGGACGAAGGTGTTCCGTCCGATAGAAATTAGGGCGACCTGAGTAACGCTGACCGCTGGCGGGTACGGCATATCAAATTGTGCGGTGCCTGCTACATGGAACGGCTTTTAAGTCGAAATCGGCCGAATCGCACCACAAAACACAACACGGATAGTGGACGCCGAAAATGTGTGGCGGGCCCGACACAACGTTCGAGGTCAATGTGAAATAAAAACCTAGCCTACCTAGTCTAACCTCTTTCAGATATTTTTCTCTCAAATCTAAAAATATCCGTGAAATTCATGAGTTTCAAACCACCCAACCTAACCCAAACTAGTTCAACCTCTTTCTCGCTTTATTAAAGCAAAACGTGTGGTGTTGACATATCGTGTGATATTAACATATATCGCGAATCACCTGAACTTCAATAATAACACACTTTGGGAGATGTGTGAAAAACCCAGTCGCAAAACCATTCCCTTCAATTCATGAGCATCAAAACAAAATTTAAACATGCATCATAATAACAAACGTATAATATCTTCAAAATATGCAATTACTTCTATTCCAGTAGCTGCTACTAAGTCGCAGTTGTATTCAACGTTGGTGCATATTTAGGATGGGTACCTAAATCCACCGCCTTTATATGGAATACCCACCGTACTATTTGATAATCTTCTGCTATGACCGTCGTATGCCATTTTCATCGTATCCATGAGTATTTTCCCTAAAATTGTGGTGTCAATCAATAATTCACCCCCCCCCCCCAGCAAATGCAGTCACATTCAGCAGCCCACTTCCCATCTGCAGCGATACTCCTACCAAGGTTGGTAGATAGAGAGGAGTGGGATCTCAGCCTACTTATTTCTCAAAAGCAACTAATTTTACAAATTATTGGGATATTTTGGACACAAGAAGCTATCTTCAGGCAATGACGGTTGTATTTTAAAGTGGGTGACAGTACCTTGTCCTCCATGGTAGGTGTGCAGGTGAGGTGTGATTACGAAATTTCCAAATTAGCAGCTACGTGGAGAACACCTTTGAACATAAAAATTACCTCTCATAAGTGTCCGCACCGGACCCGCTCACAAGATCTCCGTGCAGAAGCACTACGGCCAGAATGCCAACGGTCACAAGGTCATTGGTCATAGGGACTACGGCCAGAAGGCTAACAGTCACTAGGTATATGGTCATCGGTCATAGGGTCTACGGCCAGAAGGCCAGCAGTCACTAGGTAAATGGTCATTGGTCATAGGGACTACGGCTAGAAGGCCAACGGTCACTAGGTATATGGTCATTGGTCATAGGGACTACGGCCAGAAGGCCAACGGTCACTGGGTATATGGTCATCTGTCATAGGGACTACGGCCAGAAGGCCAACAGTCACTTGGTAAATGGTCATCGGTCACAGGTATTACGGCCAGAAGGCCAACAGTCACTTGGTAAATGGTCATTGGTCATAGGGACTACGGCCAGAAGGAAGACAACCAGAAAGTCTAGCTTCAGAAGGAAACATGCGTTTAGAAAGCATACGGTCAATACATCTATGACTATAGGGGATGCAGTCAGAACTACGGCCAGAGAAGCTACACTCAGAGAAACTACAGCCAGAAGTCCGGTGGTCAGTAGGTCTATGGTCATAGGAAATATGGTCAGAACATTTCCGGATCCAAGAGGGACTGGGGGATGTGCCCCCATACAGATGCGACGCACTGCTAACTGGACAAAGGCGCTCCTCCGGCATCCTCGTGTGTGTCTGTGATTGGGTTTTACGGCATTCGACCACGATAGATCATTTAGCGTCCATAACAGATCAGAAAACTACCTAGTCATAGCCATTTTTTAGTGTTGTAGTTGGGTGACTGGTATTCACTGCCCTGAATATTTATTGGGAAATCCCATGTTTCCAAAGTAGCGACACACCTTTCCTAAGCAGTCCGAGCGGACTCCGAGGGGACTGGGGAATGCCCTGTTGGTTCCAAGGCACTGGGCTCTCTCCTGTGCGTAGCGCTGGCATGTGAGAATATGATGCAGATCTGAACACCTGTGAATTATATAAGCGACGAAGTTAACCTATAAATAAACAAATAGAGCATACTCACTAATCTCGAACCACCAGTTTTTGGTATCGTGACAGCTGTATGCACAAACCGTGAAAACGTGTAGCTAAATTCGCGCCTGGGACATTTCGTCGGAGACCTGGGAAGTCAGACCAGACAAGCCCGACATCCGAAGTAAGCGCGTTGAAAATAGCTGTTTGCGAATTCAGTGGTATTCAAATCTCAAGCCTGGTAATTGGGTTACCACTCTGATCAATATCGCCAACCAGCCTCGATTACAATGACCTATGACCTATGACTACAGCTTTTAGGTGGTGTACTGTATTTCATCCTAGCATACGTAGATCGGAAGTTAGAGGTTAGTCTTCAAGAGCCCCTCCCCCACTTGGCCGGCGAAAGTGGATTTGCCAGTCAGCCTGGCGACGGATATCATACGTCTTGTGTTGTCCCGCTGTTCTGCAAATCGGATGAGGCTTCACTCCCAAGGCATCCGGTAGTTAAACCAGTGACAGCAGCAGAACGATTTATTAAATCGAAAATCAAAGCCAGCGGACGTAAAAAAGACAGCTAGGGCAACAAACGTACTGAAATCCTTACTCCGTATGATGCCTTCATATTAATACCTTCTGGGGCACCGGCAACCCAGCATCGATGCACTAAGGAACCGTTGTACACTGAACAGCAAAGCACTATGCTCTAGTGAATCTCAGGTTCAGCACGGTGGGGGCCATTATGGCACAAAAGATGACCTAATAGTATGGCACAATGAAAGCTTCATTTTATCATCGGCGATAACCAGCACACCTTCGGCAACAACCTCGCGGTTAGCTATGTGGGTACGTCGGTGGTATTCACGCGGTTAGCCATGTGAGGCACATCGGTGGTATTCACGCTGTTAGCTATGTGGGGTATATCGGTGGTATTCACGTGGTTAGTTATGTGGGGCACATCGGTGGTATTCACGCTGTTAGCTATGTGGAGCACATCGGTGGTATTCACGTGGTTAGTTATGTGGGGCACATCGGTGGTATTCACGCTGTTAGCTATGTGGGGCACATCTGTGGTATTCACGCTGTTAGCTATGTGGGGCATATCGGTGGTATTCACGCTGTTAGCCATGTGGGACACGTCGGTGGTATTCACGCTGTTAGCTATGTGGGGCACATCGGTGGTATTCACGCTGTGAGCTATGTGGGGCACATCGGTGGTATTCACGTGGTTAGTTATGTGGGGCACATCGGTGGTATTCACGCTGTTAGCTATGTGGGGCACATCGGTGGTATTCACGCTGTTAGCTATGTGGGGTACATCGGTGGGATTCACGCTGTTAGCCATGTGTGGCACATCGGTGGTATTCACGCTGTTAGTCATGTGGGGCACATCGGTGGTATTCACGCGGTTAGCTACGTGGGGCACATCGGTGGTATTCACGCGGTTAGCTATGTGGGGCACATCGGTGGTATGCACGCGGTTAGCTATGTGGGCCATATCGGTGGTATTCATGTTGTCATCAAATAGCATGACCTATTGACTCCACAAAAGGTGCATTTTTCTTTAAGTATTGTCTAAAAATTGTAAGCCTTCGTCATTGTGACATTATGTGCATGTGTGTATTTAGCATCAATGATGGTACGACTGGCACGAGGCGTAGATTGTAAAACACGAAAAGAAATGTAATAATGAATGCATTATGTTGGCATAGTTGCGTCAGAGAAACGCCACGCTTGTATGTCTATGATCGTACTGATGAGCAGATAAAACGTTTAGGCCAAAGTTGGTGAAATCTCTGCTTGCTTGAAAATGGTTATGGTTCAAAATGGTCACAGACACGTGACCTCGGGCGACCTATAAAAATTGTTCTAGCAAAAGGTGACCCAGGTGCTTTTTGAAGGTACTGACATTTGCGGCACCTAATTATCTATACGGGTTGGGAACCTGTCACAGAATATCCTGATGGGAAAAAGCTCCCCCCCCCCCCCAGCGACTTCCGGGTTAAGGGACCGGTACCAATGGGAACGACCCTTGCGACATGCACCGGACAGCTGCTGGCAAGTCATTAAGGCGAGAGTGATTTATTCGTGTGGTTTGGCAAACAATGGATGTTTGAAGTTGTAATGATACAGTCACGCGACGCCTGAGTTCAACAGGTAGGGTGAATCCTGCCATGGATCACCATGTCCAGGAATATGTGACCCATACGCTGGAAGGCTGCTGGAAGAATGGCTTCTTAATCTCAACCAGTTCAGGGCGACGATCCTTTTTTCGGCATACATTCAATCAGCGGCACATTGAGCGAGGGAAAGACTCAGGTTGTATCTGTATTCATAACTACAGTGAATCCGGTAGAACGCTGAAAATGCAGATTCTGACAACCACACAATTCAAATTTTACTTCCACAATAATAGCTGGAATTTGTTCATCAATTATCACTTGAGATGTACGTACCACCTTCCCCATCCTCTTCCCCCTCTAACGTACATTCAACACTCTGGCCATGCACCTGATGAAGCGAATATTTTGTTGTGATCATATCAGTAGAGATCGAATTTATATGTAAGCTTCTGTAGAGATAAATATATAGCTGTATCTGCTGAGCATATTTAACACTTTCCCTGACAGGCGCGGGATACAATATCCCGGGATATACCCCTAGATTGTCGGAACTTGGGACCGGTAGGCAGCGCGGGGAGGAGCTTCTCATTACTCATTGGATTATTCCCCCTCCTCCGTTGGTGTCGCGCACATGAGCAGCGGGGTGGTCAGCAGACAGGGAGGGGAGAGGGGGCCAGGTGAGGTGTGGTCAGCAGACAGGGAGGGGAGAGGGGGCCCAGGTGAGGTGTGGTCAGCAGACAGGGAGGGCAGAAGGGGACCAAGTGAGGTGACCGCTATTCCCACTTTAGCATTCACGGCGCATTTTTGCATTCGCCTATCTATTGTTCATTGTCTTTTGTTCTCATGAGACTCTCTCTCTCTCTCTCTCTCTCTCTCTCTCTCTCTCTCTCTCTCTCTCTCTCTCTCTCTCTCTCTCTCTCTCTCTCTCTCTCTCTCTCTCTCTCTCTCTCTCTCTCTCTCTCTCTCTCTCTCTCTCTCTCTCTCTCTCTCTCTCTCTCTCTCTCTCTCTCTCTCTCTCTCTCTCTCTCTCTCTCTCTCTCTCTCTCTCTCTCTCTCTCTCTCTCTCTCTCTCTCTCTCTCTCTCTCTCTCTCTCTATATCTCTCTCTCTCTCTCTCTCTCTCTCTCTCTCTCTCTCTCTCTCTCTCTCTCTCTCTCTCTCTCTCTCTCTCTCTCTCTCTCTCTCTCTCTCTCTCTCTCTCTCTCTCTCTCTCTCTCTCTCTCTCTCTCTCTCTCTCTCTCTCTCTCTCTCTCTCTCTCTCTCTCTCTCGCCTCGCTCTCTGCTCTCGCTCTCGCTCTCGCTCTCGCTCTCGCTCTCGCTCCTCTCGCTCTCGCTCTCGCTCTCGCTCTCGCTCTCGCTCTCGCTCTCGCTCTCTCTCTCTCTCTCCTTGTAAAATATACCTCCAGGATGTTCTGTGCGGTACAACATCAGTGAGTATTTGCAAAATCCAACTGGCATGTCTTACATCATCTAGCATCCCATGGTTTTACATGGTTTTACATCAACAGGAATTGGTCGTGGATGAGCTATGTTGGGGTAAATTTTTTCATTTCATATGTTTTCTACCATAGATCAGAATTGTATATATATATATATATATATATATATATACATATATATACATAAATATATGCATACGCGCACACACACACACACACACACACACACACACACACACACACACACACACACACACAATAGTACTCCCTTTGACCCACTTAAGGTCAATGACCTTTGTTGACCTTGACCGAAAAATGCGAGATAAATACAGAGCAGATGTCTTGAAAGGTAACACTGAACAATTCTTGTCTCTGCGTCTCCTCATTCGGCCGTTGTCCTGGAAAAACCTGCGAGGCGCTTTCGGGAGCCCCGTCCCCGGTCCAGCGAGTCTTACGGTGTAATTTCCTTTTCAGATCGATTTCCTGGCGAGATGGTGACGTTTCCTGCACTGGTTCTACTTCTGTTGGCCGGTATCGGAACCACAGGTGTGCAAAAGTCCTACACGGTGGCAGCACTGAACAAGCAATACACAGGCTCCATGCTGAGTGCGGCAACAGACGACCACCCATGCCAATGCGCGGTGAGCTGTTCAACGAACTACCGCTGCATGGCGATGCAGACAACGGCAGGATCGTGCATCCTCATCAGGAGCGTACCGGACAGTAGTCAGCTGACTGCGGCTGAAGATACGTTGATCTATGTCGAGTCGACAACAGAAAGGACAAGTGCTCCTGCCACCACTACAACTCCGCCAGCCACCACCATTACCACCGCTGCTATCACTACTGGCTCTGCCACCACTACTAACTTTGCCACCACCACTGCCTGTGCCACTACCACTACATCTGCCACCGCCACTACTACCCCTGCAACCACAACCACCGCTCTTGTAACCACCACTACAACAGTCCCAACCACATCAGCTGCCAGCTGCCACTACTGCTCCTCTAACTACAACCAGCGCTCCTACAACTACTACTACAGCAGTCCGAACAACTTTTGTCATTACAACCACCATCACCACCACAACCATTACTCCAACCACTGCCACAGCAGTCACAAAATGTCCCACTGGTTTCGATCGCGTTGATAACGTGTGCTACGACTCGCAAGAAGCGAACGTATCCATGTCCTGGGCAGAACAGGACGCCGACTGTAAACACAGGCACGGCAGCGGCGCCGCCAATGCGACGTTCGTCAACGCAGCTCAATATGACTGTCTGGGACCACTGGCTGTGAACTCTATCGACGGTTTCTGGCTTGGCGCTCGCAGGATGGCAGACGGCAGCTTTGCGATGGCCCAGTCGTCTGACAACAGCTTCTGGCCGTCCCAGTGGTGTGATGGGGAACCATCCAGCGACCGAGACTACGTGCTCACAACCACTACCGGGTGCATGGTAACTCTTCCTGACCTTCGCCCTAAATTACTATATGTCATCTGCCACTTGAAATTGTAGGGCGGAAGACTGTATGTGTTTGATTATTTTTGTTTATTCCACCACTTCATAATAAGTGATGAGGAGTGCTCTCCCTTGTCACTGGGGAAAAAGATACGTAATTGTGCCTTGGACAGAGGTAAAAAAGCCTCCGATATGGTAGATGGGGTCGGCGCCCAAATGGTTATAACTATCAGCAGTTTTGGCGACAAAAATTACCAAAACAGCTTGAGAATGTCAAGAGCTGGACAATTATGTCAGCTGGAATGATTTTGCATTCGCAAATTATATTTCCTGAAATAGTTATGCTCTCACAAAAGATAATTTGCTAAAATAATTATGCGTGGGGAAGAGCCACTTGGAACAAAAGCACCAGAGGTGAAAAAAACCGGCTACTCGGCCACGAGCGTGGGTGACATATATTTGAAAAATATCTCCGGTTATGGTGACAACTTACGGTACCGGATTATCATTGAGTATGGATTGTATTTATCATCAGGCCGTTTTGCCTCTTAACATACCCAGTCAATTTGTATTTCCTAACCATCCAGACATATACGTACTCATCTTGTTTCAGGAAATGTATCAGAAGCGTACCGAAACAATTTAGTAGCTATGATCGAGGGGACGGGGGGGGGCTGACAAACTCTAACACTCGTGGTAAAGTCCACAGGTTTTAACATTGCCGTGGTAAGCCTGTCACCTACGAACTGCCCCGTCCCCGTCCAGAGATTGAGCCCGACGCAGCAGTTCCGTTTTCCGGCGCAGTTTGTGGCGTGTGGCACGGCTCACATCACAGGTAGCGAGATATGGCTGACATCACGTGAAAGCCCGTGTTGCACGTGTTGCACGTGCGGGTCACTGGGGTCCTGAGAGAACGGGTGTCCGGTGAATGACCGGTCGCCCATAGGAATAGCATGTAAAACTGAGATTTTGCGTTCGGAAAATCACCAATTTTAGCGTTCCCCATCGACTCGATTCAGACCACCATATCTCGACAACCAATGGACCGATCGACACCAAACCAACACCTCAGTGTTGCCACGATAATTGTCAACATCGCCGTGGCAACTGTTTCCGAGTCACGTACCACGCGCACGCGAGGGGGGTGTGGAAAGCGGAAGCGACGTTTTTGAGCGTTTTTCACGATTGGGTCTGGTTTTCGGAAACGGCTAAACTTGGCGACATGCCGTCACTTTCACATCATGGCCCCATGTACCGGCTACAATTTTCAAATTGATGATCAGTGGCTGCAGAGTGTGCGGGTGCAGTCATCGTGACACGGGCTGCACGTGTTTCAGTACGTGAAAAAGGCTCCGATTTCCACTTTCTTCACACCACTGTCGAATGACATTTTGCGGAGAAAGTTGCATGCGCGGATAGCCCCACTCTTTGTGATGCTCACAGTTCCTTCGGATTTTACCCATCACGAATACTTTTGCTGCAATCGTCGATGCCCTTAACCAGTGGCGCACCGGAGGGGGGCCCAGGGGGCCCGGCCCCCCCCCCCCATGAGACCAAAGTGCCCTTTTGGCCAAAAGTGCCATTTTGACCGAAAAGTTCCCTCTTGGCCGGAATGTCCCAAATCTAGCCCAAAAATCACCTGCCTTATCATAAGGCAGGTGATTTTCGGGCTAAATTCGGGACATACCGGCCAAAAAATCATTTTTTTCTAGCAATTTTAAAACAAATTGCTTGCTACCCCCCCCCCCCCCCGGTCAACAAACCTTCCAGTGTGCCCCGGGCCGCAAAGTGCCCTTTGGAGCCGGTCAAGTGCCCTTTTGGAGCCGGCCAAGTGCCCTTTTCGGTCCGGGCCCCCCCATGGAAAAATCCTGGGTGCGCGCCTGCCCTTAACCGTTACCAGACGTCACTTTCGGCAATCTTGGCAGACGGGGACGGGACAGTGTCCTGTCACCGCCCAGAGATTGAATCCGACGCAACAGTTCCGTTTTCCGGCGCAGTTTGTTTCAAAGCTGGTTTTATCTACCTAATATGGTGTTAGTGCCCAAGGGCGAGTACTAATATGACACCACCATCACTAGAAAAGGTGCGTTGTGGCTATCCTGGTTGCAAATTGAATGGCCAGTCAAGATCGTTGAATAGGCATATGAAGGCAAAGCATGTCGGTTTACCTATCCGGCTGAAAAACACTGCCTTTGGAGAAGGAGGCCGATGGCAATCATGGCACATTGCTGCAGGAAGTGCAGGTAAGACTGAATGTATTTCTACTAACCAACATCATGTCTGCAAAATATGGCAATCTTGAGGGTGTTTTGTTCATTTGCAAGCAAAAATACTATGACACTTTGTGCAATTACCCAGCCATATAAAACTGTTTGGTGCAGTATTATATGCACAATATTTATCAGTCTAACATATCATTTCAGGCATTTTGCCACACTAGACTTGTGGAATCCTTATCATGAAGCAAATGTTTTGGTTCTTCCAATATGAGCCGTTGGTATTTTAATAATTTCATCTGGTCACTTCCTTGGGTTTGATTTATTTGGATGAGAGCCCATGTTTTGTCATAAGCATGACTTGTTGCATTGACCAAAAGTGTGATAAATTACTTGAAACCAATACAAAATATGACCTATGACACTCTGTCCTTGATATTGGAGGTATAGTACAAGGGAATTCAATTTGCATTGGTAAATTTAATTTTCAAGGAGTCATTGGATTTGGAGAACAGCATGTTTCAATGCCATGTTTATCAGCATGATGAAGATGATGTGACCACTGATTCTCATCAGAAATGCTTATTCTTAGTTGGAAAGCAAAATAATGTACTATTATTTTTTATACCTAACATAACCTAGCCTGGTTTACCCTACCTCCTTTTAAATTGTTTCTTTAATGTAGTCACACTATGTGTGTTCAATAATAAAACAATGTTAAGAAACATAACCTGGCCTTAACTTTTTTTCAGGTTAAAAATAGCCCATTTTTGTCTGAAATAAAATGAGCACATTTGCACAATACAAGCTAGCCTAACCTGTTGTTTTGCTTTGCTGAGTAAAATTTTTGTAAAAGATATTGTGAGCACATTACACCACAATAATACCAATATATTTATGGATACACCCAAAAGAAGCAAGATTAGCTTATAGGGTGTGTTGTAATTTCACATATTAATTAATTATTTGAATTTGTTTTGTATGCATGTTCCAGTGCAGAAGACATAGCAAGTCAACATGTGCACATGATGAAACTGCAACTCAACTGCACCTCAAGTGTACTCACCTCAATTTTTGAGCATGATGATCAGTTTTTTGCATTGTCCCAATGGTCTGATTGTTCCTTGCACCAGACATGCTTGATGTCATTGCATTGATATTGAAGATCATATATAGACAAAATCATTCTTCTTTGTTCCACTTCAGCATCATCGTCGACATTTCGCCCTCGCACACATGCGTACGGGGTCTTACTGTGAGCGATCAACATGTGACAGCCTAGTGGCGTTCGATAATCTGTAGGTGACAGGCTGGACGCTTTTTTCACCTCTGAAAAGCACGTTGGAAAAAGTTTCCAGCCATCCCTGTGACTTTATAAGCTACTCCTAGCTTTTCATTCAGCGATTGGTTGGATTTCCTCGCCTCAAGCACATGTCAAGAATGCGAACAGAAATCTGCTCGCAAAAACACCGCGCTCGACCGGAGCGCCGCCTTCATCGGCGACCGGTCGGCGACCACTGCACAGAATAAGTGTGAAAACGCCTGACTGCTATCGACGATTTGGTCGCCACCCTGGTCGCCAAGACCGCCAGCATATTATCCTGTTCGAGGCGACGACAACTGCTGCTGCTAGCGGAATATACAATCATAAGCCAGCATTACGATTGACCTTCGATTTGAAACTTCCGGCGGTGCTTGAATGTGGTGGCGGGTAGTTAATGGCACCGGTGTTTCGTGGATTTGATCAAATTTCGCCCGCGTGGACGGTGTGGGGGTGAACATTGCTTTGCGGCAGCGAATATAGATTCTTGTGTGCTGCGCTAAGGCACTCGACTCAAAACAAGGCTGCTGTGCGACATTGCACTGTACCTGTCGATATCATCTCGATCGCGATGGTCAAAAGTGAAGGCAGTAAACTGGAAGGGGAGAAGAAGCGAGTTAGGCGCAACGTCTTTTGCACATATTGTGACTTCTATGGGTCATCTCAAAACTTGTCCAAGCATACAAGGCGTAAACATCCAGGCATGCCCACAAATGAAAAGAAGACAGGCCCGTCGGATGGATGGCTACAGAGTGGTAAGTCTTCCCACACAGTAGGCAAATAGGGGAAGAGTGGGTATCTGAACACGTTCTGTTTCCCGAACACATACCTATGCAAGGCCATATAGGCACCTAGCCATATACCTATGGACCTATGGACATCTACATCATGTTCAGCATGTAAATAACACAAAGATGGTGGTATTAATAAATGATGGACCTTTCTCTACCAACATATGAAGGTATGATCACATAGTTCTACCAATTATTTGTGTACTGAGCTAGCGAAGCCCACAGGTGCCATTTTAGGCTTCCAAGACCATTTGCCTTAAGGAAGCCATAAGCAAGTGACTTGATATATTTGTGCAACACCAGCATTTTTAGTGGATACTAATAGCTTGTACCACAACAGCTACAGTGAGGTAATCCTGCACAACATTTTCATGTTCAGAATATGGCACACCACTATAACATAATTATGTTTTAAAATTGCTCTTTGCAAGTGGTTATATTATTTTCATTGAAAGGAACTGCTTGAATATGGATAGCTTGTTCATTTTTGTGTACACCAGTGCTTAGATCATGCATGTTGAAATCCCAGCTTTTATTGGGTGCAAAATGACCTGTTGTCGCACCTTCAAACCATAAATCATCCTTGCCATAACTTGTATAATAGTCTGTATGTATGTGAATTAATGAGATCCATCATAACTGGGTATGCGTGACTAGTGTGCGACTCCTGGAATAAATAAAATAAAATAGGGTTTTAAATTTGCTCTTGATTTGAAAGCTGTTTGGGAATTTAGAGCACAAGTGATCAGAAATGTATGTGGCAAGAAATTTAACTTTAGCAAGTGTAATGGTATGCATGTGGGTATGCAGCATAGAAGCCAGAAAGAAAACATTTGGTATGTTTGGGCAATCAATATAAATGTCTCATACAAAAGTGAAGAAGTTATTAGGAAACTCTAATTTACATATGTCAGGCCACATTTGGAAACTGCATCAAAGCCTGGTAACCTAGTTATGACAAATGGTTGGCTTGAAAAGATAGACGATGGCAACAAATATGGTTAATAATTTAAGCAGCCTTGGTCCATGGTCAACAGGAAGGATATCTAAGGGAAATGTTTGAATTTAACAGATATGGTGTAATTAGAGGCCCATAATTCAAAATCAAGAGTTGGACAAGGTTAAAAATGAGTAAACAATCTTTCTTCACCAACAGGGTAGTTGGTCATTGGAATCAGCTAACAGACTCCATTAGCATCCTCATAAATAGTATATGCAAGAATTATTAGGAGAGGGGGGTTATTTTCCAGCATTCCAGGGACAGTTAATTCATATTTGACAAATTTGGTGACAAACCAGTTCCTGGTGTTCACAAATTGCAACCTACAAGGGCTCCTGTGGCTCATTGGTGCACTTATCCTTTATGTCTGCTTTTATGTCTTAAAATAATGCCAAACAATGCAGCAGACTCTCATGAAATGTATACTAGGGCATTGCATGAATTCAATGCATGAATTGCAAGAATTCATTTAAAAAAAAGTTTCAAACTGTAGACCAGTATGTAAGCCTCACATCCATGGTCTTGCAAGGTAATTGAAGCAGTTACTGAGGATAGCACGGTGGTTTTCTGGCAAGAAACATGTTGATTTGTGATACTCAGCATGACTTTAAGAAAGGTTGATCATGTCGGATAAATCTCCTGGACTTTTTTTTTGTATTTTTCTACAAACCTAATGTGGAAATAGTGTTATGGTTTTAAGATCAACATCAGTGAGTGATGCCGAATGGCACAAAGTCTTATGGCAAGATGTTCTTGCAGGAGTGAGCCAGTGGTCAGTACTGGGATCACCATTGTTCATTATATTTGTAAATAGTATTGAAAATGGCCTCCACCGTAGGGTTTTTAAATTTGCTGATAATTTCAGTATATAGAGCAATCAGACTGAAAATGTGCATGTCTTGCTATGGAAATACTTATATGAGCTTGTGAAGTGGTCTGTAAGGTTGGAATTGAAATTTAACTTTGATGCCATAAGATCATGCATTCAGGTAGACAGCATATTAGGGATACTTACTTGATGGGTGGTTTTTTAAATAAAAAAAAAAAAAAAATTTTTTTTTTTTTTTAAAAAAAAATTTGGGGCATCAGAATATACGAAAACAGCCAGAAAGAAAGCACAAATGCTTGGGGCAATAAGTATGAATGTATCATGCACAAGTGAAGTTGCTATCAGAAAGCTTTACTGTGCACATTCCAGGCTGCCATTGGACTACTGTGTTCAAGTTTGGGGCACCTGGTTATGAGGAAGATTGTTTGCTATTCAAGAGAGTGCAAAAGAGTGCAACACAAAATGTTGATGTCTTGTTAATGTGTAGACAGCCTAACATGCAAGGGAAGGTTGGAAGAATGAAATATGTTTTTTTCTCTCAGTTATAGAAGGCTGAGGAGAGATATTGAGTCCTTTAAAGTTGCCCGTACAGGGAAACTTTACACAGGGATACCTCAGGCAATTGGTAACATTTAATAGAAATGATACAATTAGAAGTCATAAATTCAAAATTAAAGTTAGCCATAGCAGGACATAGCTAAGAGAGTCTTTCTTCACCAACAGGAAGTGCAAGTGCTCTGAACATCTTTTATAACAGCAAGTGGCTCATAGTTGCACATTTGTCTTTATTCTTCTAACCAAAAAGTATACACTTTTAAATATTCACACCATTTCTGAAACCCTGTCAATGCCTATGGGTTGTACAGCACCACCTATCATAGAGATAAAGATATAAAGTATAAGTGCAACTGTCAGCAACAGGGCCCATTTTAGTTTCATGCTGTGGACACAATGAACTAGTTGCCCACCAAATTTGTAAATTATCTTTCCCTATGATTCTAAAAAAGCAATCACTATCCTTATGTATAATGCTTGTCTATTCTGTTTTTAAAGATGTTCACTGTACTGCTACTGACAATCGAGTCTGATAGCTGGTTCCATCTAGCAGACTGCTAGCCAGCTTTTCTAGCTAGCCTTAATTTTGAATCAATGAGCTCTAATTGAATAATTTATGATTAATTATAACATTTCGCAGATATATCCCTGTACCTTACCGTGGGCAAATTGAACTACCTTGATGAGTTCATGGGAAGATGTTATCTAGGAGGCTGAGAGGAGTCTCAGCTTTTTATATCCGAGTTAAAGCATTCCATTTCTTCAATCAGTCCTCATATGCTAGGTTGCTTCATCCATGAAACATTTTGTTGCTCTCTTTGGTACTCGCTCTCTCTCTTTAAAAACCAAGAGTCTTTTTTTGTTTTATAGTTTGAACACAGTACTTCAAATGCAGCTAGACATGCGCACAGTGAAACACCCTGATAACATGTTCTGAACTTCTGGTGCTACTAATTTTGTGTTCACACTAACAACTAAATCCTTTTCCTGTTGAGTCCCAGCTAGCACTTGGCCACTCATCAAGTAGAGGTCCCTGAAATGCTGCCTACCTATATGCTTGATCTTACACTTGTCAAAATTTAATTTCATTCAACATTTTTTGGAACCCTTAACAAGCTCATCTAAGTCTTTCTGGAGCGAGCCATGGCCATTTTGCCCTCTTGTTGCCATACAAACTTTGAAATCATGAGTAAGCTTCAAAATCCTATTCTGAATGCCATTTCAATAAATAGTATGAAAAAATATAACGAACAATGATGGTCCCAGTACTGATGACTTCTGAGCTAATTAAGAAAATCTTCATTCCTGAAGATTTTGTGCCATTTAGCATCATTCTCTGCTGCCGACCTGAAAGCCATAACTGTCTATTTTAGAAGGCTACCTCCAAAACCATGAACCATGTATGCCATGTATGAACCCATGCTATACCATGACAAAATACAGTTCCATGCACCCCAATCGGACCAACTGTGCTAGAGACTACTCAGCTTGTAAAAACAATTTTTTCCTGCCTCCATTACAATTTCTAGTCAAGTCCAGTTTATGGGCGCGAGTGATCAACTCTGGTCGAAGCGCCCTATAGCCAAAATAACTAACTAACTAACTAACTAACTAACAAGTCCAGTTTGTTTTCGCTTTGCTGCTCTGGGTTTCTACTTTACAACATCTCTAGCTTTTTTTTACCTCCCTATATTTATGATAGTTGAAGCTTTCTTCAAAGTTCTATGTTCATCCTTTTTACCCCTTAACCCTCTTCTCATATCTGGTGTAAGCAAGCCATGCTGACTTTCTTATCATTCTTTTGCTCCTTTGTTTTGGGGGCACATATGCAATCTGAATTTCCTTCAAGTAGGACTTGAGTTTCCCCCACATTTCACAGGCATTCAAATTGAAGAACTCTTCTCCCCATCTTATGACACTTAAAGCCACTCGCATGCTGCCAAAGTCTGCCCTGTTCAAGTTTGGAACATTTGCCAGATGATCCCTGATTGTGACTGCTACTATGTTGCTACTACTACTCATATTGCTACTGCTACTGCTGGTACTACTCCAATAATGAACCCTGCCTTATCGGCTCAGTTACAAATTGACGCGCGAATAAGTTAGCGAGATCTAGGAAGAAGAAACCATTAAAAAGAACAACACAAATATATTTAATTTGAATTATTTGCTCTGCAAATTTCCCAAGTTCTTTATTAAAGATGAAAATTAATTCCCGATTAAGTTTTAAGACATGCCAATTTCATCGCAATCCGTTGCAGACTTTACTTGATGGCGGCCTTGGTGAATTCGGTATTCAGAACACTTCTTAAATGCATTGTGTGTCGTCTAATTTAAGGTACATGATTAGGTTTTGTTGTGTTGTTGTTGTGTTGTGAGATAAAAAGCTATTTCTCGATATCGTAGGACACAGGCAACATTTATTATACCTCTGCAAATCGGTTCAGTTAGGTTTTTCTATCTTAAAGGGGTGGAATTAACAATACATTAGGCTCATTTTAAGTTCTAAAAATGTACGGTTAAGATTTGGTACAAGGAGCATTCTTCCATTTACATTTTATTTTTACTCTGTGATACAGTGCCCGGGCGGGACGCACCAGGCGACGCAGCTGCCAGGCGGGACGCACACGGCGATGCGGCTCCCGGGCGGGACGCATCAGGTGATGCAGCTCTCGGGCGGGACGCATCGAGCGACACAGCGACCAGGCGGGACGCATCCAGCGACCCAGCGACCAGGCGGGACTCACCAGGCGATGCAGCTCCCGGGCGGGCCGCATCAGGCGATGCAGCTCCCGGACAGGAGCCACCCGTGGATTCAGATCCAGGCCAGAACGGACCCGGCGGCGCGGTTCCTGGGCAGGGTGCGGCAGGCACATCTCATTGCGCGGTCGAATTGCGTGCGTGCACGACCAGGGTAGTGAAGCTGGAGTCAACAGTTTCCCGCCTCTGCCAGCTGATGGAAGAGCCTCGCATCCACGGTGATGCCGTCATGCAGGAAGTGAGTGACAAGAATGAGTTCGAGGCCCTTAAAAGGCCTCGGGGCCTCGAATCCTTACTAGGCAAGGGACCTCGAATCCTTTATCCGTGCCTCATCCCATCACTTCAAGTGTGTTCCAGACCTCGGTGTCATCTACTGTGACGTCTGCAACCAGGATTTCAGTCCCAACCAGCTTCCTGATATGAATTCCACCAACGTTGCTGGCGTCTACCGATATGACTTCTCTCTCGGCACGTCCTTTCCAAAGCCCATGACACTTCCTCGGTCGTTCGTGCTGCTCAAAGCGTCACTGAAATGCCACCTGACGTCCACCAAGCACAAAGAGTATATGCAACGACATGAAGATAAGAGCACCAGAAAGACGAAGGAGAGCAAGGAGGCAGCAGATGTCAGCAAGCGAGTCCTGCGTGTGGCCTATCACGTGCTGGAGGAGTCACTGCCGCAGACTGAGTTTGAAAAGCTAATCGTGCTGCTAAAGCTAAGTGGTGCTTATGTGGGCAACATCTGCCACTCATCTGTGCAAATGGCACGATTCCGCGATGCCTTCGCTGATGAAATTCTCAGCGCCGTGACCCGCCACGTTGAGACTTCACCGTGTGTTGCGCTCGTGGCAGACAAGGTGACCCTGAATCACCGCACCATAGACATTACCGCTCTCATAACCATCGTGCCCCAGGCGCCGGATGATGCAATAATCCAGGCCTTCATCGTCGGCGCTCCTATCGTGAAGAACCACGACGGTGCTTCACTCGCAGAGGAGTGGCTGGCGACAACCGCCTGTGTAGGCGTCAAGCGCGTGGAGCAGGAGGCGGCAGTATGTACAGATGGTCAGTACCATCAGCTAGGTGTGCCAGTCCAATTTCTGAGGAAGTTGGCCAACAGTGACAAAGACCTTGCAGCCCGCTCGAAGCCGCCCTGCGTGCCATGCTTGTGGGATGGTGCGCACCTCCTGAACTTAGCAGATGGGAGTGCCAGGTCAGCCCCAACCTGCCGATGGGTAAACGACACCATCACCATGGTCTCTCGCATGACCAAACGTTTCACCCATGGCAAGGGGTATGAGGAGCTGGTTGCTTGTGGGGAAACCATAGGGTTGGCCACGCGCAGACCACTCCTCTGGTCAGACACACGGTTCGCCCCACATGCTGCCAAAGTGTTCAAGGCGTTTGTCACCAATCTGCCGGCTACTACTCGTGCCCTGGAAAACCGTCTGCAGAACTCCAAGGCGAAGGCAGATGTCCTGGAGGAGATGGAGGAGGAGCTCAAGCTCCTGAGAGGGCGCGATTCCACCTTCAGGGTTCGTGTCTCAGCACTGCTGGATGTCTATGCAGTAGTGGCACAGCTCAGCAGTGCACTGCAAGACGTTCAAAGGCTTCCATGGGGGCGCCAGGAGATCTTCAGGGAGAAGATACATCAGCTTCGTGCGATGGCGGCTGTGTTGCCACGCGACAGCATCAGGGCAGGAAGTGCGCCGCTAGATACTGCAGGTATCCATGCCGCTTTAGAAGAGGGAAACCCGGAGGAGATCGCAATCTGTTTGCCAAACATGGCGTCATTTAGTGGAAATTTGATGGCAAAGCAGGTGGCCGAAATATCAAATTTTCTGCAAATCTTGTGCCGGCACTGTGAGCGGCGCGAGGCCGGTGTCGATGCCAAGGGCGACAGTAAGGGCTGTCACAATGGCAAGCTCTTGCAGTCCATGGCAGACATCGAGTTGGTGGCCAACTTGGCAAGCCTCCAACGGTCTCCAACGTCTAGTATCGTTGGGGACATAGCATGTGCCATTGACCGCCTCAGAGGTCGCCGGCTCATACCGGACGTTGTCCCACCAGCTGCCGTCAAGGAGGCGTACGTCACGATGAGTCGGAGCTGCGCAGACTCGAACCAGAGGCTCCTCAAGCTTCTTTGGCAGCGTGCTCAAAGCAATGTCGCTCTCCATCCCTACCTCAATGTAGTGAGACTTTGGCTGATGAGCCCACCCGAAAGCGTAGTGGAGAGCATGGGCAGCTCAGTCAAGGCCGTCTTTGGCATTCATCGGCAGCTAGACCACCAAAACGCAGCCAAAGAGCTGATCATCCGATGGAATGGTCCCGACATGTGCCACGCCGATTGGCTGATCCGAAAGGTGCAAGCCAAGCACCGGTTTAACTTCAGTAGGCGCAATGTGAGCCTCAAGTCAACACTTGAGGGAACAGTCATCGCCAGGCACAAGGGAACAAAAAAGCCCCAGGACTACCTGTACTGTAATTAAGCATATCGCGCTTCATGTTACTGCCTGACGGGCCTGCTGCCTAACATGTGTTAACTGGCGAGTCTGCTGCCTGACATGTCTTGTTATCCGACATGTCTTGTTACCTTGCGGGTCTGTTCCCTGACATGTCTTGTTACCCGGCGGGTCTGCTGCATAGTGTTAAAATATTGGTTTTTCGTTAGGTGTGAGATGTCGAAACGAGCACAGTAGGATGTCGAAATTTACCATTGAATTAGTGCCATTTCAAATGCTTTTGATGTCTTTCAGACTTAAATTTGAGTCAATGGTGTACTTATGACTGTATCTTCATCAGTTATTTTGAGCATAATTTAAGAAGAGCTATACTCAGGATAGCGAGAAAAATACCTATGCTATACGATGGCACTGCATGCCGTATCGCATTATGAATAATCCCTTTGCCTGAAATTGCATTGCGAAATGTTCGTGTATCACCATCCCTTGTCGAGAACATGATCATGATACTCATAAACTGTTAGGTACTGTTAGAAAGGAGACACAAAGAACTCGTAAGCACTCATCGAGAATCAGGATGTCGATACTTCTTGGACAAGGATGTCGATTGAGTGTTCAGAAAGTGGTATATTCCACCCTATTTCACGAATAATTTAACACTGCTGCTGCACGACATGTCGTGTTACCTGGCGGGCCTGCTGCCTGGCATATTTGTTGTTTGGTGAGTCAGATGCTCGGTGAATCTGTTGTGAACTTTTTTTGCCAAATACATTATGTCCCATGCAGCGACGAGGTAAAATGCTGGCCTGCGAGGCAAATACTGGGTTCCACATGGCGCTCGTTGCGGTCGGTCGCAAGTTTGGCTGACGACCAGATTGAAAAGTTATAGTTATGATACTTGTTCGCCACTGTTGAGCCGTCGAAAACGTGTCCGCGTCCGTAAAAATGCACATTTTTCTCCGGCGACCAGATTGGTCTCCATAGGTCCGTCGGCGACCACCATTTGGCTTTTTTGACCTCTGGTCTTGGACGCAAACAGGTACCAACAGTAAAGAATATAAAATGTTACACGAAATATAATTGCTGCAGCACTCCCCTGCTATTGGACCAAAGTAAGGGCGAAAAACAATGCCAGAGAAAACGATGAGTAAGATCGATAAATATAGTTTTAAATCGGTCGTCACATCCCGCCGAAGGGCAGCACAGCGACCGAAACACCCCAGAGATAAGAGGAGCACTTGAGTACACGAGGGTCCCCGTCCATGTGTACCACCCCAGCCCAGGTGCAATGTAAACATATTCCCGCACAAACATACTGAGAGTATTTTGAGATCCCTACACAGATGTACACACACACACACAGTCTTGTGAGCCGTGAAAAGTGAGCCACATGACCGTACGGTCACAACCGAGGACCACCATTTCTAAGCGTGATGGAACGTTATGACGGAAGCACATCATTGCCACATGGTGCTCGACCGTTACCAAATGTAGTATGACACGATAAATTAGAAAGTATATGTTTCATGACGGGTTGTACTTACGGGGTCCAAGTGACAACAGAGGTCCAGTTGTGTGAACTGGGCAGATTATCGTGTATTTCGAGGACCATGTGTGTGATGTGCATGGAAAACCGAGGCCCATGTTGACCTTTTGTACGTACATTAATTTGGACATCTCCAATGGCTAAACGGGTATTATTTATCCCAATATGCGATCTACCATCAACGCACCATTTTTGTGGTCAAGGATTTCGGTCACGGTGTACCCCACACTTCGATGCTGATTTGTTACGTACCCATGCTGCGTTGTCATGGCACGATCTGGCTGCTGTTGATCTTCCTCTCGATGAGACCTCTCGATTGTGAAAAAAGCTGGGTCTAACAGGATTCGCCCCTGAACAAGAGGTAAATAATGTGGCACTGGCGAGTGGTTCGCCAGGCACGCCAAGAGGTATATTGGAGGGGCCAAATGCATGAAGGCCATGTGTGCTGCTAATTTGGTTAGCGGGGCAAACCCGATAGTGTCCCATCTTTACTCGCCCAGTCTTTCCGGTCAAATTATCACACCCCGCCTCGGGGTGGGGGCATTATAAGCCCCCCCTATGAAATGTAGGTGTAGACATCCGCCCCAAATTCGTATATTGTGTGTAAGGACATGTGGCACATCTCCTCCATTCCAAGGGGTTAAAAATACGGTACGATCTGAGAAAGAGGGAATTAACTACCCGTAAGGAAAGATGAATGACCTTAATCGACATTTCTTGTTTGCCCAACTCGCATTCATATCTATTACTCTTTTTTCGCTGGTGAGTTAGTGGTTCCGTAAGGGTGTACACAGAAAATTAGTTCCGCAATTTAAAGCCTCAGAACCGTTCGACAGGATTTAATAAGTGGTGAAGCCAATCCTAGTGGTATGGGATCCTTTCCTGCATTTTGTTGGGGGACACTCGAACCCCCCACGAGGAGAGTTGATACAAGGGTTTGCTTTCCAGCGAGGTTCACTCAGATGCTGGAAGGTAGCGCGAAACATCGAACATCGCCATTGTAACACCGCTTAATTGACAACACTTAACATCTGAAGCGCTCCCCCTCCCGCTCCCCGCCCTCACTCAACACTTTTTGCTGACGCCGTATGGGCACTTGTGGCCCACGTCTTCCAACTTGAATAATTTAATAATTTAATTTATTTACTTTACTTTAACCCTCGCCCGTATAGGGGGGGGGGTGCAACCCCCCCTAAGGTTTTTGTGTATTCCTTCCAAACTGATGAACGGATCGCTCTGAGATTTTCAGTACCCTCTGGGGCAACCTTTGACACCTTTTGGTGAAATGTTTTGGGAGGGCATGTCAGGTCACAGAGTTATGAGGTCATAAAAGGGAGCACCTCCGAGCAGTTTTCAACAAATACGTGATTATCGCATCTAAACATGACATCGTTGCCTACATCGACTGGTATTATGTGTTTTGCAATGCAATTTTGCAATGCCCAGATGGGTTCCCATTGGAAAAATAATGTTTAAAAAATCGGTGACTTCGGTTGACCTCGTTTGACCTTTCGACCTTTTTTAGCTGACCTACGGTAATTTTTCGTGCTGAATTCGAATTCAGCGTCCATTTTTACCCTGAGGAACTTTAAACTTCGAAATTGGAACCACTCTTAAAAAGTTGGATATTTGGGGTCACGGCTTTGACCTCATTTGGTGCATGACATATTGGTCCGATCACATCGTGTCACATGTCGTTATGTTCGCAAGGTCCCAATAAACATGTTTCCGTCCATGTGTTTGCATATTTAGACAGTAGTTTCGATATAACTGACGATTTTCTTCGGAAAATACCCCCAAAAATCAATTTTAGACCTTTGATCTGACCTGGAAGGTCAACCATTGACCTTAGAAGGTCATACTGAATTCCAACCGCGAGATCTCGGCCAAATCTATCACTTTCGTATTTGGTTCGTGTTCGTAACATGCATGGTTTCGAATCGCCAGGGGGTCGTACCCCCCCCATACGACCGAAGGTGGTAAAGTGCCGAATACTGGCGAGGGTTAATTTACTTTAATAATTCCTTTTAGAAGGGAACTCTCCTCCAGTGCGGGACATCCCTTTCCAGCAAAGGGCACCTCTTTCCGGACAGGCACTCCTCATCTTTCATGGCGAACGCCACTGAGGTTCCGGGATTCACAGGGAACCTGCCCCATTTGGACCGGTTGGAAATTCACACAGAGCCGATGATGGTGTACCATTTGTTGCGTTGTTGCCCTTGTTTGCGCAACTGCGACTGCTGTTTGCTCGCAGGCCGGCGCTATCCCAGGCGTTGAGTGGTGACGGCGCATGTCTTCGTGGTGTGCGCGATACTATTGCTACCCACACCGGAGAAACAACATATTCAACGCGAGGTGACCAAATAGACTGATGCATATACCTGGGACCAGATAATACCAACTGACCAATATTGAACATTCAGGACTAAATTAAGACAGAACGGACAGAGGCAGAGGCAGAGGCAGGCAGACAGTGAGGCACATACGGAGACACATACAGAGACAGAGTAAGAGCAACAGCAAGAGTAAGAACAAGAGAAAGAGAAAGAGGAGGCAGAGGAAGATGCAGAAGCGGAGGAATGCGCAGAGACAGAAACGGAAACAGAGTGAGAGAGAGTGAGAGAGAGAAGAGATGGAGATGGAGATGGAGATGGCGATGGAGATGGAGATGGAGATGGAGATGGAGATGGAGATGGAGATGGAGATGGAGATGGAAATGGAGATGGAGATGGAGATGGAGATGGAGATGGAGATGGAGATAGAGATAGAGATAGAGATAGAGATAGAGATAGAGATAGAGATGGAGATGGAGATGGAGAGGGAGAGGGAGGGAGAGAGGGAGGGAGAGGGAGAGAGGGAGAGGGAGGGAGGGAGAGAGGAAGAGGGAGATAGGGAGAGAGGGAGAGAGAGATCCCTGGGGCGACATGAAGGGCCCCTGGATTTACGAAAGGGCCCCGGGTTCAAGGAGAAGATTTTGGGGCGTAGGGGCGCATGGACTGCGCCTGTCATGCAGCCTCAAGGATAATGTCCCGGGCCGATGAAGAGGGCCTCTGGTCAACGAAGAATGCCAACGGGCAGATGATGAGGACCCTGGGCTGAGCCAACGTGGGCTTCTAGGTCGACTGAGGGGTCCATGATCGTTGGAAGGGCTCCCGGGCTGACGAAGGGGCCCAAGCCAATATGAAGGGCCTATGGGCTGATGGCGGTGCTCAAGCCGAAGCAAGTCTCCTGATTTTATGAGCAGTAGCCATTATTATAAAACAAAATGCTGTCACTGGCTGCAAATAAAAATACAGACGGTGAAAAAAATAACGACACCCTTCCCATTATTATAAAAAAGACGCCGTAGCGTCAAACCTTGTCTTCTTTGCTCCACTCGTCTGTATTTTTTTGCCCAAAATAGAGGACACAGCTTATGACGTCATTCACACTAGAACTTTACGACAAGGAACTTGTAGGTTTCATTGGTCGATATTTCAATAAATTAAAAATCTGCGTTAGAAAAATCCTGCAGTGGTATGCTTATCATGAAATTTTAGTCATATTTGCAGTATATGGTTTATAATCTGTCATTTTTGTGTGATTAACACCAAGAACATTACATTTTTACTGCAAAAGCGGAGGATTGCTATCCAAAATATTCCCAAACATGTTGTACTTTCTCAAACTGCTGCTCCAATTTCCAAGGAGATCTCGTCAAAATGTGCCATAGTATGCAGTTTGGGGAATGGTGTGCACTGCCCGGGGATGCCACTTCAAATATGCTAGGGTGCTCCGGGCACTAATTTTGTAGTTTTCCACTCCATTCTTACTGTGCATCACCATATGCTTCACGGTAACCCAAATTTTTTAGGGGGCCTGGCTATGCAGAACAGTATAGATATAAATACTCTAGGCACTGCTCCCACCACTTTATGCACAAGTTTAACATTAACCATATGGTGATACATGAAAACAATTCATTTAAGAAAGATGTTATCACCCCCCACCCCACCTTTGGGGATGTTTCTTCACCAAGAGTTGGTGGGTCCTCTGCAGAGTTGGGGGCAAACATGATTTACTTCATTTCTTTCCAAGCAATGTTATATAATCGAGGTGAAATTTTGCCAGAGCTACAGGATAGCTTGCTCCTACCCTGCCTCGCCCTAATCTGCAGTCACTTTCTACACATTACATTACCCATATCATAAACTTGTGATAATTTCCAATTTGCAATTGTGTGTGATGCGGAAGCAAGCTTGCCACCATTAACTGTGCAAATTGTTCACAATGACTTATGTGGATAGAAATTGTATTACCCACCTGGTGAATAGGTATATAGCATGGCTTGTTGAACTTATATTTCCTGGCAATGCTCAGAAAATATGTACTGTTTATGTCAAGCTTAAATGCCACTTACCTACTTCAGGTTCATTTGGCAATTAGTTGCTGGCTGTCACCACTTTTTGGACACATAGCATAACCTAACTTACAAAAAAGTGAATATTTTGGGTGCACTGTAAGCTATGCATGAACTCAAATATCATATTGACTGAATGTGGGACAAATGCCACCCTAGTGAATGGAATATTTCTGTATTTGGCAAAATCTTCCCAAACATGTTGTACTTTCTCAAACTGCTGCTCCAACTTGCAAGGAGATCTCGTCAAAATGTGCCATAGTATGCAGTTTGGGGAATGGTGTGCACTGCCCGAGGATGCCACTTCAAATATGCTAGGGGGCTCCAGGCACTAATTTTGTAGTTTTTTTTACTCCATTCTTACTGTGCATCACCATATGCTTAAAGCTAAGATCCAAATTTTTTTAGGGGGCCTGGCTATGCCGAACAGTATAGATATAAATACTCTAGGCACTGCTCCCACCACTTTATGTGCAAGTTTATCATTAACCATATGGTGATACATGAAAACAATTCATTTAAAAAAGATGTTATACCCCCCCCCCCCCACCTTTGGGAATGTTTATTCACCAAGAGTTGGTGGGTCCTCTGCAGAGTTGGGGGCAAACATGATTTACTTCATTTCTTTCCAAGCAATGTCATATAATTGAGGTGAAATTTTGCCAGAGCTACAGGATAGCTTGCTCCTCCCCTGCCTCCCCCTAATCTGCAGTCCCTTTCTACACATTACATTACCCATATCATAAACTTGTGATAATTTCAAATTTGCAATTGTGTGTGATGCAGAAGCAAGTTTGCCACCATTAACTG
Organism: Ashinkailepas kermadecensis; assembly: GCA_034440615.1. Taxonomy (NCBI): domain Eukaryota; kingdom Metazoa; phylum Arthropoda; class Thecostraca; family Neolepadidae; genus Ashinkailepas; species Ashinkailepas kermadecensis. The sequence continues at coordinate 86,321 of JAOTOM010004361.1, read as the reverse complement.
TGCAAATTGTTCACATTGACTTATGTGGATATAAATTGTATTACCCACCTGGTGAATAGGTATATAGCATGGCTTGTTGAACTTATATTTCCTGGCAATGCTCAGAAAATATGTAGTTTGTCAAGCTTAAATGCCACTTACCTACCTGAGGTTCATTTGGCAATTAGTTGCTGGCTGTCACCACTTTTTGAACACAACATAACCTAACTCTTACAAACAAGTGAATATTTTCGGTTTTTAGCTATGCATGAACTAAAATATCATATGGACTGAATGTGGGACAAATGCCACCCAGGTGAATGGAATATTTCTTTATTTTTGTCTAGGGCACACCACATTGTGTATTTTGCTCCTACAATGCAGAAACTCACTAATTCTAGTCTCCGTCATCGTATAGCTCTTGTAATTTTTTACACTATCTAGGTCATATTAGAATGCTTAAAATATAAGTTGTATTTATTTGCAGTGGAATAAGCTGCAAAAGTGGTCCCAGTTTTGAGTCATTTCCATTCTTGCCCCAACCCGATCTTGTTAAGCCTGCGTTTAAGCCATGATTCGCATACGCTATCCATACGGTAGCATCCGGCTGGCAATGGAGAAGATGACACGGCTGACTTGCTTCTTTTTCACGACACGAGCCCGAGTTATTTTACAAACGTGACGCAATTTTCTGCGCAAAGACTGCCGCAGTTAAGGTTTATAATATCCAAAACGCAGTCGGTGTCTGCATTTCCATGTCTTCTTTTCGTTGCTGCGATTTTTTTTACTGGGAGGTTTATAATAATGGATGGCGTCAAACCAATGAAAAAAAGACAGCCGGTGACTGCATTTTTTTTATAATAATGGCTACTGGTCGTAAACTTTCGAAAAAGGGCTCCTACCTGACCGAAAAGGCTCTGGATCCTTTAAAGACGGCCCATGGGATGACGGATGGGCTCCTAGTTACCGGAGATGATCTCGCGCCGTCAGAAAGGGCCCCTGGGCGAACGCGCGGGGTCCAAGCCGTACAAGCAAGGACGTCGCCACCGGGGGGGCAGAGGGGGCAGTCGCCCCCCTGCCGTGAGACTGGGGGGGGCGGGCGCCGCCCCCTGAAATTTGAGGAGGCCCCTATCCGGAAATGCACAGGAAAAAGGTGAGCAAGGAGGCCGACCAGACATGAGAGGAGGCATTCAAGACGTGAGAGGAGACCGACCAGACATGAGAGGAGGCCTCCAAGACGTGAGAGGAGGCCCCTAATCTGAAGAAGGAGTCACCTAGGAGAGGATAAGAGGCCCCGGAAATCAAGAGAGTGCCAACAATTGGCAGGGAGGCTCCCAGGAATGCAAAGGTGGCCCCCAGGATTGCAAAGGAGGCCCCCAGGATTGCAAAGGAGGCCTCCAGGATTACAAAGGATCCATCGCGTCTTTCGCGTTCGCGCCGCGTCAGTCCCATCTGCGCCGCGTTTGTCGCGTCTACAAACGCGTTTGTCCGCAACGTCTGTCGCGTCTGCGCCGTGTCTGTCACAAACGCGTCTGTCGCATTTGCGACGGATCCGTCGAGTCTGTCGCGTCTGCGCCGCATTTGTCTTATCTGCGCCGTGGCTACCGTGTCTGCGCCGTGTTGTCCCGTCTGCGCCGTGTCTGCGCCGCAACAGTCACGTCTCCGTCGCATGTGACAAGTCTGCGCCGTGTCTGTCGCGTCAGCGCCACGTCTGTCTTATCTGCACCAGTTCCAGCACGTCTGTCGCGTTCGCGCAGCGTCAGTCGCATCTGCGCCGCGTTTATCGCGTCTACGCCGCGGGGATCTGTCGCTAATGCGCCGCGTCGAGGGGGAGCGAGGGGAACTTCGCTTGATGTATGAGTGAATAATGAGAATATAACCAATGTTATACCAAAATTGGCATAGCGAACGTACCGTAAGACCGGAATTTGTCTTACCAAAGCGGGGAAGGCGCGCGATTTCTCGGTGGCGACACCTCCGCGGGACAGAATCTGTGCATATAAATATTCTGGAGCAGGTAAATGAATTCCACTAAAACTGGAATGGCCGCCGAACCATGTGGCCGATGCACATGGAACCAACACCAAATTTGTTTTTAACCGCAGCGGAGCAAGGGCCGAAGGCGCTTGTCTACTATATTATTTCAGTAAAAAACTTTGTTTGTTTGTCTGGATGTCTGTCTGTCTGTCGTCTTTTGTCCTCGCGTCGATTGACGTCGTGTGTAGGTTAGACCATGGGTCGCACGTGCTTGAAATTTTCACACGCGACAGACAATCTACGTGTGACGTGCGGTGCCGCGTTTCATTGTCGTGGGGTGTATGCCTCGCACGTGGCACGTGCTCAAAGTTGGCACTACCCCTCCATTGGCTTAACGTGTGATTTGGGAAATTGCATGCGGCGGAACATATTGGCGCCTGGAACGGCGCACAGCAGAGCTACGGAAATATGGCCAACATCAGGCGAAAGCCCCAAATGTTGACTATCACTGGAATGAAATTCCGTTACGATCGGGTCAACGTGCTGCGCGTGAGCGTCACGGGGGTCCTGAGCGGACGGGTCGTCGCCCGCCCATAGGAATAGCACGTAAAACCGGGATTTTTTCACTAATTTTAGCGCTCCCGATCGGCCCTATTCACACCGCCATATCTCGACAATCAATGGGCCGATCGACACCAAACAAACACCATAGTGTTGCCACGACAATTGCCAACATTGACACGGCAGCCCTTAACGGGTCACCCCTCACGCACACGCGGGGGGGGGTGAAAAGCGGAAGTGACGTTTTTCAGCGTTTTTCACGATTGGGTCTGGTTCTCGGAAATGGCTCAACTTGGCAACTTGCCGTCACTTGCATCACCTGGGCGGGTGTACCGGCTACCATTTCCCCATAGACTATCGTGGGATGCAGTGTGTGCGCGCGCCGTCATCGTGACACGGGCTGCACATGTTTCGGTCCGTGAAAAAAAACTTCCGCTCTACACTGTCCCCACACCGCTGTACGATGACATTTCGCGACGAAAGTTGCATGCGCTGATAGCCCGAAGCTGTGTGATGCCCACGGTTCCTTCGGATTTTCACCATCTCAAATAGTTTGGTAGCAATCGTCGAAGCCCGCAACCATTACCGGGCGACATTTTTCGCCGGCAGTTTGCGCTCCAAGCCGTGCACCACGCTGAGCACAGTTTCCCACTAATTTCTTCAGCCGTCAAGACAACAATGGCGGCACGCGCTTTATCGGCGGGGACACCTCCGCCGGACAGATTTCTTTTAAATAAAAATATTCGGGAGCAGGGAAATGAATCAACGTTACGTTCAAATGGGCATAGCGGCCGAACCACTAGGCCGATTCACATGAAACCAACGCCAAATTTTTAACCGCAGCAGAGCAAGGGACGAAGGCGCTTGTCTAATATACTATTTGAGTTTTAAAAAAGTCGGTCTGTTTGTTTGTTTGTCTGTCTTCTTTTGGTCTTGCGTCCATTGGCATTGTGTATAGGTTAGAATATGGGCCGCACGCACTTGAAATGTTCACAGCCGACAGACAATCGATGTATGATGTGCTGTGTCGTGTTGCATTGTCGTGGGGTATATGCCGAGTGCGTGGCACGTGTTCAAAATTGACACGACCCCGCCATTGGTTTAACATGGGATTCGTAATATTGCCGCCAGGCACGGCTCACAGCATAGTTAACGAAATATGGCTGACATTACGTGACAGCCCCGATGTCGGCTATTCACTGGATTGAATTTCGTTATGATCGTGTAAACGTGCTGTACGTGAGCGTCACGGGAGTGCTGAGAGGACCGGCCGCCCATAGGAATAGCATGTACAATTTTGATTTTTTACCAATTTTACCGCTCCTGATCGACCTGATTCTGAGCGCCATATCTAGACGACCAATGGACCGATCGACACCAAACTAACACCTTAGTGTTGCCACGACAATTGCACACATCGCCATGGCAACTGTTTCCGTGTCACGCGTCACAAGTACGCGAGGATAGTGTGAAAATTTGAAGTCGCGTTTTTCAGCGTTCTTCACGATTTGGTCTGGTTCTCGGAAACGGCTTAACTTGGCGACCTGCCGTCATTTTCACCACCTGGGTGGATGTACCGGCTTCGCTTTTCCCATTGACTATTATAGGGTGCAGTGTGTGCGAGCATCGTCATCGTCACACGAGCTGCACGTGTTTCGGTCCGTGAAAAGGACTCCGCTTTCCACTGTCCCCACATCACTGTCGGACAACATTTCGCGGAGAAAGTTGTATGCTCAGATAGCGCCACTCTTTGTGATGTTCACGTTTCCTTCGGATTTTTCCCGTCGCAAATAGTTTGGTTGTAATCGTCGATGCCCGCAACCATTACCCCACGAAACTTTTAGTCGGCCTTTTGCGCTACACCATGCACCGGTCGATAGACGGGGGTCAACGATATTCAGTGAGCAATGGAAAAACAACACTGGCGCGCGCGCTGTCGCGGCAGGCACACCTCCGCGGGAAGGATTTTTTTAACGGATAAATATAGACGACTCCACTTAAAACGGCATACCGCCCGAACCATTAGACCGATACACATGAAACTAACATAAATTTTCGCTTAACGCAGCGGAGCAAGTGCCGAAGGCGGTTGTCTAATATACTATGTGAGTAAAAAAGTGTGTTTGTTTGTTTGTTTGTCTGTCGTCTATTGTCCTTTTGTGGATTGCCATCGTGCCATCGTGCAGCCATGGGTCGCACATGCTTGAAAACTTCACAGCCGATACACAATCGATGTATGATGTGCTGTGCCGAGTTTCATTGTCGTGGGGTGTATGCCGGGCCGTGTCACGTGCTCAAATTTGGCACGATCCCCTCTTTGTTTTAACATGGGTTTCGTAATATTCCCGACACAGACCAAGACCGGCGCATATTGGCGCCCTGCACGGCTCACGACACAGGTAACGAAATATGGCTGACATCACGTGAAATCCCCAAGTGTTGGCTATTCACTGGACAACATTTCGTTATGATGGGTTCAACGTACTGCTCGTCAGCGTCACTGGAGTCCTGAAAGGACGAGTCATCGGCCGCCTATAGGAATAGCATGTAAACCGGGATTTTTTTCTCGCCAATTTCAGCGCTCCCGATGGACCCAATTCAGAGCGCCATATCTCGACAACCAATTGACTGATTGACACCAAATCAACACATTAGTGTTGCCACCACAATTGCCAACATCGCCATGGCAACCATGTCTGGATCACGTGTCACACGCACGCGAGGAGGGCGTGAAAATCGAAAGTGACATTTTCCAGCATTTTTCACGATTGGGTCTGGTTCTTGGAATCGTTTCAACTAGACGACTTACAGTCGCATTCACCTCCTGGGCGGATGACTCTTCCCTTTGTCTATCATGGGCTGCAGCGGCCCCTGTCAATTTCCATTGGCAGCCGGTGACGTCACCTGGGCGCAGATTTGGGTTCAGCCGGCTGTCACGACAGCAAGAAATAGTACTTTTCCGACTGTATTCCTGACTGGCAAGTGTAGGTCATATGTATACTTTATGTCATATGAAAGCTTGTGTCATGGTATTTCGATAATCGTGGTAAGCTTTCATATGATCGTGTTATTTATTGTGTAAAATTATGTTATTTATAGCCATGTCACATCTATCGACACTATTTAACTTAAGCGCGGCCGCGTCGCCAGTGCTGGTAGCGCAGTCGGTAGTGCGTCGGTTTAATAACTCGGGGACGACGGGTTCGAGGCTCGTGGCGGACGAAGTCCTCGTTGGTATTGACTTTGTTTGGTTGGTATCTTTCTAATTAGCGGCGATAGGTTACGATTTTGCTTACATGGGACGAACTTTTGCATAAAGGGAAATGAAGCAAGCAGATATTATGTAGGGCTAGGGTTCGACCACCACAACTTGTGCAATGGTGGCCCACTTTTCTATCCAACCAGACATAGGAAGTACGAACCGCGTTCACGGCTTAGGACAGGGCGCAGGCCCCCAGACTTCCTGACATGGACAGCGTGCGATCAGGGGCAGGGGCATGGGGCATGTCCCCCTGAATTGAATAATTTGAACCTTGAACCTACGGCGGTGCATAACATATTTTGACCTAAAATTGACGTTTTCCCACCCACCTGCACCCACCGGCCAACATGCGTGGTGCCTTCCTGATTCTTGAGGTGTGCATACGGGTGTTGCATTTGGAAAATTACTGGGGGGGGGGGGGAATACATCAAGGCAATGGGCAGACCCAAATGGATTTGGGCCACACTCCATAAGGTCCCGTGTTAAAAGTTGAAATTATGGGGAAGCCAACATTGAGGGGGAACTTGCCCCATCAAAAGGATGTAAAGCAACACCCCTGGGGGTGCACATGATCAGGGTAGGTGATTGGTTGTCAAAACCAATCACTTGAATATGTTGCCGAACAGTGAAATCACTTGATCCGCACTGGGATGAGTGATAGCGATGCCAGTTCTAAGCTCGGCTCCAGGCCTCTCCAGAGACTGAAGAAAGGCTGGAAGGCAGACGGATCTTCAAAAAGGGACAATCACGAAAAAGCAAGTTTCGGAAATTTGATGTTATCCAATCTCGATGGATGGCCGCCCCCCACTGGACCCGTACCTGATCGGCGACCAATTTCCCAGAATTGTATCTCGTCGGTGAACACCGAAAGTTTTTTTTAGCCCTGCTCTCGCGAATGCACACCGTCCCCAAATGTCCGCTAGACAAAGTATCGAGGTGGGGCAGTCAGTGCGGCATTCATCACCGCGAAGCATGCATCACAGGCTATTTCTGGACAATTAACCCGCGCACGTCCGGGGGGGAGATATCTGCCCCCCTGCGGTTTTTCCTACTTCGCCGCCATACTAATTGGGTTAGCAAGGCCAAACTTCGCATGGCTGCTCATTGGTCTTTTCCACATATCCTCATAAATGTTTGATCCTGGGTCATCTCAAGTCAGGTCACCAGGTCATACGAAGTGACCCAACATCCCTCGGAGTTCTAAGTGGCATCACTCCCACAATAATTGGGCGATTGATTTCAAACTTATATCACTTCATGACCTTATCAAGGACTATAATATGTATCTAACGGTTTTCTTGTAGCATTGACCTGAGGTCAGGTCGCGGCCATGGCTTCCCCATTATAGGCTTATGGTAAAATATACAAATGTTTCCTGGTTACATATTTCCTCTCGGAATGACCTCCAAAGGTTATGGCATGTAGTTTAAAGCTATTCTCAATGTCACCGCTGACATTTTTGCTCAGTGACCTCACCAAGGTCAGCTGAGGTCACCTGGAATCACTAGCACATTTCTGCGCATTATATCGCACTGCATTGAGCTAGAAGGCTGACATCACCATCATTGTGCTTGTATCGCCAAGACGTGTCGATTCATATATTACATGACCTCCCTAGTCTACCCCATGACCTTGACCTGAGGTCATAGTTTCGGTGACCCATCTGTTGACCTGACCTTAAATTACACAGCGTATGTCGATAGCACATTTCAAGGGCTGTCGAGTAGCATTTGTAGTTTGTTTCTATCTGTTACAGGTCCTGAGATATGTGCCAATATCTGAGGGTCCCACCCGATCTGGTCGAATTTGACATATGATGACCCAGTGACCTAAATATTGACCTGAGAGAGAAAATGACCGAAATACTTTCGATAGAGCTTGTCACCAACTATACAACGCCGTTTTCTGTTTGCTACTACCTAGCATAGTTCTGGAGATCTTAGGGGGCAGACATTTGCCCCCCAGACATGCGAAGTTGGCGCGGACTGCCGGACTTGCGAGTGTTAAAGCTGGAATGGAGCATGTAAGCGGCCATCAACGGAATAAGTTCCAACACAGCCAATACTGCAGCAGTCAGCAGCTGGTGTGTAGCCAGTAGAGTATACTACTCACCAATAAGCGAGTTATCCAGCACAGCCAATACCAGCAGCCAACAGCTGGTCTGTAGCCAGTACAGTATGCTATTCACTAATCCGGCGAGTTATCCAAAACAGCCAATAACAGCAGCCAGCAGCTGGTCTGTACCCAGTACAGTATGCTATTCACTAATCCTGCCAGTTATCCAACGCAGCCAATACCAGCAGCCAACAGCTGGTCTGTAACCAGTACAGTTAGGCTACTCACATACCGGACACCTCTCTTCCGCCACTCTGATGTCGATGTTTTAGCGAAGGTTGATAGCCAAAAGCTTCAACATGTTTGTGCATTCGTGTCTGGACAAAGGTGATGCAGTAGATCACTGTGGAACACTGCTGCCATCATACCAGATTATCATAGGTGGAATATAACTGGCGAATACTTTGGTCACGGCTATCATACTGCATGGGGAACGCTGTGAACACAACTGTATTTGACACATATTTGCTTCCGCTTTATGTTCATCAAACCTCAGGGGTGTAGGATCGCATGACCAGCTGGGGGCTCGGTCCTGTGCCCATCAGGCTTGGATACCCCCAAATACCAAGTTCTCCCACGATTTGGGCCACTTTAGTTTGCCATCTTGAAAACAATTAATGCATATTATTTTATTTTTCCCAGTTTACCATGAACTTATCTCATCCGGGGACAAAATAGTCAGGAAATGATTCATCAAAAATTATTACCGAATATGGAGAATCCACGTAGTGCCGAATCGACTTCCTCCCCATTTGCTTCCCATTGTGCTTAATTTCAGTATTGTCTTACACTGTCCCCTCATCAAGTCTCTGTACCGCAGTCGGTGGCACTGTGTAGCGGCCATCTTCAGCAGACTCTGATCTGTGTCCGGCACACCACACCACTGGTCTGTACCGCAGTCGGTGACACTGTGTAGCGGCCATCTTCAGCAGAATCTGATCTGTGTCCTGCACACCACACCACTGGTCTGTACCGCAGTCGGTGGCACTGTGTAGCGGACGTCTGCACCATACTCTGAGCTGTGTCCTGCACACCACACCACTGGTCTGTACCGCAGTCGGTGGCACTGTGTAGCGGCCATCTTCAGCAGACTCTGAGCTGTGTCCTGCACACCACACCACTGGTCTGTACCGCAGTCGGTGGCACTGTGTAGCGGCCATCTGCACCATACTCTGAGCTGTGTCCTGCACACCACACCACTGGTCTGTACCGCAGTCGGTGGCACTGTGTAGCGGCCATCTTCAGCAGACTCTGAGCTGTGTCCTGCACACCACACCACTCGTCTGTACCGCAGTTAGTGGCGTTGCCCCGTGTAGCGGCCATCTGCAGCACCGGACCGCAGATTTCGTTGTGCGCCCGCATGGCCGGTGCTCGGCATCGGTCCGCCGATCGGCGACTGCCTGCTGCAAACTTGTTCTGCCGCGATCTATTATTCACGACGACCAAGCGCGTTCCTCACTCGTTAGCATTCTATCGAGCATGCAGCCCGCGGCCAGTGACAGACCGGCTGTATTCGAGCAAAACAGCCGACCGGCTCGCGAGGGCGGCGAGGAAGGCGGCCCGAGGCGACAGCAGCTGCGTCACTGTTCGTGTTCACCGTCGGCGAAGTTGGCGCAGGCGTTACATCTGCGGCGGCGATCGACGCGAAGATGAGATCTCCCGGTGTGGCGCCGTTCGCAGGAGTTCATTGTTGGCCGCATCTTACTCGCCGTGACATCCCGCTTTAGTTGTCTGCACAAGAACGGTCACACAGTTATCACAAGTGTGCGGCATTACAACGTAGCACCACGATCCGGTACTCAATGGAGCTACTTGTGTTGCGCCCTGCTCTGGTACCTTCAAAATCGATAGCTTCCTTGCCACGTTCTCAAAATTGAGCACAGCGTCATTAATGTCACTAGTTTTGACAAAGGCTTACGTTTACATTATATACAAACCCATGAACTCATTGTATTAGGCGCAGGTCGTGTTCGCCTAGTGATGAACCAATATGCAAGGTCGGGATGGCGATCGTCACGGTTCTTATTTAGCATGCGAGCACCAGTTGTGGAGGACCCTTTCGGCTATGCATGCATAATACATTTGAACGTCACGGGGTCCGTCATGGTTCGTTGCTCTGGTTAGGAAAACGTCGAGAAATCAGCACCTGAAACAAAGTAGGCTGCTGAAACCCGGCCAATTGCAACGTTTGTGCATGCAGATGTGCACGTGCATGTGCGCGGTGTGCACGTTTGTGCATTGGGAATCACAACGCCTTCGCGGTGCACTTGATTGCGAGCGAAAGCCAAACCCAAAGCGATTCCATGCGTGTGCCAAGGTTCATCGGAGATGCCCGACCCGTCACACTTTTGAAACTCCAATCACCGCCTTTTGTTGCAGTTGGAAGGAGAACTCCAAGTCCTCCTTCACTCGGAGCTGCATCTGGTGTTTAGTGTTGATTTCTGACAACAGTCACCACCACATTCTCTTTGGAGTGGGCCGATATTTGACTTAAAGGAAATATTTCGGGACGGAACTGAGTTGGTGCCGTTCCAACTGGCACCAGGCAGGAACCCGTCAGCCGGCCAGCTGCCGGTTACGTGGCTATGCGCTCATGCTACGCACGACATTCGTGCCCCGAGGCCGGTTGACTGCGCAAGTGGTGTCAGTCCGATGGAGGATGCCGCGCTGAACGGCTGCATGCAGCATCAGCTGAGCGGGAAGACTGTGAGCAAAAGGACACAGCTTGCTACGTATGCCAACTGGACACTTCGGCATAGTGCGTTGAAGTTTCGGATACGCACACCATGTTCGGCAGATGACCTAATGTTGGCAAGGTGTCGGCCTGATTAAGCTGAATCAATTTTTTTTCGGCGCACACTTGCTCAGTTTGAGAGAAATGTTTCCGCGCAATCGGATTATATCGCATCCAAAATTTGAAGGCACGGTGCAGAATTTCCAACATAGTTTATTTTGTATTTTGACATGCGTGCACTGCCACGAAAATTGAACGCAATTAGATGCATGTGCTGACTGGTAGCCAGGAGAGCGCAGCTGTCCTCAGTCCCAGGTGTTCTGCCTTAGTATGGCGCCTGATCCTGTGCCTGCAGCAGTGGGTCAGCCCACCTCCTGCCGCTCTCTGTTCAGCGTCCCCAATGGTGCCTTATCTTGGTGAAAACAGATAGAAGTAGTACAAGATTAGGCACGATAGCAGCAGCTATAGCTCATTTTCCGCTTGTAGTTCGGTGCTCAGATGGACGTACGACCTTGAAATGCCCGCGGCCAACATGCGAACTGGCCCATGAGACTCTGTATCCATAAAGAGCACGCGACACGAAAGCCCTCAACAGGCGCAGAAACCTGATATTTGCCGACGAGCGGATTGGAACGGGGCAAGAGAAAAGCTGCCAGACCGCGAAACAGAACACTTTCCGGTCCATGAATATCCGCCGACACCTAACGGCGCGATTCGGTCGGTAATCACAGCGCGGTCGGCCGGTCGATGAGCCATTTTTACATGGGTACTCGGCGCTGCTGAGGTCGGCCGGCCGTCGGGTCAGATGGGGGCGGGGAAGGCCGGCCGGTGCCATGTGGTTTGGCCGCTCAAGTGGGGACGGAGAACGTGGTCAGCAGAAGGTCTGACGCCCGGTGGACGCTGCTCGCCGGCCCGGCGACTGTGTCCTCACTACTGACAGATGTGCTTAGATTACAGCCTTGGGAATACACGATAGTTTGCCGGGCGCTTGGCGAGCCCGACCGAACCTATGCCAGTGTCGCTCTGTCAGAGAAAGTATCGTCTACCAGCGTCACTCCCTGTCAGAGAAGGAATCGTCTGCATGACAGTATGTCTGAGTAGATATCGCTGCATACGACAATGTCAGAGTAGATATCGCTGTATACGAGTATGTGAGAGACGGAATCACTGCATACGAGTATGTCAGAGAAGGTATCACTGCATACGTGTTTGTCAGAGTAGATATCGTTCCATACGGGTATGTTGAAGTAGATATCGTTTCATATCAGTATGTCAGAGAAGGAATCGTCGTTGCACGCGAATATGTTAGAGATGAAATCGTTACATACGAGTACATCAGAGAAAGAGTCACTACATACGAAGATGTCAAAATAGATATCGTTGCATATGAGTATGCTACAGTAGATATCGGTGCATATATCCATACAGATAGTGGGTGTCACGCATAGCAGCTGTATGGTTGAAGATCTAGTGTTGGTTCATCAATGCAAAAGTGATGAAGCCCCGATTTGTTCCACACTGCTCATCAACAGCGTCGGCATCTGCACTATCACATACCCCACCCATGTCTGCAATGTCTCTCCATGGTAATTCGTTTGAAGAATTTCCACAGGAAAACGAAAAAGTGGGAATTTGTGCGATACGAAGTAGTTTGATGAAGGATCTTTTCGAACTTACATTTTTAGCAATTATTTGGGGGCGGGGACCTATCTTCCTCCCTTACATTTGTCAGCAAAATATGTCCCACGCCGTTTTTAGCACACACACACGGGCAACGCGTGTGCTTGAGTATCACATTTGATACGTGCTTGAGTATCACGTTTGATACGTGCTTGAGTATCACGTTTGCGAGAAGGCAGACATCCTCGCGGGCTAACCAAAAGTGGCTCATGTTGAGGAAATGTGGTAGTCCTTGATATCAAACAGCAGCGAACAAGTGCACAAGGAAAGCAAGCAACAAAACTGGATCCCATTTCACTCCATGGTCAAAGTCAGGAACTGTGCCTAGATCCACGAGATCATACACCAGGCAGATTGGTCCGATAATCTTAAAAGCCTTGCCACACCCGGGCTCATATTTCCGAGCGCACCGCGCTCATGTGCGCTGTTAACCACCTTCAAAGGCGGAGGTGCAGGATAGAGGCAACACAACAAATTGTCTCTGTCTGCCCTATCCACATGAGGAATAGCTTGAGCCGTGAGCTACAGAGTATTCAAAATGAGACCAATTTCAAAAGGAGCGCAAATGAGACACTAATAGCTTAATGACCTACATCTGTCATTGCATTTTGACAATGCTTTGTTTTTAAAGCTGCACCCCTGTACTCGTTCTACCACTTACTGTGTGAGCTTGTCGTGTAGTTTCCAATGCAGTTGTGGGCTCCACGACGATACGCACTACAACACAATGCCACCCACAGCCGGGAGTTTGCGTGTCGGCCTGCGCCTGCAGGCTGCTCTGTCCGGCACCCGGCTCCAGACAGACAAGGCTCGGCCGGCGACCGGCTGCATTGTCTGACCGCAGCCGCCGTCACCGCGCGGAACTCCGACCCCCCCCCCCCCCCCCCCAGACAGGCAGAACATTGTCTGACCGCGCCCGCCCGCCGGATGTCAAACACTTCCGGTCAGCGGCGGATTCAATCACGATTGTGCGCCACTCAGCACTCGGTAGTGGCGCGGTATCGGCACTGTTTTGGGGTGACGGCCATATCACCTGGTGGTATCTGGGTACTCAGTAGTGGCGCGGTCTCGGCACTGTTTTGGGGTGACGGCCATATCACCTGGTGGTATCTGGGTACTCAGTAGTGGCGCGGTCTCGGCACTGTTTTGGGGTGACGGCCATATCGCCTGGTGGTCTGATGAACGACCGTGCATTTCCATGGAAGGTACTCGTTTCAACATCGGCCGAGTCAGTATCATTAGTCAGTGCTTTTGGTGTAGACCGCATTAGCTGCTATGACCATGCAGTTCAATTTGAGCACTGTGGTGTTTTTATAGACCTTATATGCTACTATGACTATGTAGCTCAATTTGAGCAATATGGTGTTTTTTCCTTATGCTAATATATATATTTAGATACAGCTCTTCACCTATCTGCTAATGTAGTTCATGAGGGTTTTTGGCATCTGAACTTTAGGACCTGATGTTCTTTCTGGCAACAAATGGTTTATATTAGTTGAAAGCGTAGTTGGGTCGGAATGGCCAAGCCAATTTAGTTGCATAACCTGACCCTCGTTGGCCCTCTATGGTTCTGTATTTTGAATGGGCATGCTGCAGTGAAACCTTTCGATCCTAACCAGCAGCAGAGTAATTGTTACTGCCTCTCCCTCAAACATCTAAAAAACTGAAAGAGTGACAAGCAGTGTTGTGGGTGCAGAGTGTTAAAAGATCTAATTCGAATCAGGCTGTCGAGCTCGATAGTCAAGGATATCCTAGGTCAATTGAAGTAAACCTCGGAATTTTAACCATTCTACAGGACTTAGCCTAACTTGACCAAGTTTCGAGAATAATCAACTAAGACGTTGAGTTTTGAGTTCTTGGTGTGACAAATATAATTAAGTGAGCTTGGACTTGTTTTCATCAAGATAAGGCACCATTGGGGACGCTGAACAGAGAACGGCAGGAGGTGGGCTGACCCACTGCTGCAGGCACAGGATCAGGCGCCATACTAAGGCAGAACACCTGGGACTGAGGACAGCTGCGCTCTCCTGGCGGCCCGTCAATACATGCATCTATTGCGTTCAATTTTCGTGGCAGTTCACGTATGTCAAAATACGAAAAACCTATGTTGGAAATTCGGCACCGTGCCTTCAAATTTGGAATGCGACAGGATCCGATTGAGGGAACACTTCTCTCCAAACTAAGCATGTGTGTGCCGAAAAAAAATCGATTCAGCTTAATCCGGCCGACACCTTGCCAGCATTAGGTCATCTGCCGAACATGGTGTGCGTATCCGAAACTTCAACGCACTATACCGAAATGTCCAGTTGGCATACGTAGCAAGCTGTGTCCTTTTGCTCACAGTCTTCCCGCTCAGCTGATGCTGTATGCAGCCGTTCAACGCGGCATCCTCAATCGGACTGACACCAGTTGCGCAGTCAACCGGCCTCGGGGCACGAATGTCGTGCGTAGCATGAGCGCATAGCCACGTAACCGGCAGCTGGCCGGCTGACGGGTTCCTGCCTGGTGTCAGTTGCAACGGCACCAACTCAATTCCGTCCCGAAATATTTCCTGTAAGTCAAATATCGGCCCACTCCAAAGAGAATGTGGTGGTGACTGCTGTCAGAAATCAATACTAAACACCAGATGCAGCTCCGAGTGAAGGAGGATTTGGAGTTATCCTTCCAACTGCAACAGAAGACGGTGATTGTGGTTTAAAAATTGTGACGGGTCGGGCATCTCCGATGAACCTTGGCACACGCATGGAATCGCTTGGGTTTGGCTTTCGCTCGCAATCAAGTGCACCGCGAAGGCGTTGTGATTGCCAATGCACAAACGTGCACACCGCGCACATGCACGTGCACATCTGCATGCACAAACGTTGCAATTGGCCGGGTTTCAGCAACCTACTTTGTTTCAGGTGCTGATTTCTCGATGTTTTCCTAGGGGACGAGTGGTCTAGGGGTAAGATACTCGTCTCCCAATCGAAAGATTGTGGGTTTGAATCTCACCTGTCGCTACTCTTCGCCCGCGACCAATCGGCGTGAGAGATTGGCGACGCTATATGACTCAACAGTCGACGTGTTGTAAAGCCAATAACTAACTAACTAATCGACGTTTTCCTAACCAGAGCAACGAATCATGACGGACCCCATGACGTTCAAATTTATCATGCATGCATAGCCGAAAGGGTCCTCCACAACTGGTGCTCGCATGCGAAATAAGAACCGTGACGAGCGCCAACCCGACCTGGAATATTGCTTCATCACTAGGCGAACACGACCTGCGCCTAATACAATGAGTTCATGGGTTTGTATGTAATGTAAACGTAAGCCTTTGTCAAAACTAGTGACATTAATAGCGCTGTGCTCAATTTTAGGAACATGGCAAGGAAGCTGTTGATTTGGAAGGTACCAAAGCAGGGCGCAACACAAGTAGCTCCATTGAGTACCGGATCGTCGTGCTACGTTGTAATGCCGCACACGTGTGATAACTGTATGACCGTTCTTGTGCAGACAACTGAAGCGGGATGTCACGGCGAGTAAGATGCGGGCCAACAATGAACTCCTGCGAACGGCGCCACACCGGGAGATCTCATCTTCGCGTCGATCGCCGCCGCAGATGTAACGCCTGCGCCAACTTCGCCGACGGTGAACACGAACAGTGACGCAGCTGCTGTCGCCTCGGGCCGCCTTTCTCGCCCTGAACCGCGCCGCTGGCCGACAGCCCTGACAGAGGGGCACCTCCTCCCGGTCACCACCTCAGAGCCTTATTCCTCGCCGCAAGCCCAGTGGCACAGGACCACGGCCGCCGTCGAGGAGGCGGAGGCGACGCGGCGGCCGAAACTGCTCTCTCGCGCGCGCGTCAAAAACCGCCCTCGCAAGCCGGTCGGCTGTTTTGCTCGAATCCAGCCGGTCTGTCACTGGCCGCGCGCTGCATGCTCGATAGAATGGTAATGAGTGACGGACGCGCTTGGTCGTCGTGAATAATAGATCGCGGCAGAACAAGTTTGCAGCAGGCAGTCGCCGATCGGCAGACCGATGCCGAGCACCGGCCATGCGGGCGCACAACGAAAGCTGCGGTCCGGTGCTGCAGATGGCCGCTACACGGGGCAACGCCACCAACTGCGGTACAGACGAGTGGTGTGGTGTGCAGGACACAGCTCAGAGTCTGGTGCAGACGGCCGCTACACAGTGCCACCTACTGCGGTACAGACCAGTGGTGTGGTGTGCAGGACACAGCTCAGGGTCTGCTGAAGATGGCCGCTACACAGTGACACCGACTGCGGTACAGATCAGTGGCGTGCAGGCCACAGCTCAGGGTCTGGTGGAGATGGCCGCTACACAGTGTTACCTACTGCGGTACAGACCAGTGGTGTGGTGTGCAGGACACAGTTCAGAGTCTGCTGAAGATGGCCGCTACACAGTGTCACCGACTGCGGTACAGACCAGTGCAGTGGTGTGCAAGACACAGCTCAGAGTCTGGTGCAGACGTCCGCTACACAGTGCCACCGACTGCGGTACAGACCAGTTGTGTGGTATGCAGGACACAGTTCAGAGTCTGCTGAAGATGGCCGCTACACAGTGCCACCGACTGCGGTACAGACTAGTGATGTGCAGGACACAGCTCAGGGTCTGCTGCAAATGGCCGCTACACAGTGCCACCGACTTCGGCACAGAGACTGGATGAGGGGACAGTGTAAGACAATACTGAAATTAAGCACAATGGGAAGCAAATGGGGAGGAAGTCGATTCGGCACTACGTGGATTCTCCATATTCGGTAATAATTTTTGATGAACCATTTCCTGACTATTTTGTCCCCGGATGGGATAAGTTCATGGTAAACCGGAAAAAGGAAAATAATATGTATTAATTGTTTTCAAGATGGCAAAATAAAGTGGTCCAAATCCTGGGAGAACTTGGAATTTGGGGGTATCCAAGCCTGATGGGCACAGGCCCGAGCCACCAACTGGTCATACGATCCTACACCCCTGAGGTTTGATGAACATAAAGCGGAAGCAAATATGTGTTAAATACAGTTGTGTTCACAACGTTCCCCATGCAGTATGATAGCCGTGACCAAAGTATTCGCCAGTTATATTCGACCTATGATAATCTGGTATGATGGCAGCAGTGTTCCACAGTGATCTATACTGCATCACTTTTGTCCAAACACGAATGTACTAACATGTTGAACTTTTGGCTACCAACCTTCGCTAAAGCATCGACATCAGAGTGGCGGAAGAGAGGTGTCCGGTATGTGAGTAGCCTAACTGTACTGGTTACGGACCAGCTGCTAGCTGCTGGTATTAGCTGCGTTCGATAGCTCGCAGGATTAGTGAATAGCATACTGTACTGGCTACAGACCAGCTGCTGGCTGCTGTTATTGGCTGCGTTGGATAACTCGCCGGAATAGTGAATAGCATACTGTACTGACTACAGACCAGATGCTGGCTGCTGGTATTGGCTGTGCTGGATAACTCGCCTTATTGGTGAGTAGTATACTCTACTGGCTACACACCAGCTCCTGGCTGCGGCAGTATTGGCTGTGTTGGAACTTATTCCGTTGATGGCCGCTTACATGCTCCATTCGAGCTTTAATTGTCCAGGAATGGCCTGTGATGCATGCTTCGCGGTGATGAATGCCGCACTGACTGCCCCACCTTGATACTTTGTCTAGCGGACATTTGAGGACAATGTGCATTCGGACAGCAGGGCTAAAAAAACTTTCGGTGGTCGCCGACGACATACAATTCTGGGAAGTTGATCGCCGATCAGGTACGGGTCCAGTGTGCGGATGGGTGGGTGGGTGGGGGGGGGGGGGGGGGGCGGGGGGGGGACCATCCATCGGGATTGGATAACATCAAATTTCCGAAACTTGCTTTTTCGTGATTGCTCCGTCTTGAAGATCTGTCTGCATTCCAGCCTTTCTTCGATTTTTTTCCTCAGCAATAGATGTCGCTTGGCGCCCTGAATAAACTTTGGCGCACCAAAAGGAGTGTCCTCCAGCCGATAGGAACTTCTAAATACGTCACCGTCGCATGCAGGGAAGAGACTGAGATACTGTATGTAAATAATTTGTTCATTGACTGTGCAGATGAACAGAGTCGCTCGGAGACAGTGGAGGATGAACAAAATTTGCTCGAAGATAACTGAGGATGACACAGTCTGGAGTTTGGCAGATAAAGATGAAAAATCCCAAGCAATATCTGGCAATCTGACATCAATTGCTCGCAATCTTCCACCGTGTATATAAGAGATGAAATGTCGAGTCCCATATGAATACTTAGAATTCCCATTAACTGTTATCTTACATTATGTTGCACACAAAACAACGAAAATGTATTCATTGCTGACAGGTACAGTACTTCTACACGTGGATGGTACTAACCGATCCAACTAGGAGGAATAAGCCCCTTTGTTTAAGATCTGCTTAAGCACATTTCTCCGCTGGGTACATTTTGTGGAAGAAACATGGAAACACGCTGATATGAATCCTAGTCCAAATGAATGTCGGTAGTGCACTTCTAAATAGAGTTATTCAGGAAAAAGTTTTTTTTCTACACAACTGATATAAAAAGTTTACAACATTGCCTATCAGTTTTAGCCGCGGCAGTGGCCGCCCACAGCCACGGCAGTGGCCGTTTCACAAGTGCGGCAGTGGTTACCTCACAGCCGTCACAGTGGACACCTCACAGGTGCGGCAGCGGTTACCTCACAGCCATGACAGCGGCCGCCTCACAGCCATGACAACGACCGCCTCACAGTCCTGACAACGGCCGCCTCACAGCCATGACAGCGGCCGCCTCACAGTCGCAGCGTGACCGCCTCACAGCCGTGACAGCGGCCGCCTCACAGCCACAGCAGAGGCCACCTCACAGCCGTGACAGCGACCGCCTCACAGGTACGGCAGTGGCCGCCTCAAGTAGTCACCACACATCACAAGTAGTCACTACTACTTCGCTGTATCTCTAAAGACGTAAACTATGCTAAGCTCTAAAGATCCCTTGACGACTTGTGGTGGGATCACAGTTCCTTCCATCGCCTCCTCCCCCCCCTCCCCCAATGCTTGTGATAATACAATTGTTCAAGCGAGGGTTTCTTTGCAGCACTCTTTATGTGATGGTCTAAGTGTGCCACGTCACGGGCCCGTGCCAGGGGCATTCCGCCGAACAATCAACTGATGTGAGACGTTTTGATGGTCAGCACGTGGTTTGTGCCAAACATGGCTATATCTGTGCTTGCCATACTTTCAACCACGCTCTCGGCGGGATAAGCCACAGATCCACCACCAGTGCCGAGACTTGCACTGCGAGCGCAGCAGTTTCTTCAGGACGTGGTAAGCGGCGCGGACGGACCCTGGCGGCATGGTGTTGGGAGTCAACCCGCTAATGTGCAGGCGAGACGCAGCTGCCAGTGCGGTGCCGGCGACGCCCTAGGTCGGCGACTCCTGGATGGCGCGCAGGTCACTGACTATGCGGATGTCGTCGATCTTGTAGGATCACTTCTTGTTATTGCCGTACTTTTGAGCAGCCGAGCGAATCCATGCTCATAGTTCGGTTCTTGCAGTGCGGAGTCAGTATCAACGTGAAGGCCGATATTCCCTCAGCTTGATAAAGAGAAAAGGGTTCACACAAAACACAACCCATGCGGGTAACTTAGTAATAGGCGACAGTGGCATAACTGAGAACAACGCTAATAATGCGAATTTGAAGTGAACTATTTGGTTGGCCATAAGATATCAAGATATTGCGCCAACGACCAGTCTTGCACCATGTTATTGTCCCACTCAGTTGAACATGGAACAATATGCAATCGATAGTGATCAGAAAAGGGGTGTGTACATATACCACCAGATTAGTGACTGCCAGGGTTGGACAAATAGGATATACCTGTATTTGGGGCATCCAGAGCATCATCCTCTTGAGGAAATCGTCCTCATTTTTTTCACTTGGAGGTTCAATGGTGTTGTTTGCAATGAACTGCTCTGTGATGTGCTCAAGATTAACTGGAATGTGTAGGCCGATATTCCGATGTCATCGACTGAAATACAAATATACTCTCCATATTCAATTACCCACACATTTCCCTCTCCACATTCAGGATTGCAAAACTCAAATCCAACCGTGGTGACTGCTGACATGTACTCTGTCCAACCAGGGTTGGAAAAAAGTGTCCTGTACTGAATGTGTGTCATCCAGAACATTATCTTCCATGAAATACCATGGTCTTTTTGGCCAAAAGATGGGAGATGTTTGCAAATGACTGCAAACTTCCTCCTCGGTCCTCGGCGGCCGGGTGGCGGGCGCTTGACAGCGACCCCCGGCCGCTCCACACAGTTTCATAGATTTCTCCGGAGCAAGAGAGCATCGCTGTGCCATAATGTGCTTACATAAATCCGAACATCTAACGGTGAATGTGTGACGCCGCCGAAAACTGTGAGTGTCTTAACACGCGCCCTGGAGGGCCTCTGAGAATTACGCGCACTGGAGGGGGGGGGGCGGATTCCGCCCCCCCTAAGATCTTGGCTCCTAGTAAAGCTGGAGGAACGAAATTCGCAGGATGGATGGGAACGGTAGTGAACTCTATTGTGTGCAATTTTCGTGACCTTAGGTCAATATCTTCAAGGTCAAATGAGGTCAGATTGGCAAAATTTTCCGGTTTTGCTTGGCTTGACTTGTCATTGTTATGGATCGCTGTGATTGTGTTTAAATGCTCAAAAATGGGCATCAATGATGTTTTGGACATTACTAATGATGCAATGCAGATCATAGACCCAACATTTGACCTCAGGTCACCTATATAGCACCACTTTATCAGGTCAGTTACCTGTTCCAGTTACCGGAACCGGCCGCCCGCCCGACTGTTCCGTCGGGCAGCTCGGAGCAATCGGCTTCGTGAAGAAGGGAGTGAAGTACATGAATAAAGTATGGAAACGCAATGACAAACAGTACAAATGACAACCAGTAGTGCATTTATGGCAAAATTCCAGTTGATCAAGTTTGGTTCCATTAACCTGTCATGAACTTGACCTGACTTGACCTTGGTGACCTAACATGACCTTGAAACTATACAGCATATCAATATGCATCAAACAAGTCCCTAGTGTTGCCTAGAACACTTCCCTTTTGTCAGTATACTGGGAGCGCATCTGCGCCGATTTTTGTGGTCTGGCGCTATAACATTTTTTGACTTTAGCGGCCCCTAACTTGAAAAATATTCGGGCGATTTCCATTTTTCTTACTTTAAACGACGCGCCGTTCATTTTTAAGCAGGTACACCGAAAATCGCGTATATCGACCGGTAAAATCTGCAGTTATTTGCGAAAAACCGGAGGGGTGGGCGGATTTCGCCCCCCCCTCCAGTGCGCGTGTTAATCATCTGAAAACCGCTATATTAAGTTTGAATACTTCAACGGATACTGATGCTTGTAATGTGTGAGAGCGAGCCACATTATCTGATAAAACCCTCTGAAGCGTGAGACAAGATTCGTAATTAAGCCAAGTTCCCGATTCAGTCATCGAAATTTCAACATCAATGCAAGTACATGAGAAAACAGCAAAACATACAGAACTATCGCCATGTACACCATCCGCCGAACAGGCACCAGTCGGAAACGCGCAGGCACACCACCATCAATCGTTTCGCACCTCTCCACCCCCGTCAACCCCGTCCCCTAGGACAGCCGCCGCAGATGTCTGGGTATCCGGAGGTCCGGACCGACTCCGGCCAACCGAGCCCGGCCGCGGCCGGCGCTAAAGACAACATTGTCGAGCCTTCCCCTGGCCTGGTCCGACCCGCCGAATCGGTCCCGGTCGGACGTCGGCGACGGCTGAGGAGGCGAGGATGCCGAGGCGGACAACAGGTGAGGAGAAGAGTCAGGCAACGAGCAATAACATCAGCTCAAAGGAGTGCTGCTTTGCAGACTACTCCCGGCACTGGGGAAGCCCCCCATCGTGTAGAGTGCCGCCCAACTCCCTCAGCTGAACAAAGCACAGCGAGTGCAATGCCACCTCCACGGCGAACATTCAGCCGGTGTCTCTTGCAGCCTCCGCGATTGACGCTCCGTCAAACGCAGAACGTCAGTAAAGTCCAGCAACAGAGACGTTGTCGTCGACTCAAAATCGGCCACGGGAATGTCAGCTCGCTGACCAAACACCTAGACGACATTAACCAACTATTATCGACTGAGCAATTTGACATATTCTGTGCCACCGAGACACTGCTCTCCCTAGATATGGATGACAGCACCCTCATCTTTCCTGGTTTCAACATCAGGCGGAGGGAAGTGTCGCACGGGCGTGGAGTCGCTATTATCTCCCGTAATCGCCTCACTGTCGAGCCACTGTGGGTGCCTACACCGAACTCATCCCTAAAGTCACTGTGGATCACTGTGACTGATCTAACAACAGTTGTCATTGGAGCTGTCTACCGTTCCCCAAATAGTGCAGTGACACCGGCCAATGAGGAGCTACATGATCAGCTGGTACACGTCTTAAGCCTTGGCAAGCCCATCTTTCTTCTCGGTGACACCAACTTTGACGTGCTGCAGCCCGACAAACCAGGTGTGCGGGCTTATCTGCGTACGCTTTGCGATCTGTCCCTCAGCCAGCTGATAACCAACGTCACACACCCACCACGGCGAGAAGGAGACAGCCCGAGTCTCCTCGATCATCTCATTACAAATCGATCTGACTTGACCACAGAAGTTCGAGTCATTCACACAGATTTCAGCGACCACGACGTCATTGCTGCATCTATCACAATTGACAGGCGTCGCCCTCATCCCACCGTCATTACTATCCGATCGACAAGACGCTTAGATCAAAATGCTTTGTGCCTAGATCTGCTGTTGGCCGACTGGTCCGCCGTTTATCAAGCGACCACCACCTCGGACAAATGGGACGCATGGATGGCTGCATGGCAGCCAATAATCGACCATCACATGCCCCTTCGTCAAATCAAGCTGAAGCACCGGTCGCCGCCTTGGTTGCAGCATGTGACGTTCATACAGCAAGGGCAGCGCTGAAACAGGCGCGCGAGCACAGAGATGCAGCACGAAGCGAAGAAGCCCAGCGAAGAAGCCCGAAGAAGCCCAGCGCACACCGTGGAAGAACATCCGTAAGTTCATTATTGCCTCCAGCAAGTCAACGATAGAAGAGCCTGGCACAACTATTCAACCGCCTGATTGGCATGAACGGCTCAACCGGCATTTTACCGGCGTCGGTGCCGCGGTAGCTGCTGATTTAGGAATGGCGCCGCCCGGAGAGCCCCTCTGGCCAAGACCGCCACGTGTCTGTAGCGGCGCATTCACACCGTATCCTGTGACGATGCCAGAGCTGTCAAAAGCGTTGCAGCGCATGGGTGGCTCACGAGCGTCCGGAGCTGATGGCATCACCATCCAGATGCTCAAGATGACGTTTAGTGTGGTGGGTCCGCATCTGTTAAACATTATCAACTCATGCATCACAAGCTGTGATCTGCCACCGTCATGGAAAACGGCGGTGGTAACACCCCTGCACAAAAGTGGTAACGCAAACGACCCAAACAACTACAGGCCAATATCGATATTGCCAGTGGTCGAAAAACTCTGCGAGCGTGTCGTGTGTACACAGACTATCTGACTAGTCATCATCTACTGTGCCCAGAACAGTACGGTTTCCGGCCCGGCCTGTCTACCGAGATGGCTCTGCTAGACACGGTCATCCACGCTACCCTCAAAATCGACCAAGGCGAGATCACTCCACTGGTTACAGCTGACACCTCAAAGGCGTTCGACATCGTGGAGCATAGTCGCCTCATGGACAAGCTCGGATGGTACGGCGTCAACTCCGAATGGTTCCGAGCGTGGCTTGAGGGCCGTTCGCAAACAGTGAAGGGTTCTAGCCCTCTGTCGGTAACACATGGTGTGGTGCAGGGCTCGATCTTGGGCCCGGTTATGTTCCTAATATTCTCCAATTACCTCCCACAACATATCCCACACGGCAAGATTGTTATGTATGCCGATGATGTCCAGTTCCTCGACTCCGGGAAGCGAAACGAAATCACAGCCATTAGCCAACGATTGAATGAATCACTGTCAGTCGCCTTTAACTGGTTCATCCATAATCGACTAAAAGTAAATCCCTCCAAAACTGAGATGGTTGTTCTCCAATCTTCTAGACATACACCTGTGAAATTATCTGTTCGTCTGGGCCAGTTGGAAATAGTACCCACGAAGTCTGTGAAATTACTTGGCGTCAAAATTGACTCACACCTGTCCTGGGATGTGCATGTATCTTCTGTTGTGCGTCTGTGTAACTGCATACTCATTGGACTCGCTAGACTGCGTCATAAGTTTTCTCACATTACGAGACGGGTGCTAATTGAGGCACTCGTATTCCCCCACATAAGATACTGTGTGTCTGTCTGGGGAAGCTGTAGCAGAGCCCAGAAACGACGCATTCAAAAATGCATCAACTTTGGTGTCATTGATAGGATTGTCGCCGGCTTGTACTACCGGGATCATGTGTCGCCCACGTTGAAAGAACTAGGATGGCTCAAATTCGAGGATTTCATATCCGAGGCTGACTCAGTTTTCAAAATTATGAACGAGTTCACTGGCCCAGAACTCATTCGCGGTCAACTAAACTGTCGCTCAACTGTGTCGCAACGGAGCACCAGGGCCACGGCTAACGGTGAACTCCAGGTACCACGATGCCGCACAGAATTCGCGCGCCGCTCCTTCATACCGAGAGCTTGCCGGACGTGGAACAATCTGCCTCCAGATGTGAGGAACTCAGGTGGCTACAATGTTTTCAAACGGAGACTTTCGGCCATGCTGCGCATGTCCGGGCTCTAACCTCCGGCCTCCGGAACATCGCTTACATCAGCACTGTGATGCCACTCGTTGTTATCGTGTATGCTCGTGATGATAGTTTGTGCTGCACATTAGTGCACTTCTGTGACGGAAACTGAAAAACCCTGCTCGGGAGGTTCCGAAATATATTACATCCTGTTTTATAAACATGCCCAAGCTGACTGGACAAATACAAAAAGGAGTTCATGGTTCAGCAAAAAAAATATTGCAATTTTGGAATGGAATGTCAAACATTGTGCTCTCGAAATGCAGCAGTAAAAACAAATTGTTCCATGCTCAACATTCCTCGTTTCGAAACTGAAGAATTGCACCTGAATTTTGGCATACAGAACCAAACATACTGCATATGTAAAAATATGTTACGGCTGATGACAGCTCTATTGAAGGGAAATGTATTATCCAAACTTTACCCGTTTTCATTTTTTGTCATACGTTGAACGAAATTAAAAAAATACATATTATTATGGACATATAGCGCATAGTTCCAGAAAAGAAGAAGAAATAATGGTGGACATTTTGCAGCGACATTTTGGCATATCCAGGGACATTTTGCAAAGAGGATGCTTGAACTACACATAATTTCTTCAAGCATAATTCAACACATCTGCACATGTTCCATAATGTTTCTATAGTGCCCCAAAGTTCTGGCACAATTATTATAGTTTCAAATCTGACGTAATAATATGCATGTATTCATTTTTCACTAGATTAGGATGCTG
Organism: Ashinkailepas kermadecensis; assembly: GCA_034440615.1. Taxonomy (NCBI): domain Eukaryota; kingdom Metazoa; phylum Arthropoda; class Thecostraca; family Neolepadidae; genus Ashinkailepas; species Ashinkailepas kermadecensis. The sequence continues at coordinate 60,455 of JAOTOM010004361.1, read as the reverse complement.
AAGACCGATATCCTGGCCAGAGTAGAAAAACGGCATCTATCCTAGAAACATCATATAGTATTCTAGATATATGGATGAAGCCCAAAGAAAAGTAATAGGATCCAAAGAAAAGTAATAGCATTGTGCTGCAATTGTCATGCATATTAGCATTGCAGCATATTCTTTAACAAAACATTGGAGATGGCTCATCAAATTCTGGTGTGGAAAGCTGGATGGCAAAGAAAAGCAAAGCAATAAGACTGATATCGGTAGCAGTTCTATATTTCAATGTTCTTCCATATATCTTTACTTCAACTTTTCCACTTGCCATCTTGGGAACTTCAGTAATTTGCAGGTTGGACTGCATACAAGATATGCTAATCAGTAATCAGATGTTTTCACCTGTAAAGCAGGTGTTAGGATAGGATATCCTAGGCTACCATTTTAAATTTAATTAACTACAAATTTTACATGAATCTTCTTGCCGCAAAAGGTGGTAAATTTATGACTTCAGGGATTTTTAATTCTTGGACTTACTTTTCCAATGGTTTATGAACATGGTTAACATGATGTGGCCACTCATTTTCTCTGAAGATTATTTTTTTTTCAGTTGACAGGCGAAAGAACACCTAAAATTGGTCTTTGAGTTGAATAATTATGGTATTTGAAGAACACAATTTGTATTAAATTGCACTTTTGGGTACATTTATAATTCTTGGAATTAATTTTTTCAATGCAATGTTTATGTAGGTGGATGGAATTGTGTAACCACTCATTTCCTTTGCAAATGTATATTTTTCAGTTGAAAGGCAAGATATCACCCAAAAAGGCTGGAATCTTGATAACATAGCATAAAAATAATATTCAAAAGAAATAACAAATTTAGCACAACTTAACCCAAACTTGCATGCAGGAAAATACATTTCTTCGAAATGCAAAATTTTCAATTTCCTTTTGTACCATTTTCAAATATAAAACCTTACATCGCATAACCTAGTTAACTAGGTTAGAGATTAAATTTAATCTGTTTTGAAGAAAACAACACTTTTTTGTTCACAAAAAATATCAACCAAAATTGGGAAGTATTTTTCCAACTGAAGAGAAAAGCCTAGCCTAACCTAACATAACCAGACCCAACCACATTTTTGCTTCATGGGGGTAAATTGTGTGTAAAACTTGTCTCTTGGATACCTTAAAGTGCAATAATACACAATATTGTGAGATGATGTTTTTGAACATTTTTACGACAATGGGACCATTCATTCCTTTTCAAAATGCAACTAAATTAATTTTTGCTTTTTATTTGTGTCGAAGAACTTTGGCTTCTCTTATTCCGAAGAAAGAACATTCAGCTCTGCTATATTCCTTTAAGAAAGAAAATGGCTAGGTTAGAATGCTAAGCCTGCAATGACACATCAGGTCTGAAGCATTCAAAATTTCCCAAGGTTACATTAGACATTATTTGACATTTTACATTATTCTTCATTATGTCACCCCACTCAAATACCAATATTTTGGTATTATTTTGCATACCAACTGGAAAGTGCCTATGCATTTGTGCTCGTAATAAGTGGCTAGGTAGGCCACATCCCACATCATCTTAATCCTGTCACATAACATGTTTTTACAATATTTATGTTTTGAAATGCCATACCTTAAGTAAATAGTTACCAACCTACCAACATTTACACTCTGATCACTGCTACCCATGGCCATATCCTTGGACCTAGGAATGTACTTACTTAGGTACCTATCCACCTAAGTACATACCTAGGTACCTAACTACCTACACAGGAGCATCAAATACCTTCCTGCATTGTTGTTATCCAATTTGACATCCGACATCCCGGAGCAAACTGGCTCCCGGTAAATATATTAAATGCTTCATGATCCTCATGTTTGTTCTTGGTGTGCTTGTGAATGTTCTGCTCGGTTCCTGAACACGAACATCCACTGTGGCAATAAAACGCTTCCCCTTACTATTATTTTTTTCGGCTTGCAGCCTTCTCCTGTCATTCTCTTAACCTTTCGCTGGCTTTCATCTTTTACAAATAGTCCACGCCTTGATATGTAACTAGGCACCTACCTCGGAAGTGACAATATTAATTAAGGCAGCTCAGCAATCAATTCCCAAAAATACGTATATTCACCACGACGAATATTCACCACCACGATTGGGCACAATTACCCATAAACCGATTTTCGAACGAACGACAAGTCACCAAGTGTTGCATGATTTCCAATTCCATATTTATAACTATATTTCTAGGCGACGACCACGACAACCATTTGCTCGGCGTCTCGTCGGCGCTTTTGGCGACCACGGTATGCCATTGGCTTAGCATTGTGGTTGTCGGGAAAGCGCCTTCCTGTGCCGACGGGAGGTTCTAGTATAAAAATGGCAGCTTAGAGGAACGGTATATTTGGTAGAATTAGCGGTACGTTCCAAGTATACTTTTGATCTGAAAAAGATCCGTGCTGCTCAATACAAATTACTTATATATCGACCAAATATGTCCTTTATCGCTAAAATCGTGACGGACGTATCAAAAGAAAAGTATTGCTTCAGTAGCCACTGAAGCCTGGTGAGCCAGCATCTGGTCGCCGATGCTGTCGCTAGGACGGCGCTTTTCTAGCCTTGCGCGAGAGGTGGTGTGGCTCCTTGGGCACTCCTGTGATTACACGGCTGTGGGTTCTACAATGATGACCTCGGTTGCATATAGTCACTTTGATTGTGCGTCCGTTGCGTTCCACACACTCCGCAGCTCCGCAGTTGCACACCAACATGGCGATGCGCTTTGACATATATGCAATCTGGTTTCTTGCGTGCGTGCTTCGCCTGTTAGGTTTAACAAATGTAAAACTGGTATACACAAGAGTTTTGTGAGTGGAAATGCTGATCTGCTGTAGAACTACGCGGATAATTTGACCAATATGTTGACGGACTGATGCTACATTTTCCTGGATAAATACTAGGTAAAAATTAAGGTATTCACAGCACATCCTGTATCGCCTTGTGTCGCTGCTTCCCTTCACCACATTGAAAGAAGTTATAACGGCATATATTTGAATATTTGAAGTGACTGCATCACATCATCTTCGCAGATGTCCTAGATGAACGAGACCGTCCAGGCCTACAGTTCGTCATGACGGACGACAGCCCACAGGGCGTCATGACGGACGACAGCCCACAGGGCGTCATGGCGGACGACAGCCCACAGGGCGTCATGACGGACGACAGCCCACAGGGCGTCATGACGGACGACAGCCCACAGGGCGTCATGACGGACGACAGCCCACAGGGCGTCATGACGGACGACAGCCCACAGGGCGTCATGACGGACGACAGCCCACAGGGCGTCATGACGGACGACAGCCCACAGGGCGTCATGACGGACGACAGCCCACAGGACGTCATGACGAACGACAGCCCACAGGGCGTCTTGACAAACGACAGCCCACAGGCGTCATGACGGACGACAGCCCACAGGGCGTCATGGCGGACGACAGCCCACATGGCGTCATGACGGACGACAGCCCACATGGCGTCATGACGGACGACAGCCGACAGGGCGTCATGACAGACGACAGTCCACATGGCGTCATGACGGACGACAGCCCACATGGCGTCATGACGGACGACAGCCGACAGGGCGTCATGACGGACGACAGCCCACAGGGCGTCATGACAGACGACAGCCCACAGGGCGTCAGGTGGACGACAGCCCACAGGCGTCATGACGGACGACAGCCCACAGGGCGTCTTGACAGACGACAGCCCAATGGCGTCATGGCGGACGACAGCCCACAGGGCGTCATGGCGGACGACAGCCCACAGGCCGTCATGACGAACGACAGCCCACATGGCGTCATGACAGACGACAGCCCACAGGGCGTCTTGACAGACGACAGCCCACATGGCGTCATGACGGACGACAGCCCACAGGGCGTCATGGCGGACGACAGCCCACAGGCCGTCATGACGAACGACAGCCCACAGGGCGTCATGACAGACGACAGCCCACAGGGCGTCATGACGGACGACAGCCCACAGGGCGTCATGATGGACGACAGCCACAGCCAACGCAACGCTCTTAGTGCCACATGGGTGTATAAACCCAGCAGTGAAACATTGTACCCAGAGCAGTGTACATACCCAGCACTGATATATTGCGCCCAGAGCAGTGTCCCAGCACTGAGACATTGCACCCAGAGCAATGTCCCAGCATTGAGACATTGCACATGAAGCAGTGTGCATACCCAGAATTGATACATTGTACCCGAGTAGTGTATGCTTGAATATGATGTAGTCACCACTTCCGATATGCTTGGGAATTGACCACACAGCATGTTGCGTGTGAACATATCAACTGCAGATATGTCCGTACCTACTCATTATATCTCTATCTAGGTGGTATCTGTTGCATATGTCCAATCTCATGTGTTTTGGAATACATAGCACATTCCACACGCGTCCTTGCCCTAACGAAATATGAGAAAGAGATTTATGAAAATGGCATTGTTGATAATGACCTAGAGTCGACATATATTCCGTCGCTGTGTTCATGTTTTGTGTTGAGATACCTGCAAAAATCCTGAAAATTACATTAAATCGATACATAATTATTACTCCATATTAGTCGACTCCTATATTATGGAGGGTAATATATTGCACAAATCCTTGTTGCCAAATTGAACTCAGGGAACATCCTTGAGTACATTTATGCCGAATTGGAAATACTTCCGCAATGAACCAGCTATTACACACACACTCACACACACACACACACACACATATATACACACACATATATATATATATGTATATATAAACATATATGTATATATATATATATGTATATATAAATATATATGTATATATATATATATATATATATATATATATATGTATATATATATATATATATATATATATATATATATATATATATATATATATATATATATATATGTATATATATATATAAATATATAGATATATTAAATATATATATTATATATATATATATATATATATATATATATATATATATATATATATGTGTGTGTGTGTGTGTGTGTGTGTAAGAGCTGGTTCATTGCGGAAGTATTTATAATTCGGCATATATGTAGACACGGATTTTGGAGGTGGGAATCACTTTTTGTCACCTAAGGGTGCTTGTATTCGGCGAGTATACTTCATTAGTTCAAGTTATAGAACAAAGATAGCCAGGGTCGACCACCAAAAGACAAAGGCTAGAAGTAAGTTTTGATCAGCCCGCTCCGTCTCGGGGGCATATATCTTTTTACAACCCCACCCCATAAGGCCTAACGCGAACAGTGAAAAAACGGCGCGCGGCAGCGCTGCAGAATTTCACATCTATTTTTCCACATTAATTTGGCATGTGGTGGGAAAATTTTTAGGTCAGATCATTCACGTTCAGCGAGTTAATCAGGGTCAAGTGAGGTCACCTCCAGTTATACGTGTATTCTACCCATTAGACCAAAACAAATTGAAATATCGAAAACTGACAACTTGGCAGCATTAGAAAGTACGTTTTTATCTTTGGGTGGGATAATATTTTGGGACCACGGTTCAATTGGCGTTTCTTTGCTGATTCCAAATCAGTTTTGGTTTTAAAATCCTCTTCAAAATGAATTTCCCAAGTCCCCCCAAAAAAGGCGTCAATCGTGACCACATTAACCCCAAACTGTGATGTCACTTTTTGAAGTGAACGAATATTGGGAGTGATTTCTGGCCCTACTCGTCGAGCGTTTTGCGATGACACCTTCGTGCTAGTGTGACGCTTAGTGTGGAGATTAGGCTAAGTATATAATGACCCCTGAGACGGGGTGTGAGGATCTGACCGAAATGACGGGGAACGTCAATATCCCCAAATGGTTCTGAAAATCTATGAACTATAGCAATTCATTTTCAAGGCATTATGTTAAAGTAGCAACGTCTTCAATCTCAAGTCGGCTGATTTGCTCTCTTATGCATTTATTATAGCCTGCGTTAAAAATTACTGGCATTTATGTAAAAACATTTCTGTTCGCAAGCTAGCCATACACCTTTGTTCCGGAAGGGGATTAAAGCAATGAACAAATTCAATATTTCAGAATACTTTGCTTGTGTGCTTTACGCAATTCACTCGAACTCAAAATGTTGAAAAGCATGTGAAGTGTCTGTCGATTCTTGCGAATGAAATTGCGCGATATGATGACTGCACAAGTGATTGATGTGCAATATTCAGATAATTCCAGAGTAGTCGACCTACCTACCCTGTTAACTGCTACGTTCATAGCCACGCAGTCGTGAAGTAACCATGCCCTAGGGGGAGGGGTTGGGGTCTAGAGTGAGGCTCCACGAACTGTGTCGGTGTGGGTGTTGTCATGGGAACTGTTCGAACATCGTCGCTGCCATGGTCCAGCGCTGTCGGAGCTTCGACCACTTGCATGACGGACCCGAAGCCGGGAAGTCAATCGGCTCCTCCATGGCAGTCCGTGTGGCGCGTAAGTACATAGTGCACGTCCAGTCAGAGACAGGTATACAGCCGCCACGAACCTCACATACGGCTCCTCCACGGCAGTCTCGTCTGGCGCTAAGTACATAGTGCACGTCCAGTCAGAGACAGGCATACAGCCACCACGAACCTCACATACGGCTCCTTGCCCACATTGCCCAAGCCGCCAGGTGTCAAGGTGGAAACACGTCGTTGTGGAGCTCCTACGTACCAGATAAGTCGTTGCAGAAAAGGGCAGTATTAAACTGCATATAGTTATTTAGCAGTTACTTCTGTGCATATATTGGCATAGTTTTTATCTAATAAACATTTTTTAACAAGTAGATTAGACTATTTTAACCTAGTGAGGCTGCCAAGCGCCATTTTGTCGTTGTGTTACCGTCTGTCTTTGTCTAGTGTGTCAGTGTTTTCAGCTATTTATTACATTTTTGGCAGCTGTTTAGCGAGTGCTTTCTTCTTTCTTTAGAAACCTCCATCAATTTTCAGCACAACCATTACCTTGTCAGTGCTGCATAGATAGGAACTAGCATACACCTAAGCTTTGTCAGTTATTTTTATCTCCTCTGTTATTTTGTTATATCATTTTGCAGCAAGTTACTTTTCAATCTAAATCTAGAAATAAGCTGCAGCTTTTAGGATGGCTTCAACCAGGATGCAGGCACTAGAGAAGGAGGTTAGGGCCCTTAAGGCAGAGCTTTCCAAGCTCAGGGCTACCCTGGTTGCAAAGGGTACACAAGAAAAGGAATCATGTACCGGTCAGTCTGTAGCTGGGGCATCCTATGCCCAGGTGGTCGCAGGCCACCAGGCAACTGAGACTTCTCATGCTGTGGAGGTGGCAGGGATATCTGTAGAGAGAAGTGCTCTTAGTGAACAGAAGATTTCTAGTTGTAGCTCACAGGGGCAGTGGTTTAATGTCAGGGGGTGGAGGATTTGGAGGTGCGAGCCTAAGAAAGGGGGCAGTGAATGGCAAGTGGCAGGTGGTAGGAGTGGGAGTAAACCTAGCCAAGCAGCTCCACAGGCAGGCATAGCAACTTCAGATAGGTTTCTGGCTTTGGAGGACTGCCCTAAGGATAATAGCAAGGAGACTGTGCTGGTGGTAGGAGGCTCTCGTGTGCGGCATTTAGATAGTTTTCTGTAAAGGTAGGAGAGGCAGGAGGTGCATCACCAGGCCTGGTGCCAAGGTTAGAGACCTGGTCCCAGTGGTGGCACAGGCCACCAGTGAGGACCAGTTTAGTACAGTTATAGTGCAGGTAGGAGTGAACGACGTAGGTCCTGCTAGGAGTGAGGAGCTGCTGCAGGACCACAGGGCCCTTCTGGCCACCCTGAAGCAGAGCAAAAGCAGAGTTATTGTGACGGCTATTCTGCCCAGGGCTGAAGTCTCCCCTGAGTGGAGCTCTAGGGCACCGGCAGCCAATGCCAGGGTGGGTAGGCTCTGCAATGAGTTAGGTTTGACCTTTGTTGACAAGTGGTGCAGGTTTTATGGTTCATGGGACCTATATCAAAGGGATGGCCTGCACTTCTCCGAGAAGGGGGTGCAAGTGTTAAGTAAAGTGTATGAACATGTCCTTCAGGGAAACTAGATAATGGGGTGGGGAGGGAAGAAGTGGCATTACCATCTCATGAATATGCCAATAGTGACAGCATAGGCAATAGAACCTCAGTCAGCAAATAGGGATGGCAGTAGATCAAGGGGGCAGAGTGGTAGCTCATCCAGAGATGATAGAGCTACTCAGCATGAAACAACCAAAGATGCTAATGGAACATTTCTTAAGTGTATGATGCTCAATGCTCAGAGTATTCGATCCAAATTTGACGAGTTCAAGTGTTATGTTGCTGATGAGGAACCAGATTTTGTTTGCATTACTGAGGCATGAGTCAGTGAGGGGTATTTTGGGGATAACTTGCAGGACTATGAGATCCAGGGATACAATATGTTTTCATGCACTAGGGGTCCAGCAGTGAAAGGGGGTGGTGTAATGCTCTATGTGAATAGCTTAATCAGTTCTCAAAAAGTAGCAGATAGGGTAAAAATGGTGTCTGTGGAGTCCATTTGGCTTGATGTTTCTGTGGGAAAAGGCGACAGCAATAAACTGAGAATAGGAGCTTTGTACCGATCAGGAACCTTGCCACATTCTCAGCAACTGGAGCTTGATAAGGTGATTTGTGAGGAAATCAGTGGAAACTTTCAGAGGAAATGCCTTATTCTTGGTGACTTTAATCTAAAAGGATATGAAAATGTTGGTGTTGGCTCCCCAGCATGTAAACTGTTTAGGAAATGCCTTGAAGAAGACCTGTTCTTACACCAGTTTGTAACAGAACCAACTAGGCAGGGCTCATTCTTGGACCTTGTCTTCTCGGATTTAAGTGATTTAGTTCAAGACTTGACTGTAGGAGAAACTCTGGGAAGAAGTGACCATAACATAGTGAGATTCAAGGCACATGTAGCAGGGACAATCAAGGATAATTTGGCAAAGGTTCCAAATTTTAACGGGGCAGACTTTGACTGCATGAGAGCGGCTTTAAGTGCCATAAAATGGGAAGAAGAATTCTCCGATTTAAATGCCTGTGAAATGTGGGAAAAGTTCAAATCTTACTTGAGAGAAATTCAGATTAGACATGTCCCCAAAAGCAAAGGCGCAAAAGAAGAGTAGGTAAGCCAGCATGGCTTACACCAGATTTGACAAAAGCAATTAAGGCTAAGAAAGATGCATTTAGAGTATTTAAGGAAGCTTCAAATATAGCTTCAAATCTAAGGTTGTATCAAAAAGCTAGAGACGCTGTGAAGCAGAAAACCAGAGCAGCAAAGCGAGCAAAAGAATTGGATTTGGCTAGGAACTGTAATGGGGACAGTAAAAAGTTCTTTAGTTTCTACAAGCTAAGTAAAGTTTCAAGCACAATTGGTCCACTGGAAGTAAATGGGATTATATTGAGTGAGGATGGTGAGATGGTTGAGGAATTGAGCAAGCAGTTTAAATCAGTGCTTACATTGGAGGATGTGACTAATCTGCCAACTGTGAACCACAGCTCAGCGACAGGTGATCAGTTACATGATGTTGATTTTATTGACAGTGATGTTGTTTTGAATTATGTCAGGAAAATAAAGCCAAATAAGGCAGCAGGACCTGATGGAATTTATGCTAGGGTAATGCGGGAAGCTGAAAAAGAATTGGCAATTCCACTCAGTATAATATTTTGTGATCAGTTTCACAAAATGAAATTCCAACCGATTGGAAAAGGGCAAATGTAGTTCCTATTTTCAAGAAAGGAGAAAGAGGGAAAGTTGACAACTATAGGCCAGTAAGCCTCACATCACTAGTCTGCAAGGTACTTGAATCAATTATCAAGGATAAAATAGTTAGTTTTCTGGAAGGAAACAAAGTGATTCAAGATACTCAACATGGGTTTAGAAAAGGGCGATCGTGTCTCACAAATCTCTTGTACTTTTTTAATTTTGCTACAGAACAATTTGATCAGAGAAATCAGGTTGATGCAAGGGCGTCGCCACCGGGAGGGCAGGGGGGGGGGCAGTCGCCCCCTGCCGTCAAACAGGGGGGGGGGGCGCCGCCCCCCTGAAATTTGAGGAGGCCCCTATCCGGAAATGCACAGGAAAAAAGTGAGCAATGAGGCCGACGAGACACGAGAGGAGGCCTCCAAGACGTGAGAGGAGGCCCCTAATTTGAAGAAGGAGTCACCTAGGAGAGGATAGGAGGCCCCAGAAATCACAAGAGTGCCAACAATTGGCACGGAGGCCCCCAGGAATGCAAAGGATGCCCCCAGGATTGCAAAGGAGGCCCCCAGGATTGCAAAGGTGGCCTCCAGGATTACAAAGGAGGCCCCCAGGATTGAAAAGGAGGCCCCCAGGATTGCAAAGGAGGCCCCCAGGATTGAAAAGGAGGCCCCAGGATTGCAAAAGAGGCTCCCAGGATTGCAAAGGAGGCCACCAGGATTTCAAAGGAGGACTCCAGGATTGCAATGGAGGTCCCCAGGATTGCAAAGGAGGCCCCCAGGTTTGCAAAGGAAGACTCCAGGATTGCAAAGGAGACCACCAGGAATGCAAAGGAGGCCCTCACAATTGCAAAGGAGGCCTCCAGGATTACAAAGGAGGCCCCCAGGATTGCAAAGGGGTCCCCAAAGATTGCAAAGGAGGCCCCAGGATTGCAAAAGAGGCTCCCAGGATTACAAAGAGACCACCAGGATTTCAAAGGAGGACTCCAGGATTGCAAAGGAGACCCCAGGATTGCAAAGGAGGCCCCAGGATTACAAAGGAGGCCACCAGGATTACAAAGGAGGACTCCAGGATTTCAAAGGAGGCCCCCGGGAATGCAAAGGAGGCCCCCAGGATTGCAAAGGAGGCCCCAGGATTGCAAAGTAGGCCCCCAGGATTGCAAAGGAGGCCCACATGATTGCAAAGGAGGCCTCCAGGATTACAAAGGAGGCCCCCAGGATTACAAAGGAGGCCCCAGGATTGAAAAGGAGGCCCCCAGGATTGCAAATGAGGCCCCAGGATTGCAAAGGAGGCCCCCCGGATTGCACAGGAGGCCCCTAGGATTGCAAAGGAGTCCCTCAGGATTGCGAAGGAAGCCCACAGGATTGTAAAGGAGGCCCCCAGGATTGCAAAGGAGGCCCCAGGATTGCAAAGGAAACCCCCATGATTGCAAAGGAGGCCCCCAGGATTACAAAGGATGCCCCCAGGATTGCAAAGGAGGCCCTCAGGATTGCAAAGGAGGCCCCCAGGATTGCAAAGGAGGCCCCAATACGGGAAGGGAGACCTCAGAAATGAGAGAAGGCCCTAAGACGGAAGAGAAAGCCAGTGGATATGAGATGAGGTTTCGGAGACGTAAAAGCAGTCCCCGAAATGGGTAAGCTTCCACCAAGATAGAAAAGGATAATCCAGAAAATTGGCAGGAAGCACCTAATTCGGAAGAGGACGATATAAGATTGGAAAGAGACCCTATGATGCACGAGGAAGCCCCTAAAATATGAGAGAATGGCCATTAGATAAGAGGGATGGCTCCCAGGCGAGAAAGAAGGCTTCAAGACGGGTAAGAATGTCCCCAGGAAATGACAAGTTAAGTGAGATAGGAAAGGTTGCGTGTAATTTGGAAGAGGAGCCACCTAAGAGAGAACAGGAGTCCACTAGGAGATAAGAGGCCAACCTTAAAATGGGAAAAGATAGAATCAAAACGCGGAACAGGAGGCCCCGAAGACGTGAGAGGAGGCCCCTAATTTGAAAAAAGAAAGCCTCCAAAAGAAAAAAAGGAGGCCCCTGCCGAACTCGAGAGGAGTCCCTCGAGATGGAGTAGGAGGTCTCCAGGGCCGAATGAGGCCCGGATGACCGGAAGGAATTCCCAGGAAATGAGAGAAGGCCCTTAAAATGGGAGTGGTAGGTAGCAGGTATGGAAGGAGGCGAGGTTTCCAAAATTGAAGATCCCCCTCAAGACGGGTAAGCTTTGTGAGGACAAAGGAGGAGGCCCACGAGGCGTGGCAGGAGGCCCCTAATTTGGCAGAGGATGCCCCTGGAACATGAAAGGAAGTCCCATGCCATGTTAAAGTGGCCCCAGGATGTGGGAGGAGGTCCTCCAAAACGGGAGAGGAGGACCATTGAATATGGAGGAGGGTAGGACGGACGAGAAGACGTCCAAAACCGGTAAAGAAGCTCCAGGAAATGAGACGAGACCCCTAAGACGCGAGAGGAGGTCTATAATTTGCTAGAAGCACCTGAAATGGCAGGAGTCGTGCCGGGGTACTTGAAAATCACGACATGGGCCCAAAAAGATCCGGCCGGGGCCCCTGAAAATCTCGCTGAGCCTATGGGTACCAAACATTCACGCCCGGATCATGAAAATTACGCTAGGGGCACGATAAGTCGTACCGTTCCCCAACAGTATCATTTGGACACAAATGAAACCGGGGCAACGAAAAACAATCCGGATATGGATAATCACTCTTGGGCCCCAACAATGACACCAAAAGCATCCAAAACGTATTGGACACCCACAAAGTGTCGAGGTCGCTAAAACTCGCGCTAGGGATCCAAGCAAATGACGTCGGGACACAAAAGATTACATTGGACTAAAAAAAAGTCGCGTCGCAGCCTTCGAAAATCTCACTGGGGACCAAAAAAGTCGCGCCTGGACCCTAAAGGTTGCTGCTGCCCCAAAAATCAATTATCAACCGGAATGTCACTCTGCGCCCAAAAAAATCGGGTCAAAGTCCCCGCAAAACCCGTTGGGCACTAGAGAAAAAAAAACGTGTCAGGGCACCAAAAAAAATCGCACCTGGAGACCGAAGAATCGTACCAGGACCCAAAAATATCACATAAGGACCTATAAAAAATAGAACTCCTTCGGTGGCCGCAGTGACATATCAAAGGGACAAATGGCTCCTCCCTCCTAAGAGGGATATGCTCCCAAGAATCGAGCCGAGGCCCCCAAAAGTCGCGCTGGGACCACAAAAATTCGCGTCGGTCCACCAGAATTCGCGTAGGGGCTCAAAGTAAATACGTCGGGCCCCAGAAAACTCGCTCCGAGGCACGAAAATCTGCAACAGGAACCGCCAAGATCGCGTTGGGGTCACAGCTAAGTACAACGCGCCCCGCAAACTCGAACCGGTCCCACCAAATTTCGCGTTCGGACCCACAATTCGGTAGTACCAAAAATTTCGCGCTCGGACCCATCGGTAGTACCAAAAATTTGGTCTGGGCATCAAAAATTAACGTCGGGGCTGCCAACAATTGGCGTCTATAGCCCCACATAGGCACCGTGTGACCCCCAAAGTCCCATCGGTATCCGAAAAATAAAGCCGGAGCCCTCAAAAATCAGGAGGGATTGCAAAAAAGTCCGAGTCAGGACAATGGTTCTGGAGCACCGAACATGTCATCAGATGCCTTGACAAATCGCGTACGGCATCGAAAAACATACCGGAGCTCGAAGAAAATCGAGGTGAGATACAAAAACATGGCACCAGGGACTCGAAACATCAGGGCGGGATTCGGAAATTAAAGAAAATTCAGAAGAGATCCACAAAAATCGCGTTGAGCCCAGATAACTGGCGTTGGGTCCCGGAACCACGCGCCTGGGCGCGATAAGTCGCGCTAGGACCCAGCAAAAAACGCACCGAAGCCTCAAAATCGTACTGGGGCCCCACAAATGTGCGTCAGAAGTCCCAAATAAACACAGCGGGACCCTAAGAGCACAACGGGGACCGAAAATGCGACTGGCCCTTCAAAGCGCAGTCTCGTAAAAAGCGGCAGGGTCCGAAAACATGCGTTGTAGCCATAACTATATATACCGGGAACACTAAAAAAAACAAAAAACAAAAACACTGGAAGCTCCCAAGGCACACAGGGGCCATATGACCGCACAAGGGCCTGAAAAGAGGCTGGGGCCGCAAAAAGCAACATGATCCCAAAACGAACAAAAATACGGGGCACTAAGTAAACACATCGAGATCTTTGAAAGCGCCCCGACAACTAAAAAAAAAATATTCGGTGCGCAAAAAAAGCAACAAAACCCTAAAACGAGCAGGGGTTTCGAAAATGCGTTGGGCCTCTAACAAAAATGAATTGGAGCCTTAAGACACATCCGTAGACGAAGAAATACGAAACGGGTCCAAAGAAGTACACTCAGGCAGGGCTTCGGTTCGGTAGCCAACCTGGAAGCATGTTTAATCAAAGATATGAGGTGCATCAAGGCTCAGCGGGTATCCGCATTTCTTCACCATAAAATATGGTAAGAAGGGAACTAATGATCGAATTTAATTAATCGAATTTTCGCAGCGAACGCCCATACGAAGCACTTTATCACGCCAGATATGGCGCAAGTCTATCATGTGGCAGCAATTAACAAAGCGTAGGAGGCCCAGCAGAATCCGTAGCATCGCACGAAGTGTAGCGAATGCGCGGAATGCGCAAGATGGGTGTGCACGTGCGTGCGTTGGCGTCGTGGCGACCGGGCACTATGAACTGGTATGTCTGAAATTGGAAAATTTTACATTTTAAAGTGATTTGTGCGGGTGTAATTTCAGCAGTGCGAGGTGACTTATCAAGGAATACCAAAATAATACATTTGAACAGGTTGTGGGAGCTAGGGTTGAAATCCGACGAATCAGAAAAGATAGTGGTAGATTAGGCCCTTCCACAGGATAATTCAGTTGATCACTAATTATTTTATTTAAAAAGTTCCCCTTTGACAAAATAGTGGTCGAAATCCGAAGATTTTATTCAGTAGTTGGACCCACTCCAAATACGTTTGCCCCCTCCCCTTGACGCAAATATGGGTGCGTCACTGGTCTCCCAATAATTTTCAGAAACTTACGCCCATGGAGCAAAGCCAATATTGCGGGGGTAAATTCCCCCTCACAAGCATACAAAACAACACCGATGCCCCATATTAAATGGGAGGAATAATGTTTTAAAATGTTTTTTCTTCCTACAAAGTTGTCTTCTCTGATTACAGCTTGCATGATTAGAGCTTCCCAGCTTCAGTACCTTCTCAACGACATAATTTACAAAACGGTACAGCACATTGATAACCATGGGCGTGACGGCGTGGAATTCGAAGGTTTTGCATTATTTATGCATTGTCATTGTTACATTGTTGCATTGCCATTGATGCATGGTTGTTCAATGCTTGTTCTTGCCGTGAATTTATTCGCGGAGTATTTATTATTTTAGCTTCTGCGCCAAGTGCCTTGCAGCCAGCACCAAATGTTATGAAAAAAAATTAATAAATCCCTAAGATGACGATCAGAAAACCAATTAAATCCACTTCTCGTTGTCACCTTCGCGAAATTGTTGTCCTGGGACTGAGAAATGATCGTTTAAGTTTGTTTATGAGATCAAGCTGGTGGGAATGACTAACAGTAGTGATGAACCTAGCTATATTCAGCTAAACTTGGTGAACAAAGAAGTGGGTTGATCAATGGGAGATATCTTTAAGATATGCTCAGCACGAGCCCCACCAGCTCGCTACAATCTAGAGGCCAGCGGGAAGATTCTTCTCGTCGATAAAGCATAAAGATATTGGTTTGTTTTGGCACTGACGTATTTATCTACATTTGCTGATTTATACCCTGGTATGGCTCGGTTCTCAGCGAAAAAAAAAGATTCTTGCTATTGCGCTTTGCGTAAATTATATACCATGCCAAGAACAAACAAGACATCAATATGAAATCATGTTCCCCTTCGGGAACCATACTAAGAGCCTAAAAAGCAAGAGGATGCCCTAACACAGTGGAGGCCCCTTTTCGGGGAGCAGGAGGCCCCCTATCAACATTGCCCCCCTGGAAGAATTTCGTGGCGACGCCACTGGGTTGATGTAGCATATCTTGACTTTAGCGAGGCCTTTGACAAGGTACCTCATAAACGGTTAATGATGCAGCTTCAGGCCCATGGTATTGTGGGTAACATCCTAAAATGGATAGGGTTGTGGCTTTCAGATAGACAGCAGAGAGTAATGCTAAATGGTACAAAATCATCATGGCAAAATGTTCTTAGTGGAGTCCCCCAGGGGTCAGTACTGGGACCACTATTGTTCATTATGTTTGTAAATATCATTCAAAGTGGCCTAAGCAGTAAGGTGTTGAAATTTGCAGATGATTTGAAGGTCTTTAGGGCAATAACAGGGCACAATGAGCAGGTCTTGCTGCAGAAAGACTTAGACGAGCTAGTGAAGTGGTCCGAAAAATGGCAAATGAAATTTAATTTTTATAAGTGCAAAATCATGCATGTAGGTAGGCAGCATATCAAGGCTCCATGCTTGATGGGTGGCCACTTGGGGATCCAGGGGGGGCATTCCGGCCATGGCCCCCCCAAGCGCTTCAAAGGGGGAGCCATAGTGTCTTTTGGCCCCCCCCCCCAAACCAATAA
Organism: Ashinkailepas kermadecensis; assembly: GCA_034440615.1. NCBI lineage: Eukaryota > Metazoa > Arthropoda > Thecostraca > Neolepadidae > Ashinkailepas > Ashinkailepas kermadecensis. The sequence continues at coordinate 44,084 of JAOTOM010004361.1, read as the reverse complement.
AAGTAAACCAAATTAAAATGCAGTAACCTTTGCTGAGGTTAAAAAATAGCTTTCCGGGTGTGAATAATCTCCAATTTTAGAGGTATTTTGTTATGATTGTTTGGAAGTCCAATATGGTAGCATAGTAGATTCTGACGCATCGAGGGTTCTATGCTGTTGAAGTTCTGCTTACACCAAGAGATGACGAAATCAGCAGTTTCATTATTCCTTCGTCAGATAGGTTCATGAAGTTTGTTTAGCCAGTAATGGGCAAGCGGACCCAGTGAGCCAGATTTCGAAAGCGGAATTTGAACAGGATGTTTTGTGCGAGTGACCAGTTGAGCCCAGTTGAGCAGCATGTTTCGTATGTTGGTGTTGGGGTTGCTAAGATGAAGAGACAGGCTACATTCACTAGCGGATTCAGGGAGGGGCCATTCCGGCCATGGCTCCCCCGAAGCGCTTAAAAATGGGGGGGAGCCATAGTGTCTTTTGGCCCCCCGAAACCAACAGAAGTAAACTGAATGAAAATGCAGTAACCTGTGCCGAGATTAAAAAATATCGTCTGTATAAAAGTATCTCCAATTTTAAAGGTATTTTTATAATTGTTTGGAAGCCAATATGGTAGCATAGTACATTCTGACACGCATCGAAAGTTCTATGCTGCTCAAGTTCTGCTTACAGCAAGAGTTGACAAAATCGGATCTGCCAGTGTGTACACGTGCACGAACGTTGACGTGGTACAAGACGTTGAACGTGAAAATGAACGTTTTGGTAAACAAGAACACAAATCCTGTAACTTAGAAGCGGTGGAGGTAGGCTGGGGCCCCTACACAAGAAATTATGTTGTCATTAATTATTATTGTAAAAAATGGGTCCATTTGACAAATAGTGGTAGAAATCCGATGCTTTTAACCAAAAATAGTGGGACAATGGGCACCCTCCAAATCCCTTCGACCCCTCCTCTGATGCAATTCCTAAGTACGCCACTGGGGGAGGGGGGGCTGACGCCAAAAACAGAAAGTTGGCCCCCCCAAACCGGTGGGCTAGATCCGCCAGTGTGGGTGCCCAAGTACTATCTGTGACTCAGCAGGAGAAGGACTTAGGTGTTATTTTGAACACAAAATTGGGGGCATCAGAACAGACCAAAGAAGCCAGGAAGAAGACACTGAGAATGCTTGGGGCAATAAATAGGAATGTATCATACAAAAGTGAGGAAGTCATCAGGAAGCTTTATTGTGCATATGTCAGGCCACATCTGGAATATTGTGTCCAAGCTTGGTCCCCTAGTTATGAAAAAGATTGTTGGCTTTTAGAGAGAGTACAAAAGAGGGCAACAAAAATGGTGAATGGCATGGGCAACCTGGCATATGAGGAAAGATTGAAGAAATTGAATATGTTTTCACTTAGATATAGAAGGATGAGAGGAGATCTCATCGAGGTCTTTAAATTTGTTCATGGTCAGGAACAGGGTTATCTCAGGGAACTGTTTTGAATTTAACAGAAATGATGCAATTAGAGGTCATCAATTCAAAATTAAAGTTAATCACAGCAGGACAAGGTTAAGACAGTCCTTCTTCACCAACAGGGTAGTAGAACACTGGAACCAACTGCCAGAAACCATTGTCAGTAGCAACACACTGAACATCTTTAAGAACAGTATAGACAATCATTATAGGAATAGGTGGCTTGTTTTTTCTGTATTCCAGGGAGAGTTGATCAACACATTTGGTGGACAACTGGTTCAGTGTACAGAGTGCAACCAAGAAGGGCCCTTGTAGCTCATAGTTGCACTGATCTTTTATGTCTTTATGTCCTCCACGGCAGTCCGTCTGGTGCGTAAGTACATAGTGCACGTCCGGTCAGCGACAGTCATACAGCCACCACGAACCTCACATACGGCTCCTCCACGGCAGTCCGTCTGGTGCGTAAGTACATAGTGCACGTCCAGTCAGCGACAGGCGTACAGCCACCACGAACCTCACATACGGCTCCTCCACGGCAGTCTCGTCTGGTGCGTAAGTACATAGTGCACGTCCAGTCAGCGACAGTCATACAGCCACCACGAACCTCACATACGGCTCCTCCACGGCAGTCTCGTCTGGCGCGTAAGTACATAGTGCACGTCCAGTCAGCGACAGTCGCCCGCCAGACACACAACCAAAACCTTACATGCGGCACATTTTAGCGTGCCGTATGTCACCCAGGCATCTCTCAGGTACCCATGCCGAAATTGAGGAAGCTGGTGAGATATCTGAATTGGATGGTCACTGGTGCAGATATGGAAATCTTGTTACTTGCCTAAGTGAGTAGGTGACATATTTTAACGTCCGCCGCAGTAATTGTGACAGATGTTGATATTGCATTAGCATTGAATATGAATTATGCAAACCATACTATTTAGAGCGGGGGGGGGTGCTTTAGCAGCACCCTCAGAGGTACATTTTATGCCGGATCTGATCGTGTTGCGATATATTTATCAGCCTTCGTGACTTCTCCTAACACTAATGCTGAACATACAAAGATGATAAATAGTCGTGGACAGCTCCTGAACAATTGGGGGGCTTAAATACCACTTACAGCTACATAGCACAGTGCTCCATGGTTGAGTTATTATGCATGGGACACAGTTGCACCTTCCCGCCTTCGATATTGAGGGTTTGAGACATCAATCAATTCATTATTGTTACCGCATTGGATGGCAAGGAGCAACGGCAAGCGTATTTCTCCACCTTTATACATGCTGATCAGTTGTTGTGTTGTTCCACTGGTCTGATGGCTCACTGCACCAGATATGCTTGATGTAATCATGATCTAACAATGCTGTTGACCATCGGTTGCTCTATATTTTTGTACCAGGATCGCTCTTGGGAAATGGGGTTATTTTGACACTAATCCAAGTTTCTCAGGCATGGAATCATGACATGTTTTTGCTTCCATGCCTATGACTGTCCCCCAATGCTGATCACCACATCAGGGTTTTGTACAACCTGTATGGATGTTGTGCGTACTGAGCAGGTCATATTGCCCTCTTATCGTACATTATATGATACATTTTCAAACATTCATAACTGGATACCAGATTGACGATTATATAGAGACTAAAGCGTTCCTGCTTCAAATATTTTAGGGCCTATTGAAGAGACAATCCACACTTTCACATTGGACTAATAGTCTTGCTGCTAGCCATTAATATGTCACAGCCGGTTTGTGTCAGATGTTAGGAAGGTGACAGCATGGAGACATTTGCAACTCTGCAAGGGCGTAACCTGTGAAGAATCTGTAGAAGTCGGCACAGCGCTCAATAATTTTATTTAGAATTCAACTTGACATGCAACTGACTTCAAACACTTCTCATCTTTTTAGGTCCAGGAGTGGGCTGAATTGGCTATTGGTATATTAAAAACAGACGTACCTCATTTTCGCACGGGATGCAACAACTACGACAATATAAGCATTGGCGTACAGTGGTCTTCGTCACAGAATACATACATGCATATAGTCATATATATATATATATATATATATATATATATATATATATATATATATATATATATATATATATATATATATATATATATATATATATATATATATATATATATATATATATATATATATATATATATATATATATATATATATATATATATATATATAATATATATATATATATATATATATATGTGTGTGTGTGTGCGTGCGTGCGTGTGTGTATGTATAGCGGGTTGCGTGATATCTTCCATTACATCTGTCCGGTGTCCGTGCAGATATATTGATAGGAATACACCAATCTCGTACGTGAAGTCTGGTGGCTACCTAGGTTCATTTTTGATACATACCTTTACTGTGCACGATACTGATATATATATATATATATATATATATATATATATATTTGCACTCAGAATGGTGTTATTTTATGTCGAAGCTGATTTTGCATTGGCCTTATTTGATTCCGTTCTAGTAGCCCTGTTTCTTGCAAGTTTTGTCTATGCTCACTACACACCATCAACTAGCATAGGTTAGAGGCGTGGCCAATGAATTGTACGAATGAAGATCCCGAGAGGCCTGAGTGGGAAGGCTAATGCGATCACTGGTCATTGGGAAAATCTCCTGTATCCGCCACTGCGTGCGATTTATTAAGTATCGCTTGTCCTAACTTCACTCTTCCCCATCCTTGATCCGCCATTGACAAAGCGTCACTCCGTCGTCGCTTGGCTTGTAGTGGTTTGAATAGGACATATAGTGAATATATATCTCACCTTCTGGATCCACCATTGGAAAAGTCTCTTGGCGCTGCCACTGGTTGAAATGCATTATTAAAGTTCATTCCGAATTCACCCCCCCCAACTTTCCGATGCCAACCTACTGGATGCTTCTTTGAGAAAGCCAGTCACATGTTGGCCATTTTCCCCGCATGGATATGTCCGTAACATGATTAGACCGAAAATCAGCATTTCCGTAGGTAGCAAGGTAGTATTAGCAGCGGAATCAAAACGTATGGCAACCTTAACGGCAGCACAATGACAATATTCAGATGCATGAGCTATTCTTACGCTTACTTAAAAGGCTACCGGAAGTGCCTCCAAGTATTCGCTTCTGGACCCGGCTCTGATATCGTGTTGTTAATAATGTAAAAGTATGACACGAGGCTCACACGAAAAAAAAAGTCAACGTCGACGAGCTTCACGCTACCGTCAAACATGATTAGGGAATTGCGGGCGGAAGACCAGAGAGAAGAGGGAGCGGAACGCGCCCTTACGCCAAAGGGAATATGATTCAGTTTAGATATTAAGCTGGGTGCGAGCAAGTCTGGGCGCATCACAGATAATCGAAAAGCCGCAGATGTGCAGAGCACGTACAAGTGCGCCTTCCTGCCATAATACGAAATGTCCGTAAAACTTTGACACAATGAAGCATTTCTCTCCTGAGCGCTTGTGATCTCGTGCTGGTCACGGATAAGTTTTAATCCTGAGAACTAGTCAATTTTTCGTATGGCAATAATTCGTATGGCAATTGTTCGTATGGCGATTGTTCGCATGGCCATTGTTCGTATGTGAATTGTTCGCATGGCAATTGTGCTTGAGGTATTTGTTCGTAGGACAATTGTGCTTATCCTAATTGTTCGTATGACAATTGTGCGTATGGTAATTGTTCGTATGGCAGTTGTGCGCATGATAATTGTTGGTATGATATTTGTTCGTATGGCAATTGGTTCGTAGGAGCATGGTCGTAGAACTAAAATTCGCTTGGATAAAGTGCGTATGGGGTAAGTTTGGAAGGTACAAAAGTTGGCATAAGATACAGTTCGCAATATATCAAGTTCGCATATGAAAGTATTTGAAGCGGAATTGTTCGCATGAACAAATTTGCGTATGGAATCGTTTGGATGGAAGATGTTCGTATGAAAAGCATCCGGTGTAAAAATATTGTTATGTTCGGTTACGTTAGGCTATGATAGGTTAGGCTAGGTTGGCGTTAGGCTAGCTTAGGTTAGGTTGTATACAAACAATTTTCAAGGTTTTGCATGCAAAAAATATACAAAATGGTTAGGTTAGGTTGCGTCCAAGGTACGGTTAAGCTGTATCTTAGGTTGGGGTAGGTTGCTCAGTTGCATGCAGTCTAGTTGTATGCCAACTGTTGTACATGGGAACTTTTTACCTTACGAGCCCGTATATGCTATGCCTTGCCTGCGATATTTTAATTCTTGTTTTCGTTATATTCTGTCCCACAGCACTAGCTGCACCTTATGCCGCACTTAACCGCCTAACTTCCCTTGCAGGCTCATCTCCTGACAAAATGGTGACGTTGTTTGCACTGAGTCTATTTCTGCTGGCAACTACGGAGGCCACGCTTGTGCAGAAGTCGTACAAAATAGCAGCGGTGGGGAAGCAGTTCACCGGAGCCGTGCTGGGAGCGGCGACAGACGGCCACCCACTCCAATGCGCGGTGCGCTGTTCAAAGGACGACCGCTGCATGGCGATGCAGACAACGGCACGATCGTGCACCCTCATCGGGAGCGTACCGGACAGTAGTCAGCTGACTGCGGCTGTGGATACGCTCATCTATGTCGAGTTGACAACAGAGGGGACAACTGCTCTTGCCACCACTACAACTCCGCCTGCCACCACCACTACCACCCCTGCTACCACTACTGCCAATCCCACCACCACCACTATCACCCCTGCTACCACTACAACTCCATCTGTCACTATCACTACCAGCCCTGCTGCCACGACCGTCAATCCCACCACCACCGCTACCACCCCTGCTACCACTACTGTCACTACCACCACCACCACCACAACCACCCCTGCTACCACTACTGTCACTACTACCACCACCACCACGACCATTGCTCCTTCCACTACCGCAGCGAACAACGGATGCCCTTCTGCTGGTGCTGAGCGCTTCGATAACCTGTGCTACTACTTGATGGAAGGGTCCGAACGGATGAAATGGACAGATCAGGAAGCAGCCTGTAAAGACACGTACGGCCGCTCCGCCGCCATTGCGACGTTCGTCAACGCAGCTCAATATGACCATCTGGCGTCACTAGCTGCAACATCTAGCAACGGGTTCTGGGTGGGCGCTCGCAGAATGTTGATGAGCAACTTTGGGATGACCCAGTCGGTTGACGACAGCTACTGGCCGTCCAAGTGGTGCACTGGCCAGCCGCTTTTCGCAGCAACATTCGCGTTCATGAACAGGGCCGGGTGTATGGATGGAAAAACAATCCTTGATGGGCCTGTTCTGTCACTTCTGATCTGTCAGGTGGTGTTGTAAGGTTGCGGCTTGCACTACAGAAGCATTGTGGTCCTCCAAAAAGTCAGATTTTCGTGAAATTTCACGCCTTTCTGAGCATTTCATATGAAAGAGCGAAGTCGTTAAACCAGCGGATTTTGTTCTCCATCTGGAACGGTGATTTGTGATTGTGGGTGATTTGTGGGTGGTGGCCACGGGTGTGTTGTGCAGTGCCACCAAACCCAAAACATTTCAATATATATATATATATATATATATATATATATATATATATATATATATATATATATATATATATACATATGTATGTATATTTATTGATATATATAAATATATAAATATATATATATATATATATATATATATATATATATATATATATATATATATATATATATATATATATATATATACATATATATGTATATATATACATATATTTTTATACAGTACAGCTTATGTATTCATGTAATAAGCTATACAGTACACCTAACTATATCGAATGCACCCACCGCCGGGGATACACAGGAATCAGAGGGCACGCCGCGCCGCCACACAATTGCGCCAACGAGACCGTTGTGCCAGGCGGTCGGTCGATTTGGCACCCCCGGAGTTCGTATATTTAGGCACAAATTGCGACAATCGTTTCTGCATGCGATGCGTATTTGAAATTGCAGTTAAGCACACCGTTTTATTGCAATGTTCCTGACCGTTTATCGTTCTCAACTTTACCTCGCAAAAGACGAGCACTGTAGCGTTGGGCTTAAGGGCGTCTAAACTGCTTGCGGTTATCTAGCTGCGATGTAGGTTTGTAACGATATATGGAGATCACAGGTCAAGATTAGGTGAAAATTAGGCCAAGGTGAGCTGGAATAATGTGCAATGCTTTGACCTTAGTTAGGTGGCAGCTTGTTCATCTCAAAGAGATTTACTACCGTTGGTCCCATATGCCATCTATCATCTAAATTATCATCAGTGTAAGTTCACATAATGCTTTGCCACACTAAAGATCATTTTCTGTCGGTTATTTGTTTAATTGATGCTCCTCAAGGCACGATAAGGGCTCATTTATTGTGTCGTGTGACCTGCGTGAGGTTTGATCACTGCCTGTCTCTTGACGTGCACACTGATGGAGAGCTGTGCATTTCGTGTTGTGACAATGCCGTCATCTCCACACTTTTGTGATATTCATTCAGTCGATATCGACAGAATTCAGTGGGAAGTTTGGCCTTGTAGAACACATACCTGCTTTTAGTGATTGTAGGCATGTAAACACAACTGAGTCCAGGCAGTCTGGCGAACGTGTAGAGATTTGGGAGGTCTGAAATGCGTCGGTTTACTGTCTTCACACTATTCCAACCATTGCAACAAATTTCGACGAAGATGTTAGCTTACAATGAACTTACGCGTCTCGTAGCACATTATAACTAGCATGGGTGTAGGATCATATTCAGTTGGGAGGGCTCCAGTCCTCCCCCGTCAATTTGCAGCTCAGCCCCCCCCCCCCAACAATTTCGCATGCAGCCCCCCCCCCCCCACAATTTCGCATGCAGCCCCCCCCCCACAGACATTTATGTCAAATCCATTAAAAATTCCAGCAATGCTGAAGTAATATCGAGTATGGCATTCTACTCGTGTTAAACTTAGGTAGTTTTAAGATTGACGAAAATGTATAATGAGCGGTGATTATATACTCGTGGTTCTTCTATGTATGCTTTAGTATTGGTGGTGACTGTTTTCTGATGAATAGAAATAGTACAAGCATTCCTATTTTAAGTCTCTCAAGTCGATTATCACACTGGTCATTAGCACTAATTGCATTATTGAGTTTGCTATGATGGTTACATGTTGTTTCTTTTCGTGCTGTGTTTAATCCGTTTTCAACCACGGAAGTTTGAAGCAACATATTTAAATATTATTAAAACAATACTGAAATTACGCACAATGGGAAACAAACGGGGAGGAAGTCGATTCGGCACTAAGTGGAATCTCCATATTCGGTAATATTTTCGTATTAACAATTTACTAATTATTTTTCCCCGGATAAGATAAGTACATGGTAAACTTGGAAAAGGAAAATAAGACGTATTATTTTTGTTTTCAAGGTGGCAAAATAAAGTGGCCCAAATACTGGGAGAAATTGGTATTTGGGGAAATCCTAGGCTGATGGGCCCAGGGCTGAGCCCCCCAATTGGTCTTGCGATCCTACATCCCTGAGGTTTGATGAACCTAAAGCGGAAAAGTTCTAAATTATGGCAAATAAGTGTCAAATACAGTTGCATTCATAACGTTCCCCATGCAATATGATAGCCGTGAACCAAGCATACGCCAGATATATTCGACCTTTCATAATCTGGTATGATGGCAGTATTGTTCCACAGTGATCTACTGCGTCACTTTTGTCCAACAACGGATGTACAAACATGTTTAAGCTTTTAGCTACCAGCCTTCGCTAAACATCGACATCAGAGTAGCGGAAAAGATGTGATGTTTTACGAAAACATTACGTATGTATTTTATGAAATCCTAAACAGGGACAGAATCCGTGGTAAGACATGCAGCCCCTCTGGAATCTGACTAATTTGAAACGATGTGTCGGGAAGGTATTGTAGCAGCGAAAAAAAAGGCATTGTGTAAAGGTTGTTATAGTGGGTAGGGTATTGTGTGAAGGAAAGACATAGTGTAGTAATTGCTTGCTTACTGTACATATAACTGACCGTTAAGCTGTGCCGTGTTCTTTTCTTCACGATTGCCGCTCGGATGCCTCCGAATTGTCCCGATGGAATGGCTCGAACTGGAAAATCTGACTGGTGTTGGATCATCGGGCAGAAAATGAAACTTCATTAATCCGTAGTGAATGCGCGGTGGTCCGATACGGTGAGGCTTTCGCCAGGTATGTATCACTGGCAGCAGCATTTAACAGTATCCACTTACAAAATAATTGATTGAGCGTCAGGGAAACGTTCGATTATGTCGAAATATCTATGCTCAACAGATATTACATGATCGATAGAATGCACGGGGTTTCTCAGAAATTAAAAGTGGCAACACAACAATTATTGCAGCGAACATGCCGTGCCACGCTAACCTAGAATGTGAAATTCATGGAGAAGCTCAGTAGAGAAATGGCGGTGTTTGAAGACCTCGAAAGAGGTTGGAAACTTCGCCAACAATAGACAGCCATCACCCTGCAATGCTTGGGATAGCGACAAACACATTATTTCCAATTTCCGTTTTGTTGGGTTGGGCACTTCGACCTGCTCAGGCCATTTCGTGCCGTGAGTAGAATGGATGAAAATATTATGTTCTAAAAGTCAATTTACAAGTCCTGAAGTAAGTTGGTTTTTCGGAGAAAAATGAAAAGGAGATTGATGAGAAAAGGGTGTGTATCTCCTAATAGAGTGGGCAAAGAAAAGGGGGTGTTGTGTGTACGGCAGTAGTTCGTAAGTGTTTTTCGATGTTCATGGTATTTTTGGCAGTGTAGGAGAATATGTGAAACGGTAAGATGAGTGTTGCATGATGGGCATGAAGGTCGTGGTGAAGCAGTATAAATATATCGATGGGTGAGAAAAGTGTGACCTGTGCGGAGCCGTGATATAACTTTTTCTTCTTGTCTGTTTTTCTGATATGATGTGGTCCAGTTTTCGATGACAGGTTTGATGAGACGTAATTGTGTGTAATTTGTGGTTTCAGTCTATTGGTGGTTCCAAAAATGTCGAATGTTATGTCTTATTGTTGATTTGATGGCGTCAAAATGTGGTGGGATTTCTGTGATGTGTGGTAATTGTAATGATTGTTTGGCGAAATGATCTGCTTCCTCGTTTCCTGGGATGCCACAGTGACTGGGCACCCACAGGAAACGGACCTTCGTGCCCATTAGATGAAGTGTTTCAAGTGTGTCGTAAATGGAAATATGGCAATGGTGCGAAAAGGAAAGTGAAGAAAGAGATTGAAGAACAGATTTTGAGTCGGAACAAATGACTACATGGCGCATGGGGTGACAAATTGAACGGTTGCGGACATTGCGAAGGGCAGTGAGAATGGCGTGCAATTCGGCGATGAAAATGGATGTCCCGTTTGGCAAGCGATGTTGTTTTGTGTGTGTACCTGCAACAATGGCGTTCCTGTGTAATTTTCGTCTTTAGATCCGTCGGTGAAAACAAAAGGAACATGGCGATAACGAGAGCGAAACTGGTGGAATTTTTGTTTCACGTATTCTGGACAAAGCTGTGATTTTGGAGTGGTGGTGAGATGAAACATATTTCGTTCGGCCATCTGCCACGGTGGTGTAGTTGGTGAAGAAAGAGCTGTAATATGTGGAATGTTGTAGTGGAGTTGTGTAGAACATGTTTTAATGCGTGAAGCTATGGTAAGCCCGGTTCGCTTTTCGGCGGGACCTAAATATTCGTGGTGTAGATTTGGGAGAATTTGTAAAGATGCGTGTATGGGGTGGTGTTCTCTAAATTGCATTTTTGTGGCATATCTGAGTGTTTGTTCAATTCTTCGGAGACCTAATGGTGGAATTCCTGATTCGATTTGTAAAGAAGTAACGGGAGACGTGGTCATTGCACCGAGTGCTATGCGAATAAATGTATTTTGTAAGGTGTCCAAAAGCTTCAAAGCGGTGGTACTGCCACTTGCGTAAACTATGGAGCCATATTCTATGATGGGAAGAACCAAGGATTTGTATAATTGTAATAGCGTGTGACGATCGGATCCGAATGATGAAGATGTAATACAGCGAAATAAATTGAGTCTGTGAAAACATTTGGTCTGGATGTGTTTGACGTGCTGGTGCATGGAAAGCTTGCGATCGAAAATAACACCAAGAAATTTGAACGAATTTACCAACTGTATGTCAGTGTTTCCAGGGGGGGTGCGCTCCAGCATTGTAGTCCAATAAAAAAAGGGAGACGCTTGAGCCGACCAATCAGCGTTTGACGACCTCCGTCGGTCTAAACAAACACATTTTGTCTTTAGTGCGGCGAAACCGGTGACATCCACACAAATACCAATTGTTTTCCCCTATCAGCGGTGACATTGTGATAAAGTAGTATTAAAGATCAAGATTAAAGTAGCAAGAATGCCTTTGTAGAAAATTAGCACGAAAAAATGGAATAATATATGGATAATACCTTCCACAAGTTTTGTCCTTCCGCCTTTACTATAGCCACAATCGGCGGAGGTCGTCAAACGCTGATTGGTCGGCTCAAGTTTATAGAATTGATGGTGCTCTCAAGCGTCTCCCTTTTTGGGAAGCGGAGCGTTCTACCTGGTGTTCTATAGCCTTGAGTGTTTCCGAGGTGAAGTGGTGTATCTGGTTTTGGGCACGGAGTTGATTTGCTGAATATCATTGTGGCAGATTTTGGAGCTGAAAATGTGAAACCGTATTCGATGGACCATTGGTGTATCCGGTCAAGTGCGTTTTGTAATCGAATTAAACAATGTTCATAATTTTTGCCGGAGCACCAAATCGCACTATCGTCCGCAAATAGCGAGTATGATAGATTGGCAGGCATGTTATCGAAAACATCATTAATGATGATGTTGAATAATGCTGGTGAAATACAACTCCCCTGTGGTAATCCGTTCTTAAGAAAACGTGGATCGGAAATCACTGACCTGCACCGGAGATGAAAATGACGGGAACCGGACAAAAATCCTATCAAATATTGAGTTAAATTTCCTTTGACGCCGAAGTGAAGAAGTTTGGAAATTAATGCTGGTTTGTATACCATATCATACGCTTTACTAATGTCTAAAAATACTGCAATGGTGCGTTCGTGTTTTTATAACCAAGGCGTATGTCAGTTTCTAATCGAACGAGATGATCTATTGTACTATGGCCATGACGAAAACCGCATTGAATTGGAGATAACAGATGATTTGTTTCTAAGTACCAGGTCAGTCTTTTTATAATCATACGTTCTTAAAATTTTCCTAGACAACTGGTGAGAGCGATGGGTCAGAAATTATTGGGGTTGCTGTGGTTTTTGCCCAGTTTTGGAATAGGGATGATGAGGGCTTCCTTCCAGGTTTCGGAGAAAGTATGGCCAGACCATAATGCATTAAATGTTTGTAAGATGCAATGTTTTGTGTCGTTGGATAAATGTTTGAAAAAGGAATAATGGAAATTTTCGGGACCTACAGAAGTATTACCGGCTGAGGAAATTGCGTATCTAGTTCTGAAACTTGAAACGGGATATTGTATGTTTCAGTGTTGTCCGAATCGAATTGTGCCAAATCGGTGTGAAATGTGTGTTGTGCATTTTGTAGAAATTCCGGTCTGTAGTCGTTGTCAGAGCTATGGTGAGCCATGGTATCCGCTATTGTATTTACTATTGTTTGTGGGTCTGTAATTGTGGTGTTTTGAATTTTGAGTGCCCGGAGTAATTTAAATGGAGTGCGTCCTGATATTCGGTGAATTAACTGCCAGATTTTACTTAAAGGTGTTCGAGAGGTGAGTTGTTGTAAATAAAGTGACCATGAACGGCGACGAGCTTCGCGAATGATGCGGCGTGTCTTCGCACGTTCATAATTACGGCTGACTAAATGTTGTTGGTCGGGATGGCGTAAATATCTTCTAAATGCTCTCTTTCTTGCGGCTATTGCTCGGGAAACTTCTATCGACCACCAGGGGACTGGTGTTCTTTTTGTGAAAGGTTTTGTTAGTGGAATGGCGGTGGAAGCTGCTTCGATAAGTGTTTTGGTAACTTGGTTGATGTTTTCGACGGGAGAAATGTTGGGGTTGTATTGAATATGTGAAAGTTCCTTAAAAGTTGTCCAATCGGTCTTCGAAATTTTCCAGCAAGGGATAAAACTGGGTGTCGTATATGCCGCAGTTGAAAATGTGGGTTTTAATTTAATGGGGTAATGATCGCTGTCATGAATATCAGTGTCTATGGTCCAATCATAATCATTGACCAGAGTCGGAGAGCATATTGATAAATCAATAGCTGTAGATGTATTATGTCCAAGGTGAAAAAAGGTTGGTTCTCCGGTGTTCAGTAATACTAAATTATGTCGGTCTAAAATTTATTCAATGATGCGGCCACGAGTGTCTGTAAGTGTGCGTGTTCTATCCCACGCTGGGCTATGGGCATTAAAATCGCCAAGTAATATGAAAGGATTCTTGATTTGTGTTATGAGGTTGTCTAATTGTATCAAAATGTTTGTATTATCTGTTTGTGGTGGAATATAAATGGAACATACATCCACATTCCTGCCATGAATACGTAAAGTACAAGCTACGGCTTGTAAAGGTGAAGTCAGTGTAATTTGTGTATGTGTAAAATCATTATTGATGTACAGTGCTGTACCGCCACCGCGATGTGGTCCACGGACCTCATCGTGACGGTACAGTGAGTAATTGGACAGATTGAAGTTATATGTATCTGTAGGCAAAAACCATGTTTCTTGAAGTGCTATGAGAATAGGTGCGAGAATGTTAAAAAAGCTTTCATTTCGGCCCATTTTGATATCAAGCCACGACAATTCCATTGCAAAAAGTAGACATCGGGAAGAGTTAATGTTTGGCAGCACCTTTCGGTGCACGTCGGAGCCAGGAGTGTAGTTCAGGTGGGTATGTGTGTTGAGTGCGGCCGGCGGTGGTTGGCTCGCTCGAGCCGTCCGGCCGACCGGTGACCTTGGCGGCCGGCTCACGTCGCCGGCCACTTCCGCGGGGGATGCCCGCCGGCTGGGAGTTGGTCGGGTCACGTGTGCGCCGGCCGGTGCTGGACAAGTCGCGTTGGACCGGCGGCACGCTGACGGGGAACGAGAATTTGTTCCCGCAGCGGAGTGACTGCGGGGCTTATCACTCCTCCCTGGAGTGGTCCATTTGTTTGGAGCCGGAATGGTCTGAGTGTTGGGAGCCGGGGTGGTTTGTGTCGGTGTGGTCAGTGGAGTAAGTTTTCTTAGAGGAGCTAAACCGGGAATCATGTCTGTTTGCATCGAGGCAGAAGTAGTGTTGACGCGACGTGTGGGGAAAGCAACGGTGGCCGCCTGGGCGTAAGTTTTGGTCGAGGGGAAGGTGGCTTACACATATCTTCGTGCCTGGGGTATGACACCCCGGTCGTGGCCTTGACGGCGCACACTTCCTTCTCCTTGCGCCAAACTGGGCATTGATTGGAGGTGGTGAGGTGATCGGATGTGTTACAGCTGAGGCAGTGGGCAGGCTTGGAGCAGGTGGAGTAAGGATGAGGTGTTTCTCCGCATTTGGGGCACCGGGCGGACTGGCGACAAGTTTTACTGCCATGGCCGAAGCGCTGGCAATTAAAACAGCGGAGAGGATTTGGGATAAATACGCGGACTTGGAATCGGATGTAACCGGCGAGGAGGGTCTTAGGAAGAGTTGTAGAGTTGAAGGTAAGGACAAGGAGGCTTGTATCGCGTTTCTGGCCTTCTTTAAGTGAGGTAATGCGGTGGACGTGGGTCACCCCCTCGGGCCTGAGCTCCGTCTGGATGTCCGCTTCAGTCATGAAGCGGAGCTCCGGCGCGAAGACGGTGCCCTTGGTGGTGTTGCGGTTGGAATGGAGAGTGATGGTGACGGATTTTCCACAAAATGTGGTGGTGTGGAGGAGGGCTTTGGTTTGAGCTCGGGATTGGGTTTTAATAACCAAGGTTCCGTTCGCAGGGGCTTCAATGTCGGGATTGGCTAGGGAGCAGATGGCAAGGAGTTGTTTAGTCGGCCAGAAAACGTTGATACGGCGGAAGAAAACGGATTCCTCGACAGGCTTGACTACAATGTAAGAGTCAGCACTGTCGAGGTAGGGTTCAATGGGCTGGATTGGTTCAGGTTGGGAGGGCGTGGTCTGGTTCGAGCGTGGGTCAGCGGCGTGAAGAGTGATGGTCTGGTCTGGATTGCGAGGCGAGGTCGTGGTCTTGGGACGAGCAGGGTTCGGCGAGGTGCAAAGGGCTTCCATGGCGTCATCAAGGGGAATTGTCCGGCGCGGGTCATCAATGGTCGAATTCAGTGAGGGAACATCAGATGCCATGTCCGTGTTCGTGCGATGGTCGTCGGGTGTGGTCAGCGGAGGAAATTCCGAATCAGAGTCCTGTGGCGAGCTGGGGTCGGTGCCTTTCTTCCTCTTTTTCCCATCACGGGGAAAAACACCCTACCATACGAAATATAAATAAACACGCAGAACAAAGGGAGTGAAAATATGACGATGACGAAAACGGGTGGGGTGACGGGTGTCACCCCACTAGAAAATAAATTAGAAAAGAGCGGCTGGTGTCGCCCCACGAAAATGAAAAACAGGAAAACTGCAATAACAAGCAGTAAGAAAGCAGCGGAGTGATCAGCGGGCTCTGGACCAACCTCTAGACGAGTTGAAGGTGTAGAGTGGTCCAGAAGTTGGTGGTGAAGAGTAGCAAGAAGTC
This sequence comes from Ashinkailepas kermadecensis, assembly GCA_034440615.1. Lineage (NCBI taxonomy): Eukaryota > Metazoa > Arthropoda > Thecostraca > Neolepadidae > Ashinkailepas > Ashinkailepas kermadecensis. The sequence goes on along the minus strand of JAOTOM010004361.1, from coordinate 27,956 downwards.
GGAAGTGAAGATGTCGAGTTGATGGCAGGCTGGTCTTGCGAGTTGTGTCCACGATAGCTGGTCCACGTGTGCCACTGCTAGTCAACTGCCGAGGCATGTGCTTATTCCCAATATCTTATGTTCCAAGACAGTCCTCTTTTCAAACTCGGTCACGTTTAGGAGTCTAGTTACATATGCCACAAAACAAAACCTCCAAGTACTTGTTTACAGAAATAACTATCAAGAACTCATGAACCGGCGGCCCGCTGAAGTAGAAAGTACTTGTTTCCATCTTGCGAAAGGTAATAAAACAAGTTACATATTAGCGTTGGATTTGTTCGTGTATTTTAGTGTCGTGCGTTGCGGTTGTATATCGTGTGTGAACTGCCACCTGTAGGCACAGCCACGTACTAGGTCTTGCGTTGTCGCTCATAGATAGCGGCAATGCAAGGTTCCCCTTCCAATTGTGCCGATCAGCTGACCGATGAGTGGGCAGCACTGGATTAAGGGGCTACCGGAAGCACCCACTGTCGAGTTGTGCTGTTGAGTACGAGAGTTGGCCGTGGTCGACTGATCTGGACTTTGATTCTTAAGGTGATCATTAGAAGACTAAGCAGCGTGAAAAGACACCACTGTCTTTAGTATCGCCAAACACACGGGTTCTTCGTAATAGAACACCAATCAACCACACCAGAATTAACATGCGCGCCGGAAGGCCTCCCACATGTCACGCACCGGAGGGAAGGGGCGGATTCGCCGTCGCCTCCCCTAATATCTCGGAAGCTACTGAAGACAAGCACAAAATCTGCAGGGTAGAATACTTTGTGGTGAACTCGCTTCATTAAGATTTCTTAAAGCTCCAGGTCAGTGCCTTTAGGTTCATATGCCAGGCTTGTCTTCTGTCGTATGTCGACATACCTATATCGTTTGTCGTGAATAAAATTGAATCTGCTTAGAATTAGTCTTTGTTCCGCAATGTCGGGAAGTATGGCACGAACAACCCCGCCAGACGTGGTCAGATCGGGTGTTTGTCGGGCGTGGCAGCACTCACCTCTGCTGGATTGCGTTGCTGTCATTACCTGTGATACCCTGGGCTGACCTATCCTTGGTGGCTGTGCTGTGTTCTCCACACCAGGTTTTTTTTGTCACACCGGACACCCATCAGCCAGGTTTGCTTTCCCCGTGTTAGCATTTTTACCCTTAGCGCAACCTTGAGTTGCCAGGACAACGATTAACCGGTGCGGTACATTTTTCCACCAGACTGGCCCAGAACAAGTCATCATCAACATACAAGAAAAGGGAAAACGTCGAGTTCAATATGCACCGCTGCAGTTCAGAAGTTTGCGGACGTACCTCGAGTTTGATTGCATACGATCAATTTTTTACAATAACGTAACAATACTGTATTACAATATTCCAGTTCGTTTATAAGACGTCGTCGAAGAACAGGAAGAAGGTTCTGATTCCGCCCCATCCCCTCCGGTGCGCGTGTGGATATACGAAAAAGGAACTTGAGCGGTAATAGGGCATAGTATATTTAATGGCAATAGGCACTACGACCAAGACCAGGATGTAGAACAAAACTAGGCCGCACGAATATAGATTGAATATCTGCTTGTACACCGCGTTTTGTATTGCATATTGGTGCATATATTAGCACGTTTCAATGCGTGTAATAATAGAATAGCGCCCTCCGAAAGTAGCACGTTGTCGGACACTTCTGCATAACGACCAACTTCCGTGTTCTCGAGGCTGCATCTGACTGAGGCGCTGGCCGCTGGTTTCTCAGAGGCACCCAGGTGCCAGTTCGTCAGGACCGGCAGTGCAGTGTCTGTACACCGCGTGGGCGTGGCAATCTACTGACTAACCGATCTGGTGCCTACCGGCTTACATGACGGCGACGTGCCTCTGCCAACAGAATTTCCCAATGGGGAGAGATCCATGGCCAACATAATGTTCAAGCCAGGGGCAATGGCTGGCCTTCATGGCCGTTAAGTGCATAGATAGCGAAAGGAATGTCGCTGTTAAAAGGCTACTGAACGCCAGCCATGCATTCCAACACGTCGTTACAGCTTGCCGGCCATAGAGGTGTATGGCCTTCAGCAAAATAGCTTCCATTGCTGCGTCAAAGCGGACGCAATCACGCAACACACACGCTCGTGACTGGCATTGGCGCCCAAAGTGGACTATTTGGCGCTCAAACTAGATTTATGGCGCCGTACCTCAACGTTTGCCCTCAGGGAAAAGTCCACCGGGATTTTGCACATATTTCGGCGCCCAAAGTGGAACTAATTTTAATTTGGTAAAAATACGAGGCAACTGTTGGTCCTGACATATGGCAGCTAAATTTTTGTTCTGATTTGAATTCAATGAAACAATAATTGAATCGCCAGTCTGAGCATAGTTTGATGACATTCTTACTGTGCCGTGGTCGCTTTTTTAATATAAATTCGCTTCGACTACATGGCGTGTCATTTGCGGAATTACCGCCGGCCGGTAAGTCGCACGGGAGCACCGGTCGCCGTAGGGAGTTTAGCCAAATAAGCCGAATTTCAGTTGGCTACTGGAAAAGGGGACGTCGCATCAAATATGTTCAGTAGATATCAGCAGAACGTGATAGACGACACAATATGGCAGCCCCCTGTCGTGTTTTATAGTTGCCAACGCCACACTTGTATCGGCCTGTTTCATTAATTATTGAGGAGACTCTGCCACTGACACGCTTAATTCTGTTCAAGTTCTTCTCTGCTGAGGAACGGGACCACTGCTACCTTCGGTTTGCGAAAACTTATTATGCTTTATCAAACATGTACCTTGAGACGTTGTAATTGATGTTTCATGGAATAGGCTGAACAATTCCATTTATGTCGTTACAAGCAGTGTCTGCCTTTTGAACCTAAATGCATGCAATATAATCTACGCAGCTTGTTGCATACGTTGGCGGGATTTTATATTAGCGTATGACGATGAATCTAAACTAGTTAGTGAGATGATGCAATTTTTCATATACGCTGCACGTTAAAGTAAGAAGGCGAAATGTGCTGCACTTTTCTGCTGTACATGAGGTAATATTCCCTGAATTCATTTTGGCGATATGGAATTGCGCAATATATTAACCTCCATAAGTTAGGAATCGACTAATATCGAGTAATGATTATGAACCGAATTAATGTAATTTTAATGATTTTTGCAGGTATGTCGGCACAAAACTTGAACACAGTGACTGAATATATGTAAAACCTGAGTCATTATCAACAATGGCATTTTAATCAATTCGTTTTCTCATATTTCGTTAGGGCAAGGACGAGTGCGGAATATGCTATGTATTTCCAAGCACATAGAATAAGACATATGCAACAGATAACACATAGGTAGTGTTGTGCGTGTATCGCATGTGCGGAGCGCGGGCCGTGGTTTATGGTTATGGCACCACGGACGCGCGACCCACTCCCGACTGTTCGCCCCGACAGGGCCAGTGGCGTCAGGGCAGACCTCGAGACAACAGCGTGCACAGCCGATCCTTGGACAGTGAATAAAGAGACCGTGATCATCAGTGCATCGCTAGCCGACAGTGAAGACTAAGCGTGCATCACCACAGGTAGAGATATATTATGAACAGGTACACTCGCTATCGGTAGGATGTTCGGGGGTATCCTTAACTTTGGCTGGCCCCTAGGAACGTAGGCTGTGCTGCTCCACACTAATAATTACTGGTAGACTGCGCCGCTTCACAGTTATGCGTTGCGTGACAGTCCGCAAGTTTCACCACCGGTCAGCCGTAAGTATTCGCTTGTGCGGTCGTCGGGTGGTCATTTGCCCTGCAGCCATGCAGTGAGAAACACGGGTCTACGCTGTTCCCGCCTTGCATTCCTCAGTCGGCCAAACAACTTTGGCAGTTCAGCGATCGGTCCACCACTCGACCTCTGTAGGCAAGCAGAGTTTGATCGCTGTGGATTTCGGACTTCGGCAACACAGAATGAGCTGGAAGTGTTGGAAGGAGCTCGGTTGGAAAGGATGTAGCGAAAGGAGAGGGGAATTTTATGATGTCAACGGAGCATTCTCCTATCCTACAATAATAACATAATTTCTAACTTTTACACTTTTTAGAACTTTAGTTCGAATTCTTGCTGGGGTGGCTTTATAAACCAGGATCCAATTGCCAAACAGACCTTGCTTGAGCCCTAGCCGTATTACCCGATCCATTGATTGCAGTTCTACAGTAGATATTTGGCAAAATGCTTCACGTGCCGCTAATGCATTCACACGGCCACCCCGGAAGCTCGCTTTTCCACATTATCGTGCCAGTTGCCAATTGACCCTCCTAGCCAGTGGCTAAAGGCAAGCGCGTGAAGCGGCTCGAACCCAGCCTTTCAAGGACAGGAGAGACCAGCGCAGGCCAGTGCCCAAGCCAACTGAGCTACCGGGGCAGCGGATCCCAAGGCGGCACTTGCTTGCTTAATTCAGATTCATTGATGAATCGATTAACTACTTGCTTACATTACACCTGTATCCTTGATATTCACGCGTTGTTGAGCATGCGGCATATTTTGTATGATATTAATTATTTATTGTATATATTGTACGCTATATTGCAAGCGACATATTCAGATTATCTATGCGTAAATAAAATATTTCTTCAAACGGATACCATCTAATTAGTCTACCATAATACATTTTTAGTTTATATTGCTTCAGCACGAAATGCAACCGGTTCGCCCGTTCTTCTTATTTATCCAATAAGATAAATTATTTCTCTCCGTTCTTATATATTCTTATAATTATATGTCTCCGTTCTTCTTATTCTTATTTATTTATAGGTCAGTATTCACACAAGCTCTGCTTAGCAATTGGATCCTGGTCCATAAAGCCACCCCAGCAAGAGTTCGAGAAGAGTGCCAGAAATATTGCTTCATAAAAAGTAAAATCTTTGTATGGTAAAATAGTTGGATGGTGACTGCGTGAACAAATACTCTATCCCCACGGAATTCTGAAAATGTCGCTTGCAGTACAGTGCACAACATATGCAATAAATAATATGATATCATGCAACACATTCCTTGCGCCCTAAAACATATGATTCTGAATGAAGTAGATGCAATTTAGTCAAGTAACTAATTGACTTGTCAATGAAACAGAATTAAGCAAGCAAGTGCCTCCCTGTGACTTGCCGCCTCGGTAGCTTAGTTGGCTAGAGCGCTGTCGTGCACCCGTCTCCGCTGTCCTGGCAATGCTGGGTTCGAGTCGCTTCGCGTGCTCGCTTTTAGTCCCTGGCTGGGAGGGTCAGTTGGCAATTGGCACGATGAGGTCGAGAGCGAGCTGCCGGGGTCGCCGTGTCGGTGTATTGACGGCACGTGAAGCGCTTTGCCAAATTTAGACTGTAAAACTGTAAGTCATGGAATCATGGCCAGGGTTCACGAAACCAGCTCTTCTTAGCAATTGGATCTTGGTTCATAAAGCCACCCCAGCAAGAGTTCGAACTGCATTTCTAAAACGTATAAATGTTGGACATTATATTATTATTTTGGGGCCAGAGAATACTTCATTGACATCATAAACCTCCCATCTCCTTTCGCTATATCTTTGCAACTGAGCTTTTTCCAACCATTCCTGCTCATTCTGTGTTGCTGGAGTAAAAAATCCGCAGCTATCAATTGTTGCTTATCGGCAGAAGTCCAGTAACCTGCTCGTTTAACTGCCAATGTTGTTTCGCCGACAGAGGAATGCAAGGTGGGAACAGGGAAGCTGTATGGCTGCAGGCTGCAGGGCAAATGATCGCGTGACGACCTCACACGCGAATCATATGGCTCGGACACTGGCCGGTGGCGAAGCTGGCAGACTGTCACGCAACTCATAACTGTGAAACGGCGAAGCCTACCAGTAATTTGTGGTGTGCAGCGTCACAGCCTACGTTCCTAGTGAGCCAGCCATGCTAAAGGTACCCCCGAACATCCTACCGATACAGAGTGTACAAACATATCTGCGATTGATATGTTCACACGAAACATGCAATCAGTGGTTACATTTTTTATTTAAACACATTTAATCTGTGTTCTTGCTGGGGTGGCTTTATGAACCAGCGTACTATTGCTAAGCAGAGCTTGTTGCGTGCACCCTGGCCCGCCACCCGATCCATGAATTCCAGTTCGACGGCATAATTTTGACCGAAAGTTTAACGTGCCGTCAATGCACCGATACGGCCGCCCGATAGCTCGTCCCCGGCCTTGTCGGGCCAGCTGCCAACTGACCCTTCCAGCCGGGGGCTAAATCGAGAGCGCGAAGCAACTCGAACCCTGTCTTGTCAGAGGACGAGGGAGACTAGTGCAGGCCGGGGCTCTAACCAATGAGCTATCGGGTAGCACTGAGCTACGGGGGTGGCAATTTGCATTTACATTTACATTTACACTGCTATTTACATTCATAAACATGGCATTAAGAAAAATGAAAAGCTGGTGTTCAACCTGAAATTGCAGCTTTATCCATAGTCCTAGGCATAGCTGCGCAATGACATATATGGACAGTTTCAAGTGATTGGTGTTGCCAAGCAATGTTTTCAGAACCTACATATTCTCCATGCATAATCTCCTGCTGTACTTTGGGTCAATATGTGGCTCATGGCGCTTTTCGAATTCTTGGAATTACTTTTGCCATGAATTTGTTGTGAAAGTTGTGTATGAATTTGGTTCATAACAGCTCATTTCCTCTGCAAAAGTTACTTTTCATTCGGCAGGCCAAAAAACACGAATTAGGAGGCATTTAGTTGGGTAATATAGCATACAACTGTTTGTAATGCAACATAACCTGACCTAACCACAGGTAAAGCAAACAAAACTTGCAAAAAATAAACAGGAACCTTTGATTTTTTCTTCTTCAATGTTAGAAAGCCCGACCTAACCCAACCTATCCAAACCTGTTTTTTAAGAAAACAATACAATTGTTTATGAAAAATTAATTGAACATTTTTCCCAATAACAACCTTACCTAACAAAGCATAACCAAACCTAACTCTTTTACTTGCTTCATAGATATTAACTGTGTGTATAACTTCCCCTATGGATACATTAAAGCGCAATAATACCTAACTTTGTATATGCTAATTGGGCCCCTGACCACCTCAACCATTGAATTGCCAGCACCTGCAAATAGGCTAAAGCTGAATCATTGGGCGCATAACTGTCCACTAGATGCAAATGGTTTTCGAGGAAGCTTCAGCCATCAAAAAGGTATTCCCCAATCAATCTGACACAAATGCCTCTGTTTGTAGTAAGTGTAGAATACACATTGGTATTCTGCGATTAATTTAATGTAAAAATATACTCACCATTCCATTTCAGCATGACCTAAATAATATGTGGTAAATTTGTACTTTAAGTTGTTTTATGAAATCTTGGAATTTGTCATTCGAATGTAATGTTTATGAAGGTGTCTAAGACGATGGGACCACTCATGTTTGGAGCAAATTATTAGTTTTCAGGTTGTGAGTAGGATAACACCAAAAATGGTTTTAATAACACCAAAGTAAAACCAAAAATGAGTTAGGTAACATAGCATAAAAATAAATGTAAACAAATATAATGAAAATGCAATAACTCCCTTTGGATAAAAAAGCAATATCTCGTAGCCCCCCTTTGGATAAAAAACCGCAAAATAAAATTTTGAAAAGCTAAAGCAATTTATTTTATGACAATTTTCAAACTTAATAACCCAACCCAAACTATCCTAACCTAACATGAGCTGCTTTTGAAGATAAATAATGTTGAAACGTTTTTTATTTCTCGTCTAAACAATTTGTGTAAAAATGTCCAACATAAAAACCTAAACTAACGTAACCTAACCAAACCTAGCCCATTTGTTTGCTTTGTGTAGGCAGATGTGTGTAAAAACTTGTCTTGTTACCACATCAAAGCATAATAATACCTATCATACAGCCAGATAAATAGATATCCTTAGATAATGAAAACTCCTGTCCTTTCCTGAAAACCACTTTGTTTCCCATACTTTAAGCTCAGACAGAATATGAATTTCAGCAAGGCTATCAAATGTCCTTCAAATACTTCATATTTCACCATAGGCCCAACACACATATGAACAGAAAGTCCCTAATTTACTACCACATAATTTACTACAACAGCTATTCACAGACCTGTGAAAAACACCTGCAATCAGAAATCAATACCGGTGTTGATTTCTGAAAATAATTGGTGGGGAAAATACATGAAGTCAATGGGCAGGCCCAGATGGACTGGAGGCACCTCCATAGGGTCTAATAACAAATGTTAAAATTATTGGAGGATCAAAACCCATATTGAAGGGCACTTCCCCCTCAGAAGTCTATAAAACTGTAGTAACTCGTGTGTGTGTGTGTGTGTGTGAGAGTTTTGCCAGCCTACCACTGTGTGGTGATGTCGACTGTTTCCGGTAGAGTGTAGATGAATGTGGAAGTGGGTTATGGTTCATGGAACGACGTAGTGGGGGTAGAAGGAATAGGATAGGTAAGGTTAACTTGTTGGAAGGTGCCGAAGTTAAGGTAGTTTTGAAGATAACAGAGTAGACTGGGTAGAGGTGTGATGGGCTGTCTTGAAGTTGAGGCTGTAGGTGGTTCAGATGTTGAAGAAGGCGCAGTAGTGAAGAATGATGAGAGAAGAAGCCAGTCCGGACGGTGCTACTTGGGGTATGGGGTGCAGAGGGTGGGTGGAGGGCCATCGCCGTTTGGAGTGAACGTTTAAAAACATATAGACACTTAGGGGATCATGCATTTTTTTCCTCCATATATGTATGCGTACACATATCTTCTTCGCTTTTTCCCCTCTCTTTTCTTTTCTTTTTTGTGTTTTTTTCCCATGTCTCTTTTGTTCCTTTTTCCCCCTTCACAGTTGTTCCAATATGCGTGTTGATGAAAGGAAATGGAAGATCTGTTCGTGTAATATTGGGTGTTCATTGTTGGGTAGCGTCGTGAGGTTTAGTGGGAGGTTGTTTGTGGTGCAGTAGTTTGTGATGTGTTGCCTTTGGTTGTTGTACTGCTCTGACGGCACATGCGGTAGAGCCGCCGCGCCGAACATTGTTATGCGCCTGCGCAGAGACGCCCGGCAACTGGCCACTCGCCAGTATCGCCTGCGACCTCGCTAAGGTCACACACGGGCCGCTGCTGCCGAACCGCTCTCGGACACGTCCGTTACCGTGTATAACGTGTCATGCAAACTGTACTTTATCTCTACCACTCTTGCCGCTCGATATACGTATCACAAGTTACGGATCTTTGAAGTTCACCATACGGACACGTCATAAGAAACGTAGCCACCCAAGCCGATACATTTGGTGACCCCGACGTGATCCCGTACAACTGCCTGCCATCAAGCATGGACGGAGGCATCGGTGAAGCTTCATCGGCGGCAGCTGAGCAGTCGTAATCCCGACCACCGTCTGGCCGACAGTTTGCGGCGTTCAGACTGCCGCCATTCTCCGCCGAAGAGACCGACCTGTGGCTAGCCCAGATCGACTGCCTAACACGTGGCTGGCATCACCGACGAGGCAGTGAAGTTTGACCTGCTGGTGGCCAACCTCCGTTCCTCATTTGTCAAGACGATGACCCTGCACCGTGGTCACCGCCAGGACGTCGTCTCCATTGACCGCGTCAAGCCAGCGTATCTAGAGCCGGAGCCGGAGGCGTCGACGGCAACCGCTGTGCCTCCGCACACCTCGCGGTATCGGCCGGTGCCGCTGATGGGACTACAGCCACTGCTGCCTGGGCCATCGTCACACGTTCGACACGCGCCAGCCCCTGGGCCGGTGGCGTCCCCAGACGCTCCCACGACACCACTCCGGTCCTGTTTACGGACGCGCTCCGGTCGTGAAGTGCGCCCGCCTCTTCGATACGGTGTACGGTTTGTAGTGTAATCATGTTGCCCTCCCAGTGCACTCTGCGCTCTGCGCTTCGGATGCACTCTGCGCTTCGGATGCAACTCCTATAGTTTTTTTCCGACTCTGCTTCACGCGCCGGTCTGGGGGATGCTTGTAGTAACTCGTGCTCTGACCAGACTTGTGCTCGACTCGAGTTGAATCGAGAATCGACTCATGAATCAATCGTTTTTGGATGAGTCGCGAGTTGAATCGATTCTTTTCCCGAAAACATATCTTGAGTCGCGAGTTGAATCACATCTTTCTTTTAAAAAATGAGTTGAATCACGAGTCAATCATTTGAATCACAATGAGTCATTTGAGTCTTGTGACTCAAATGCAAGTTAAGAACAAATGATATAAAGCATGTATCTTTGTAAATAGTATGCCATGAAACAAAGTAGGGAGTAAAACACAATATAATTATTCATGCTTAACATTACAATTGTCAACTTATCAGCTGCCAGTGAGTAAAGAATGAGGGGTACCTACTTAAGTTATTTACCAAAAACGGATAACAATAACTACAAATAAGTATTAAAGTTTAGGCTTGGTAAACTTTAAAGTATTAAAGTTAGGCTTGGTATTCACAATCAGTATCATGCATGAGTCAATCCTAGCGCCAAGAACACAACACAGAAATGGGATGTGATTGTGAAAAAGAATATGGAACCGAAACGGCCCTGCACTGCAACAGGCTTCTGCACTGAATACAATTGCGTTGGTTTGTGTGACAAATAACGAACCCGTGCCTGTGCCAAATAACAAACCCAAGGTACCTTTACTAGAAGTTAGATCGAAGTTTTCCTTGAAGCCCGCATGACCTCATTCGAAGTTTTTTTTATAACAAATATGGTATCAATTTGGTTGCAGGACTTTTCTCAAATCATACGCAATGGTCACTTTCATTTGCTTCCTAGCAAATATATTTGTCTTTCGCTCCCAAGGTGAGTTATAATCTTGTCCCATTCTTTCCAGTGAGTATTTGTTCATACACATTTTATTATCATGCATAGACAAGGTTGGATTTGTGCATTGTAGTCCGACATGTGTAGAGGAATATTCTGTAGTCATCCAGTATGGAGGATATTTTTATTTAAACCTTATGCATCGTAACTTAATTTGCACCCATTTCAGTGAATTTGAGCACTTTTACTTGATCACAGCAGTTCGTTGTCAAAAGTTAATAACTTAGGAAATTCAACCTCCAGATGAGAAAACAGGAAATTATTTTCTGGAGAGGATAATGTTCGGGATCCCAAAAATCTAGGATCAGCCTATTTTTCCAAACATGTACCTACCTACCTACATTGACATACAGCAGTTGTTGAAAACAGTTTGTTTTTTCTAGGCCAGCTAGGGCCAGGGCATGATGCATTCTTCCTTGATGAATCTTGCATAGATTATTGATGATACATGCATAATTGAACATTTATGTACAACACCATTGTGATCTAGGAATGCCCTCCTGAAACTTGCAACTCGACTGAAACTCTCCTGCCACTGGGGAGAAGAAGCTATGTCGCACACCCCCACTGTCCTTTCTTCCGAAAGGGCAACTTAAACAAAAAAAGGGGGGGAGGGGGAGCCTACCAATATCAGGAAAATCCCTTTATTTTGGAGGCGCTTGATGGTGAGCCTGCGGAAATGGCAATTGTTAGGCAGGACGATTATTACTGGGTCATTTAGATACCCTTTGCTGAAGCTAAAGATAGGTCTTTCAATTAGAATACGTCAAAGTACCCTATATTGCCATACAATATGCAAGATACGTAGAAAGTGGTAAAATTCATTAAACCAATGGTGAGGGAAACCTTCAAGCCCGCAGAAAAACAACTTTGGGGGGGCAACAAACCAACGCAATTTCATTCTGTGCGGATACCTATTGCAGTGCAGGACCTGGGTGCTATGTTGAAGTTAGGTGGTGATGTGTGTCCGGTATATATGATTCAGGTTGTGCATGATGCTGATGTGGATTGAAGTATTATGCACTCATCGTTTTGCATATGCATTGACAACCATTCATCTCGTTAACGTTTTTGAGTCAATTACTTTATGCACCTGCACATGCATTTATCTGTATATATCCTATATACCTACCAACCATTACAGTGCATGACGAATGATAAATAAGGTGAGGTGAAAACAAAGTTATTGCAAAAATAATATATTCAACAGATGTTTCGATGTTAGAGCATCTTCATTGGTGTCTAAATAAATACTAATTCCCTTATTTAATTAGGCACAGATGAAGATGCGTTGACATCAAACTGTCTGTCACATAAATTATTTTTGCCATCACTTTGTTTTCACCTCACATACATATATATACGTATAAATAAAGACATAAAAACATAAAAGATCAGTGTAACTATGAGCCACAAGGGCCCTTCTTGGGTGCACTTTGGACACTAAACCATTTGCCCACGAAATCTGTCGATCAACCCTCCCTGGAATACAGAAAAACAAACCCCCTATTCTTATAATGATTGTCTATGCCGTTTTTAAACATGTTCAGTGTGTTGCTATTCACAATGGTTCCTGGCGGGTGGTTCCAGTGTTCTACTACCCTGTTGGTGAAGAAAGACTGTCTTAACCTTGTCCTGCTGTGATTCACTTTAATTTTGAATTGATGACCTCTAATTGCATCATTTCTGTTAAATTCAAACATTTCCTTGAGATATCCCTGTTCCTGACGATGAACAAATTTAAAAACCTCGATGAGATCTCCTCTCAGCCTGAGTGAAAACATATTCAATTTCTTCAATCTTTCCTCATATGCCACGTTGCCTATACCATTAACCATTTTTGTTGCCCTCTTTTGTACTCTCTCTAAAAGCCAACAATCTTTCTCATAACTAGGGGACCAAGCTTGGACACAGTATTCCAAATGTGGCCTGACATATGCACAGTAAAGCTTCCTGATAACCTCCTCACTTTTGTATGACACATTCCTCTGTATTTCCCCAAGCATTCTTAGTGCCTTCTTCCTGGCTTCTTTGGTCTGTTCTGATGCCCCCAATTTTGTGTTCAAAATAACACCTAAGTCCTTCTCCTGCTGAGTGACAGGTAATCATTGGCCACCCATCAAGTATGGAGCCTTCATATGCTGCCTACCTACATGCATGACTTTGCACTTATCAAAATTAAACTTCATTTGCCATTTTTCGGACCACTTCACAAGCTCGTCTAAGTATTTCTGCAGCAAAACCTGATCATTGTGCCCTGTTATTACCCTAAAGATCTTCAAATCATCTGCAAATTTCAAAACCTTACTGCATAGGCCACATTCAATGCTATTCACAATTATAATGACCAATAGTGGCCCCAGTACCGACCCCTGGGGGACTCCACTAAGAAAATTTCGCCATGATGACTTTGTACCATTTAGCATCACTCTCTACTGTCTATCTGAAAGCCACAACTCTATCCATTTTAGGACGATACCTGCAATACCATGGACCTGAAGCTGCATCATTAACCGTTTATGGGGTACCTTGTCAAAGGCCTTACTAAAGTCAGGATATGCTACATCAACCTCATTTCCATGATCAAATTGTTCTGTAGCAAAATTCAAAATGTCCAAGAGATTTGTGAAACACGATCGCCCTTTTCTAAACCCAAGTTGGGTATCTTGAATCAATCGGTTTCCTTCCAGAAAACTAACTATTCTATCCTTGATAATTGATTCGAGTACCTTGCAGACTAGGGATGTCAGGCTTACTGGCCTATGGTTTTCAACTTTCCCTTCTTTCTCCTTTCTTGAAAATAGGAAACTACATTTGCCCTTTTGCAATCTGTTGGAATTTCATTTTGTGAAACTGATCTACAAAATATTATACTAAGTGGAATTGCCAGTTCCTTTTCAGCTTCCCGCAATACCCTAGCATAAATTCCATCAGGTCCTGCTGCCTTGTTTGGCTTTATTTTTCTGTTATAATTGACAACAACATCACTATCAGTGAAATCAACATTGTGTACCTGATCACCTGTCACTGAACTGTGGTTCACGGTTGGCAGATTAGTCACATCCTCCACTGTAAACACTGATTTAAACTGCTTGCTCAATTCCTCAACCATCTCACCATCCTCACTCAATATAATCCCATTTACTTCCAGTGGACCAATTGTGCTTGAAACTTTACTTAGCTTGTAGAAACTAAAGAACTTTTTACTGTCCCCATTACAGTTCCTAGCCAAATCCAATTCTTTTGCTCCCTTTGCTGCTTTGGTTTTCTGCTTCACAGCATCTCTAGCTTTTTTTTATACGACCTTATATTACGATATTTTAAGCTTCCTTAAATACTCTAAATGCATCTTTCTTAGCCTTAATTGCTTTCATCAAATCTGGTGTAAGACATGCTGGTTTTCTTACCCTTCTTTTGCGCCTTTGCTTTTGGGGGACATGTCTAAGGTGAATTTCCCTCAAGTAAGAGTTGAACTTTTCCCACATTTCACAGCCATTAAATCGAATAATTCTTCTTCCCATTTTATGGCAATTAAAGCCTCTCTCATGCAGTCAAAGTCTGCCCTGTTAAATTTGGAATATTTGCCAAATTATCCTTGATTGTCCCTGCTACTTGTGCCTTGAATCTCACTATGTTATGGTCACTGCTTCCCTGAGTTTCTCCTACAGTCAAGTCTTGAACTAAATCACTTAAATCTGAGAAGACAAGGTCCAAGAATGAGCCCTGCCTGGTTGGTTCCGTTACAAACTGGTGTAAGAACAGGTCCTCCAAGGCATTTCCTAAACAGTTTACATGCTGGGGAGCCAACACCAACATTTTCATATCCTTTTAGATTAAAGTCACCAAGAATAAGGCATTTCCTCTGAAAGTTTCTACTGATTTCCTCACAGCTCACCTTATCGAGCTCCAGTTGCTGAGAATGTGGCAAGGTTCCTGATCGATACAAAGCTCCTATCCTCAGTTTATTGCTGTTGCCTTTTCCCACAGCAACATCAAGCCAAATGGACCTCAGACACATTTTTACCCCATCTGCTACTTTTTGAGAACTGAATAAGCTATTCACATAGAGCATTACACCACCCCCTTTCACTGCTGGACCCCTATTGCATGAAAACATATTGTATCCCTGGACTCATAGTCCTGCAAGTTATCTCATAGTGCTGCAAGTTGCAAGTTATCCCCAAAATATCCCTCACTGACCCATGCCTCAGTAATGCAAACAAAATATGGTTCCTCCTCAGCAACATAACACTTGAACTCATTAAACTTGGATCGAATGCTCTGAGCATTAAGCATCATGCACTTAACAAAAGTTCCATAACCATCTTTGGCTTTTTCATGTTGATTAGCCCTATCATCTCTGGATGAGCTACCACTCTGCCCCCTTGATCTACTGCTATCCCTACTTGCTGACTGTGAGGTTCTATTGCCTATGCTGTCACTATTGGCATATCCCTGAGATTGCAATGCCACTTCTTCCCTCCCCGTCCCATTATCTAGTTTCCCTGAAGGACATGTTCATATACTTTGCTTAACACTTGTACCCCCTTCTCGGAGAAGTGCAGGCCATCCCTCTGATAGAGGTCCCATGAGCCATAAAACCTGCACCACTTGTCAATAAAGGTCAAACCAAACTCATTGCAGAGCCTACCTACCCTGGCATTGGCTGCCAGTGCCCTAGAGCTCCACTCAGGGGAGACTCCAGCCCTAGACAGAATAGCTGTCACAATAACTCTGCTATTGCTTTGCTTCAGGGTGGCCAGAAGGGCCCTGTAGTCTTGCAGCAGCTCCTCAATCCTAGCAGGACCTATGTTATTCACTCCTACCTGCACTACAACTGCACTAAACTGGTTCTCACTGGTGGCCTGTGCCATCACTGGGACCAGGTCTTTGACCTTGGCACCAGGCCTGGTGATGCACCTCCGGCTTCTCCGAGCTTTACGGAATACCCTATCTAAATGCCGCACACGAGAGCATCCTACGACTAGCACTTTCTCCTTGCTGCTATCCTGGGGGCAGTCCTCCAATGCCTGGAACCTATTTGATGTTACTACGCCTGCCTGTTGAGCTGCTTGACTAGGTTGCCTCCCACTCCTACCACCTACCACCTGCCACTCACTGCCCCCTTGCTTAGGCTCACGCCTCCAAATCCACCACTCCCGGACTTTAAACCACTGCCCCTCCTATGAGGTACAACCAGAAATCTTCTGTTCACTAGGAACACTTCTCTCTTCAGATATCCCTGCCATCTCCACAGCAGGGGAAGCTTCAGTTACCTGGTGGCCTGTGACCACCTGGGCATAGGATGCCCCTGCTACAGACTAACCCCTACGTGTTGCCTTTTCTTGCCTACCCTGTGCAGCAAGGGAAGCTTTGAGCTTGGAAAGCTCTGCCTTAAGGGTTCTAACCTCACACATAATATATATATATATATATATATATATATATATATATATATATATATATATATATATATATATATATATACATATATATAATTCCCAGATTTAAAATTAGACAGATATAAATATACTCCGACATCCGAAGTACGTAAATATACATACTTCCGATGTCATGTTCTACTGTAAAGATCAAAACCTGTCTGGTATATTGATGAATCTCGATTTTTCATCCGCGTTCGATTCAGTGGAGCACGCATTCCTCTTTGGACTGCTTGAATGCTTCAATCTCGGGAACTCATTCATTCGGTGGGTGAAATTATTGTACCACAAACAAGAACTAGCTGTTTTGAATAATGGTTTCACATCCACCTGGTTTATCCCGACAAGGGCTGTAAGGCAGGGACGTCATATTTCAGGATTATTGTTCGTGCTGGCTGTAGAGACATTCGCTTGTAGGCTTCGTGAGTCCGCAGATATAGCTGGAATCTGCTTGAACGGAGTAGAAGTTAAAATATCGCAGTATGCGGACGACACAACGTTGTTTGTGCGGAACGAGGAATCTGCTGCCAAAACGTTAACATTATTGCGCGAATTTGGATATATTTCGGGCTTGCAGCTGAACGTCTCTAAGAGCGAATTTGTTTGGCTGGACCGTGATCGGATGCGTCTAGATGCAATATGCAACATTGAACCTAAGCAATATTTTTAATATTTAGGCTTGGTTTTCTCCACAACAGGAATGCGGAATATCATAAATATGTGGAAGGAGCGAGACCTCAGTTTAAAAGGTAGAATTGCGCTCACTAAAGCATTGTTAGCCTCGCAGTTCTCGTACTTGGCGGCAGCGACACTCATTCCGACAGATAGCATCCGTATCATTGACAAGGAGCTTACAGGTTTCCTGTGGAGAAACAGGCCGCCTAAGATAAAAAAAAGCTGTGTTGTGTCAGCCAGTTAGTTTAGGTGGTTCGGGTGCTTTGCACCTTGAGTCTTTTTTTTACTAGTCTTATATTAATATGGCTCCGAAAAATGATATAGAACACTAGCGCGTTATGGAGAGCACTGTTATGTTACAAGCGAAACTGAGAGCTTTCAGACTCCATGACATGCTACGAACCGAACTCGACACTGATCATTTGCTCAAGCTAGGAATTCCAGAATTTTACGTATGCCTCTTCCGGGAATACGTCCATATGAAAACTAACGATCAGGCGTTGAACATGCCGCAAGCCGTTCTCTGCCAAAGCCTTTGGTACAACCGCCATATTAAAAGGGACTATACGCCGGTCTTTTCTGCTAATCTTTACTTAAAAGAAATCATATAAGTGGGTGATCTGGCGCAATAAATGCGAAATGGCGCATTTATTGACTATGCTGTGTTGCAACAAAATTTAATAGGGGTCCAAATCTTCCAGTTTGAATATCAGTGCCTGCTGCACGCAATTCCGCAAAACTGGAAAAAGGCTAGTGCGACAGAGTAGGCAATTAGATTTTACGCCAGAAATACGGGAAGTGGAGATTGATCTCAGAATGCCTGACGGTAATATAGTTGCTCTCGAGAAGATCACAACCAAGCACTTTTATAGGATCCAGCTCCCAAAGGCCGTGAAGCCTCGTTACCAGACCAAATGGGCTGAGGAACGCCACATTTTCAATGAAAGACAATGGGTCCAGATTTATAATCTGCCTTATAAGTGCTGTGTGTCGACTAAGCTTCAGACGCTGCAGTACCGAATATTGAACAGATACATACCTGCACAAAAGTTTTTGTATGATACAAAAATAGTCAATTCACCGCAATGTAAGTTCTGTCCCGAACAAGATAGCATAGGTCACTTTTTTCTGAGATGTCGGTCAGTAGGGCCATTTTGGCGGCAGTTGATAGCCAGGCTGGGTGGATTGAGCGGAAACCGACTGAGATATTGCCCGGAGCACTTACTGTTTGGATGTTTCGATGCTCCTGAGTTTGTCAACTATGTCGTACTTCTTGCAAAGCAATGTTTTGAATAAGAAGCTGAATGGAATCGGAGACATGACGTTTGTAGAGTTTAAATCGAGGCTTTTCAACCAATATAAAGTTGATGAATGCATTGCAACTAAGGCGAGAAAGCTGGAACAGTTCCACCGCACATGGGGCAGTCTGATGCGGTTATTGTGATGCGGGGGTTTCACAGGATCACTCCTGGCGATCCTGGGTACCAGCTGTCAATGTCAATTGGAAAAGCGCTAGGATGAGTCGGTTTCATCTGGGCTGAATTTAGCAGGGCCTGGATCTGCTGTTATATTTGAGATGAATGATCTTGTAATAGATGCGATAATAATAGAGATATGATGGAACGTGGACTGATTGAGAGATGAGTAGTGGCGACTACGCAAATGTGAACGTATGGGTAGATAAATAACTTGCGTGTACTACTACCGTGATGTGTACTGTGTGCTACTGTGTCGCAACTGAAAGACTGTCAATGTGTAATATCATTAATAAAGGAATTAAAAAATATATATGTATATATATATATATATATATATATATATATATATATATATATATATATATATATATGTGAGGTGAAAACAAAGTTGTGGCAAATATAATTCATTTCACATATGTTTTAATGTCAAAGCATCTTATATATATATATATATATATATATATATATATATATATATATATATATATATATATATATATATGTATATATGTATATATATATATATATATATATATATATATATATATATATATATATATATATATATATATTCCACTGTCGCCGTCTTCCTGGACCTGAAACAAGCATATGACACCATCAACATAACAGTTCTACTACAGCTCCTACACAACATAGACACACAGGGCATACCACTACACTACCTCCACTTCTATCTACTAAAACGATCATTTCATGTCAAAATTGGTCCCCACGCTTCAGACACTAAATTCCCCACAGCCGTTTTGATGCAAGGCGCAGTTCTCAGCCCCCTATTCTTTATTATCGGCATCAACTCAGTCATTCCAGACAACCTTCCAGTCAAAATCGCACTCTTTGCAGATGATATCGTACTCAGGATATCACATGAATCACCAGCACACTCACTAAAAATCCTACAAAGCGCACTAACAGATCTCCACGACAAGCTAGCCTTCCTAAACCTACACATTGTACCACACAAATCCAAATGCATGTTCTTTTTAGCTATAAGCGACACACAGATTTACACCCACTGAAACTAGACAACACTCCCATACCACTTGCTACCACAGCAAAATTCCTAGGCATCACTTTAGATCCACGACTCACCTTCCGACCACACATTCTAAACTTCCAAAAACGCGCATCCAAAAGGATAAACATCTTACGAGCACTATCCGGCACAGATTGGAGATCAGACCGAAATTCACTACTGACCTTATACAAATCCACCATTCGACCAATCATGGAATACGAATCCCCATTTTTCGAAAACGCAGTTAAAGCAAACCTCAAACTCCTAGACTCACTTTAATACCAATGCCTAAAGATAGCCACAGGAGCATACACAACGTCACCTTCCCTCGCTCTTCACATATACAACCACATAACAGAACTACAACACAGACGCACAGAAGCATTACTCAGATACCACTACAAAACGCAACTCATTAGACAACACCCATACACTCAGGCACTAAAAATCCGATCCAAACGCAGGCACCAACTCATGAAAAAACATCATTCAGAACTACAATAGGATGCCGCATTCACCAACACGCAAGAAGCTTACACATCGCACTCCGACCTCAAAACCACTCCCACCACCTAAATCATGGTGAAAACATCAAACCCCCACAACACACTCCTAATAGACAAACCACAACGTACATACACAGATGCAGAAATACAATAACGCTTCCCCCAATTCATATCACAATATGCAAATTACAACATCATTTACACCGACTGCTCCAAATCACACACACAACAGAAGGTTCGCCGCATGCAATTTCCCAAATCACACGTTAAGCCAATGACGGGGTAGTGCCAATTTTGCGCATGTGCCACGTGCCAGGCATACACCACACGACAACGAAACGCGGCACAGCACGTCACACGTCGATGGTCTGTTGCGTGTGAAAATTTCAAGCACGTACGGCAAATACTCGAACCTACACACGATGTCAATCCACAAAAGGACATCGACTGTCGCGTGAATCGACGCCTGGACAAAAGACGACAGACATATATCCAGAAAGACAGACAGACAAACAGAAAAAGTTTTTATCAGAAATAGTATTGTAGACAAGCGCCTTTGGCCCCTGCTCCGCTGCGGCTAACAAAAATTAGGCGTTGGTTTCATGTGAATCGGCCTAGTGGTTCGGCCGCTATGCCAATTTTAGTGGAATTCATTAACCTAACCCAACCTAATCTAACCTAACCTAACCTAGAGAGTAGATCTTCTGAACATTCCGGGACAAGAGTAGATCTTCTGTACATACAGTCCCGAGAGTAGATCTTGTGAACACTTCCATCCTCCGAGTAGATCTTCTGAACATTTCCAGTAGTAGATCTTCTCAACATTTCCAGCAGTAGATCTTCTGAACAACTGAGGCCTGTTTGTAGATCTTCTGAACATTCCGACCTGAGAATAGATCTTGTGAACATCTCCAAATATTAGTAGATATGTGAACACTTTCGTCTTCGAGTAGATCTTCTTAACAATTCAGTCCCGAGAGTAGATCTTGTGAACATTTCCCTCCTCCGAGTAGATCTTCTGAACACTTCCAGCTATCAGTAGATCTTCTGAACATTTCAAGCTATCAGTAGATCTTCTGAACATTTGCATTGGGGAGTATATTTTCTTAACATTTGAGGCCTATTTGTAGATCTTCTGAACATTCAGAATTGGGAGTAGATATTCTGAACATTCAGACCTGAGAGTAGATCTTGTGAAAATAGATTTTCTGTAAGTAGATCTTATGAGCTTCCCCAAACAGCCACATCATATACCTACATCAATCCTGCGGCACTTTTCCCCCTCAATAAGTTTCATGAAACAACACTCACAGTGTGTTCAAACAACACTCATCAACACATCAAACAACACTCACAACAACACAGTGGGTAGGCTCTGCAATGAGTTAGGTTTGACCTTTGTTGACAAGTGGTGCAGGTTTTATGGTTCATGGGACCTATATCAAAGGGATGGCCTGCACTTCTCCGAGAAGGGGGTGCAAGTGTTAAGTAAAGTGTATGAACATGTCCTTCAGGGAAACTAGATAATGGGGTGGGGGGGGAAGAAGTGGCATTACCATCTCATGAATATGCCAATAGTGACAGCATAGGCAATAGAACCTCAGTCAGCAAATAGGGATGGCAGTAGATCAAGGGGGCAGAGTGGTAGCTCATCCAGAGATGATAGAGCTACTCAGCATGAAAAAACCAAAGATGGTTATGGAACATTTCTTAAGTGTATGATGCTCAATGCTCAGAGTATTCGATCCAAATTTGACGAGTTCAAGTGTTATGGTGCTGATGAGGAACCAGATTTTGTTTGCATTACTGAGGCATGGGTCAGTGAGGGGTATTTTGGGGATAACTTGCAGGACTATGAGATCCAGGGATACAATATGTTTTCATGCACTAGGGGTCCAGCAGTGAAAGGGGGTGGTGTAATGCTCTATGTGAATAGCTTAATCAGTTCTCAAAAAGTAGCAGATGGGGTAAAAATGGTGTCTGTGGAGTCCATTTGGCTTGATGTTTCTGTGGGAAAAGGCAACAGCAATAAACTGAGAATAGGAGCTTTGTACCGATCAGGAACCTTGCCACATTCTCAGCAACTGGAGCTTGATAAGGTGATTTGTGAGGAAATCAGTAGAAACTTTCAGAGGAAATGCCTTATTCTTGGTGACTTTAATCTAAAAGGATATGAAAATGTTGGTGTTGGCTCCCCAGCATGTAAACTGTTTAGGAAATGCCTTGAAGAGGACCTGTTCTTACACCAGTTTGTAACAGAACCAACTAGGCAGGGCTCATTCTTGGACCTTGTCTTCTCGGATTTAAGTGATTTAGTTCAAGACTTGACTGTAGGAGAAACTCTGGGAAGAAGTGACCATAACATAGTGAGATTCAAGGCACATGTAGCAGGGACAATCAAGGATAATTTGGCAAAGGTTCCAAATTTTAACAGGGCAGACTTTGACTGCATGAGAGTAGCTTTAAGTGCCATAAAATGGGAAGAAGAATTCTCCGATTTTAATACCTGTGAAATGTGGGAAAAGTTCAAATCTTATTTGAGGGAAATTCAGATTAGACATGTCCCCCAAAAGCAAAGGCGCAAAAGAAGAGTAGGAAAGCCAGCATGGCTTACACCAGATTTGACAAAAGCAATTAAGGCTAAGAAAGATGCATTTAGAGTATTTAAGGAAGCTTCAAATATAGTAAATCTAAGGTTGTATCAAAAAGCTAGAGAGCTGTGAAACAGAAAACCAGAGCAGCAAAGCGAGCAAAAGAATTGGATTTGGCTAGGAACTGTAATGGGGACAATAAAAAGTTCTTTAGTTTCTACAAGCTAAGTAAAGTTTCAAGCACCATTGGTCCACTGGAAGTAAATGGGATTATATTGAGTGAGGATAGTGAGATGGTTGAGGAATTGAGCAAGCAGTTTAAATCAGTGTTTACATTGGAGGATGTGACAAATCTGCCAACTGTGAACCACAGCCCAGCAACAGGTGATCAGTTACATGATGTTGATTTCATTGACAGTGATGTTGTTTTGAATTATGTCAGGAAAATAAAGCCAAACAAGGCAGCAGGACCTGATGGAATCTATGCTAGGGTATTGCGGGAAGCTGAAAAAGAATTGGCAATTCCACTCAGTATAATATTTTGTAGATCGTTTTCACAAAATGAAATTCCAACAGATTGGAAAAGGGCAAATATAGTTCCCATTTTCAAGAAAGGAGAAAGAGGAAAAATTGAGAACTATAGGCCAGTAAGCCTCACATCACTAGTCTGCAAGGTACTTAAATCAATTATCAAGGATAAAATAGTTAGTTTTCTGGAAGGAAACAGAGTGATTCAAGATACTCAACATGGGTTTAGAAAAGGGCGATCGTGTCTCACAAATCTCTTGGCCTTTTTTAATTTTGCTATAGAACAATTTGATAAGGGAAATCAGGTTGATGTAGCATATCTTGACTTTAGCAAGGCCTTTGACAAGGTACCTCATAAACGGTTAATGATGCAGCTTCAGGCCCATGGTATTGTGGGTAACATCCTAAAATGGATAGGGTTGTGGCTTTCAGATAGACAGCAGAGAGTGATGCTAAATGGTACAAAATCATGGCAAAATGTTCTTAGTGGAGTCCCCCAAGGGTCAGTACTGGGACCACTATTGTTCATTATGTTTGTAAATAACATTGAAAGTGGCCTAAGCAGTAAGGTTTTGAAATTTGCAGATGATTTGAAGGTCTTTAGGGCAATAACAGGGCACAATGAGCAGGTTTTGCTGCAGAAAGACTTAGACGAGCTTGTGAAGTGGTCCGAAAAATGGCAAATGAAATTTAATTTTGATAAGTGCAAAATCATGCATGTAGGTAGGCAGCATATCAAGGCTCCATACTTGATGGGTGGCCAAGTACTATCTGTGACTCAGCAGAAGGACTTAGGTGTTATTTTTAACACAAAATTGGGGGCATCAGAACAGACCAAAGAAGCCAGGAAGAAGGCACTGAGAATGCTTGGGGCAATAAATAGGAATGTATCATACAAAAGTGAGGAAGTCATCAGGAAGCTTTATTGTGCATATGTCAGGCCACATCTGGAATATTGTGTCCAAGCTTGGTCCCCTAGTTATGAAAAAGATTGTTGGCTTTTAGAGAGAGTACAAAAGAGGGCAACAAAAATGGTGAATGGTATGGGCAACCTGGCATATGAGGAAAGATTGAAGAAATTGAATATGTTTTCACTTAGATATAGAAGGCTGAGAGGAGATCTCATCGAGGTCTTTAAATTTGTTCATGGTCAGGAACATGGTTATCTCAGGGAACTGTTTGAATTTAACAGAAATGATGCAATTAGAGGTCATCAATACAAAATTAAAGTTAATCACAGCAGGACAAGGTTAAGACAGTCCTTCTTCACCAATAGGGTAGTAGAACACTGGAACCAGCTGCCAGAAACCATTGTCAGTAGCAACACACTGAACATCTTTAAGAACAGCATAGACAATCATTATAAGAATAGGGGGCTTGTTTTTATGTATTCCAGGGAGAGTTGATCAACACATTTGATGGACAACTGGTTCAGTGTACAGAGTGCAACCAAGAAGGGCCCTTGTGGCTCATAGTTGCACTGATCTTTTATGTCTTTATGTCTTAACACCTATGGTTCACAATGGAGCCCAACCTGGAGTGACATCTCCCAAGCCAGTCCAATCCATATCCGTCAGAAAAATCCAGTCCTCATCCATATCCATACCAGATACAAATATCCATCCGTCATCCAATCTGTGTTAATGAAGCGTGGTTCAAACCTGATTGGTTGCAGTAATTAGTGTAACTAATAGCATGTGAACCATGAACTTTATGCAATAGTTTAGCGAAAGAGAGACAAAAGAAACCTAAATTAACATTTGGTGTAAAATGTGACATGTAATTTTCACTAGCAACATGGTATCTTACCAAGCATGACAATTTATTTTCATATCACATGTGCGGACTGGATAGTCTTGTAACCTATGCTAGGCAATGATGCATGAGCATGAATAAAGCATTCAAGAACGGGGAAATTACCGATAAATAAAATAAGGTAAAGGCAACACTAGCTTCAAAATGAAATATTACAAATGCCCACCCCGTTCACATGCACGTGAATGTAATCGTCCGGAATAAAATAGCCACTTATCTAAAATAAACCCAGGTAATTACCATACTCTATGCATTAGAATAGCAATTGTTCATGCCAGTCACGGGCTCATTTCATTTGAGCGTGAAAACTTACATCAACCTAAAGTAACCAACCTAAAGTTGTACGGTACTTTACACGTGGACTATTTATTGTGCGCCATATATACCTACATAATGGGTCCGTATGGAACTACCTAGATATCTGAGTAAGAATGGAGCTGAGGGTAGATGGATGGACAGCTGAATGTGGTCATTGATAGTAAGGCTACAAGTGTACCCCGTTGCGGCCCAGGTCTGTATTGAGGACCCCGGCGCGTTTGAGTACTCCGCTGTCTTTGAGCACCCCTGAGCCTTTCGTACGCTACTGCCTAGTACTCTAGCGTCTTTTCATACCTCATACCTCAATGGCATTGCTTTCAATGGACACTGGCATTGCCCGCAGCTAGCTCCCTCCATTCCTGTAACTTTTTCGTTGTTGTTTTTTTTCGACTCCTACCTAGATCTTCCTTGACATGTAATGAAATCGACCCGGAACATCTGGCAAGTGTAGCGCACTTCAATTGCTGACTCAATTTATTTCCAAATTGGAAATTAATCGGATTTGAATCAATTTATTTTAATGCAAGTACCAAAAAATGACAATACCTGAAATATTGATAGACCTGAAGAGCATAAGCATACTGATATAGATATACTGACTATCTATATATACTAATAGGGATATATAGACTGAAGACTATAAGCGATTGCTCCTTGAAAGAAGCATAGACTTGAAATATAGAAGATGACTTCTACAACCAACGCATGTTCAGTAAAAGTTTTGTCGCCACCAACGCCTTCGAATTCCACCCAAATAGCGCTTTTAGGAAGAAAAACACAGGGCAAACAGTGTGCGACGAACGAAGAACTAAACCAAGATAGGAGAACAATTGCATCCATATGAAATTAACCTGCCCAACTCAGCTTACATAGCGTGCACACACACACACAATACACAAGTAGACTCAACTTCCATTGACACATGCCTATCCTGAACTAGCGGTTCACTTTGTTCTTCACCACGATAGACTCGGCAAGTCCAATCTCAGTCCAATCGGATCAGCTCGAGGAAATCCTCCTGGAACAAGGACATACCCGTGAGGGATAATATTTATTCTTCATGTATCGTTTAGATGCATTTATCTGCAGCGAGATGTACCATTGGAAATATCCCTGGGCCTTCCAAATTTAGTGAGTTAGGAAATGTGTAATTGCATTTGCATAGAATATGCCCACGATCTGGGACGTCATATCCAAGCCCCTTACGTTAGTAACCTGAATTATGTATTCGAGTTAGTTAGCATTTGGACTTCAGGGCTCGTCGACAAGTATTCGAAATCGTGGAGTGGTTAATATTGATGGAAGAATAGCATGTTCAGAGTGTGGTGTTGGTATGTTGCAAGTACTCCGAATTAGGGCACTGTACTTTTTTTTCTCAATAGTACTCCCTTTGACCCACTTAAGGTCAATGACCTTTGTTGACCTTGACCGAAAAATTGCGGGATAAATGCAGAGCAGATGTCTGCAAAGGTAACACTAAACAATTCGTGTCTTTGCGTCTATTCATTCGGCCGCTGTCCTGGAAAAACTTGCGAGGCGCTTTCGAGAGCCCCGTCCCCGGCCCAGCTAGTTTAACCGTGTAACTTCCTTTTCAGATCAGCGTATCATAACCTCCACAGGTCATAACCTCCACAGTTCATAACCTCCACAAATTCAATATACCCGAAGCGCTCGTCAACCTCCACAGGTCATAACCTCCACAGCTCACAACCTCCACAACTACGAAGCGCTCATAACCTCCACAGCTCACAACCTCCACAAGTCCGCAGCGTTCATAACCTCCACAGGTCATAACCTCCACAACTCCAAGCGGTCGTAACCTCCACAGCTCACAACCTCCACAAGTCCGCAGCGTTCATAACCTCCACAGGTCATAACCTCCACAACTCCAAGCGGTGGTAACCTCCTTACAGCCACGTTCATAACCTCCACAGCTCGCAACCTCCACAGATTCAAGAACTCCACTATTTTCTAGAAGCATCACTTCAGATAGCTATCGCTAGGTAGCAGCACGGTATAGGTCTTATAACAACGGATATTGAATGAATGTCATGCGATTGAACGTTGAAGTATATATCACAATATTTATCACTAGATGGCAGGATGTGTCATTGAATATGCGTGTGGTGTGCGCACATTGTTAGTTTTCCAGACCTCGGGAACCGGCTGTCGTCCCGTGGGAAGCTGATATGCGGCGCAGTGGCGGATGCATAGCACGAACACACTGCTCAGACCGGGTTTGTATCAGATTTCATGGCTAGCTTAAAATGTTCATTACATTGCGATTCTAACGCAATACTTGCATTTTTCGACTGGAATATGCCGGCTAGTCGTACCCTGGTAACGCCATTGATCAGCTGGCTGGGGAAGGGACGAAGAAAACGCAACGTCCGTGGCGCGAAAGTTGACGGATTTCTACTAGATGGCAGGATGTGTCATTGAATACGCGTGTGGTGTGCGCGCATTGTTAGCTTTCCAGAACTCGGGAACCGGCTGTCGTCCCGTGGGAAGCTGATATGCGGCGCAGTGGCGGATGCATAGCACGAACACACTGCTCAGACCGGTTTGTATCAGATTTCATGGCTAGCTTAAAATGTTCATTACATGGTGATTCTCACGCATACTTGCATTTTTCGACCGCAATATGTCGGCTAGTCGTACCCTGGTAATAGTCGTACCCTGGAGGGCTGCCCATTGCCATATCTCGAAAGAACGATCACCTGTCAAACC
>JAOTOM010004360.1:202500-272668 GCA_034440615.1 Ashinkailepas kermadecensis | reverse complement strand
TGTATTGTATGCTTATGAGGGGTAATTTGTCCCCTCAATGTTGGCGTTTCCCCATGGGCGTATATGTTCGGAAAATTATTGAGGGACCAGTGGAGTACCTATATTTGCGTCAAGCAGGAGGGGCAAACGGATTTGCAGGGGGGGCACCTACGCCCATTAAAAAAAGTCCTTGGATTTCGACCGCTATTTTGTCAAAGGGTACATTTCGAAATAATATAATTAGTCATCAACTAAATTGTCCTGTGGAGGGGCCTAATCTACCACTATGGTTTCTGATTGGTCGGATTTCAACCTAGCTCCACCACTCAGTTCTTAGGTTTTCTTTTGGTATCCCTTGATAAGTTACCTCACACTGCTGAAATTACACCTATACCACAAAACCGGATCGGTATCAAAAAATCAAGCTGAAGCCCTCCAAAAAATGAGAAATTCCAACAAATAAATGTCCGGGTCAGGAAAATGGCGCTGTTGCACCGAACATTTTTTTCCAGATGCCTTCAAAATTGCGTATGACACCGAAAAGCATACCGGATCTCGAAAAATCGAGGTGGGATACAAAAACATGACGCCAGAGGTTCGAAAGATCAGGCCGGGATTCGGACTTTAAAAAAAAAACAGAAAAGGTCCACAAAATCGCGTTGAGCCCAGAAAGCTGGCGTTGGGTCTCCGGAACCACGCGCCTGGGCGCGATAAGTCGCGCTGGGACCCAGAAAAAAATCGCACTGAAGCCCCAAAATCATACTGGGACCCCACAAATGTGCGTCAGAAGCCCCAAATATACACAGCGGGACCCTAAGAGTACGACGGTGCCAGAAAATACCACTAACCCTCCAAAGCGCACAGTCTCCCAAAAGCGATAGGGCCTTAAAACATGCGTTGCAGCCCTAAATAAACATACCGGGAGCTCTAAGAAAAATACACTGCAAGCTCGCAAGGCGCACAGGAACCATGAGAACGCACAAGGGCCTGGAAAAGAGGCTGGAGCCACAAAAGGCAACATGGTTCCAAAACGTACAAAACGACCGGGAGCTAAAGAAACACATCGGGATCTTCGAAAACGCTCGACACGTAAAAAAATACTCGGTGCACAAAAAAAAAACAACAAAGCCCTAAAACGAGCAGGGTTTCGAAGATGTATTAGGCCCATAACTTCAAAGTAAAATGTATTACCCACCACTTTAAAATACAAAACTTCACAATTTCAGGCATTCCAGTTCATAGCACCCGGTCGCCACGACGGCAACGTCATTGCACGTGCACACCCATTTTTCGTATTCGGTGCATTCGCCACACTTCGTGCGATGCTATGGTTTCTGCTAGGCCTTCTGCGTTTTGCTAATTGCTGCCACCTGATAGACTTGCGCCATATTTGGCGTGATGGAATGATTCGTATGAGCGTTCGCTGCGAAAAGTCGATTGATTAAATTCGATCATTAGTTTCCTACTTCTCACATTTTCTGGTAGTTATGAAATGCGGTTTCCGCTGAGCTTTGATGCACTTCATATCTTTGCTGCTATCCTCCCAGATTGGATACCGAACCGAGGCCAAGCCTCAGCGTTCTTTTGGACCCGTTGCGTCTTTCTTGGTCTATGATTGTGTATTATGGCTCCAAGCCATTTTTGTTAGGGGCCTAAAGCATTTTCGAACCCCATTCTCGTTTTAGGGTTTGTTGAATTTTTGTGCACCGATGATTTTTTTGACGTGTCAGGGCGTTTTCGAAGATCCCGATGTGTTTATTTAGCGCCCGGTCTTTTTGTTTGTTTTGGAACCATGTTGCCTTTGCGGCCCCAACCACCTTTTCAGGCTATTGTGCGTGTATCATGACCCCTGTGTGCCTTGAGAGCTTCCGGTGTATTTTTTAGACCTCCCGGTATGTATATTTGTGGCTGCAACGCATGTGTTAAGGCCCTGTCGCCTTTTGTGAGACTGTGCGCTTTGGAGGGTCAGTTGTATTTTCGGCCCCCGTTGTGCTCTTAGGGTCCCGATGTGTTTATTTTGGGCTTCTGACGCACACTTGTGGGGCCCAAGTACAATTTTGGGGCTTCGGTACGATGTTTCTAGGTCCCAGAGTGGCTTATCGCACCCAGGCGCGTGGTTCCGGAGACCCAACCCCAGTTTTCTGGGCTCAATACGATTTTGTGAAACTATTCTGATTTTCTTAAAAGTCCGAATCCCGGCCGGATTTCTCGAGCCCTTGGCGCCATGTTTTTTGTATCCCACCTCGAATGTTCGAGATCCGGTTTGTTTTTCGGTGCCGTACGCAATTTGTGAAGGCATCTGATAATATGTTCGGTGCTCCAGAGCCATTTTTTTTTCACCTGGGCATTTAGTTGTTGGAATCCATCCTTATTTTGGAGGGCTCCAGCTTGATTTGTGTTTGTGTTTGTGGTCACACTGTGCTTACGTGTGGCCCTAGACGGCAATTTTTAGAGCCTCGACGGGTCTACCGATGGGAATTGTGGGTCCCAAGCGCGATATTTGGGGGCCCGGTTCGAGTTTGTGCGATGCGTTATATTTAGCTGTGGCCCCAACGCGATTTTGGCGGTTCCTGTCGCAATTTTTCGGGCCTCGGAGCGAGTTTTCCGGGGCTCGCCGTATTTATTTGGAGACCCATATGCGAATCCTGGTGGACCGACGTGAATTTTGGTGGCCCCAGCGCGATTTTTGAGGCCCCGACACGATTCTTGGGAGCTTATCCCTCTCGGGATGGAGGTGGCATTTGCCCCTTTGATATAGCACTGCGGCCACTGAAGGAGTTTTTTTTTTGTCCCAGAGTGACATTCCGGTTAAAATTGATTTTGGGGGCAGCTGCAACTTTTGGGGCCCCGGCGCGACCTTCTGGGCCTCCAGTGTGATTTTCAAGGGCTGTGACGCGACTTTTTTGGGTCCAATGTGATCTTTCGGGCCCCGACGTCAATTTTTGGATCCCTAGCGCCAGCTATAGCGGCCTCGACACTTTTTGGGGGTCCAATGTGCTTTGGAGACTTTTGGCGTCATTGTTCGGCCCCCAGAGTGATTATCCATGTCCGGATTGTTCTTCGTTGCTCCGGCTTCTTTTGTCTTGGTCCCAATGAGACTGTTGGGGCACGGTACGACCTGTCGTGCCCCTGGCATGATTTTCGTGGTCCGGGCGTGAATTTTTGGTACCCCAGGCTCAGCGTAATTTGCGGGGGCCCCGGCCGGATCTTTTGGGGCCCATATCGTGATTTTAAGATACCCAGACTCGACTCTTACTATTTCTTAGGGGGTTCCTCTTGCAAATTATAGGCCTACTGTCGCGTCGTCTCATTTCCTAGAGCCTTTTTTTACCGGTTTTCGATGTCTCCTTGTGTGTCCTACCCTCCTCCATATTCAATGGTCCTCCTCTCCCGTCTTGGAGGGCCTCCTCTTGCATTCTGGGGCCCCTTTAACATGGCATGGGGCTTCCTCTCATTTTCGAGGGGCATTTTCTGCCGAATTAGGGGCCTCTTGCCACGCCTCGTGTGCCTCCTCCTTTATCCTGGCAAAGCCTTACCCGTCTTGAGGGATCTTCAATTTTGGAAACCTCACCTCCTTCCATACCTGCTATTACTCCCATCTTAAGGGCCTCCTCTCATTTCCTGGGAACTCTTTCCGGTCTTCGGGACCTCATTTGGTCCTGGAGACCTACTCCTTCTCAAGTCCGGCAGGTGCCTCATTTCTCTTCTAGAGGTCTTCTTTTTCAAATTAGGGGCCTCCTCTCACGTCTTGGGGCCCTCCTGCTCTGCGCTCTGGATTCCATCTTTACCCATCTTAGGGGTGGTCTCTTATCTCCTGGTGGACTCCTCTTCTCTCCCAGGCGCCTCCTCTGCCAAATTACTGGCAACCTTTCCTATCTTAGTGGCCTTGTTATTTCCCGGGGACCTTCTTAGCCGTCTTCGAGCCTTCTTTTCCGCTTGGGAGCCATCTCTCTTATCCAATGGCCTTTCTCTCCTATTTTAGGCGACTCCTCGTTCATCATGGGGTCTCATTTCCAATCTTGTGTCGTTCTCTTCCGAATTAGGTGCCTCCTGCCACGTCTCTGGATCATCCTTTTCTATATCGGTGGAACGTCACCCGTTTGGGGCCTGCTTTTGCGTCTCCGAAACCTCATCTCATATCCAATGGCTTCCTTTTCCGTCTTAGGGCCTCCTCTCATATGCTGGGGCCTCCTTTCCGGTGTTCGAGCCTCTTTTGCAATCCTGGTTGCCTCCGTGCCATTTTTGACACTCTCTTGATTTCTGGGGACTCCTACCCTCTTCTAGGTGACTCCTTTTTCAAATTAGGGACCTCCTCTCACGTCATGGGGGCCTCCTTATCTGTGTCTGGAGGCTCATTATCCTCTTAGTAGGGTGCTTTTGCATCCTAGTCCTAGATCTTCTCTTCCAGGTTCCTCCTCTTCCAAAATATGGGCCTCATCTGGCTGGTCTCGGTGGCCTTCTCTCATTCCTGCGGAGACCTTCTTACCCGTCTTGGGGCCCCTATTGCGTCCGGAGAAGTCTCCTTATCAGGTCTTAATTTTATATTGCAGGGGCATCCTCTTCCGTCTTGGGGGCCTCGTTTTCCAACTTAAGAATATCCTGCCACCCATCGGAAGCCTTTTCATCTAACCTGGGTGGCTTCTTGCCCGTCTCGGTGGCATCCTTTCCGTCCTGAGGGCCCCCTTTTCATGCTGGGGTCTCCTTTTCGTCCTGGGGCCTCCTTTTCGTCCTGGGGGGGGCTACCTTCCTATCTCTGTTCTAAGTCTTAGGGGCCTCCTTTTGGTCCTTGGGTGCATCCTTTGCGTTCTGGGGCATCCTTTTCGTCCTGGGAGGCTCCTTTTCGTCCTGGGGGCCACCTTACAATCTCTGTTATACGTCTTAGGGAGCCTCCTTTTCGTCCTGGGGGCCTCCTTTTCGTCGTGAGGGCCGCCCCACAATCTCTGTTCTACGTCTTAGGGGCCTCCTTTTCGTCCTGGGGGCCTCCTTTTCGTCCTGGAGTCCTCCTTTTCGTCCTGGGGACCTCATCCCAATCTCTGTTCTACGTCTTGGGGGCATCCTTTTCGTCCTTTAGTGCATCCTTTTCGTCCTGGGGTTGGTTGGTTGATTGTTGGAGTGTAGGGGCGCATAGACTGCGTCATTCGTCCTGGGGGCCTTCTTTTCGTCCTGGGAGCCTCCTTTTCGTCCTGGGGGCCTCCTTTTCGTCGTGGGGGCCTCCTCCCAATCTCTGTTCTACGTCTTGGTGCCTTCCTTTTCATCCTGGGGCCTCCTTTTCGTCCCGGGGGGCCTCCTTTTCGTCCTGGGGGCCTCCTCCCAATCTCTGTTCTACGTCTTGGGTCCTCCTTTTCGTCCTTGGGTGCATCCTTTTCGTCCTGGGGGCCTCCTCCCAATCTCTGTTCTACGTCTTGGTGCCTCCTTTTCGTCCTGGGGCCTCCTTTCCGTCCTGGGGGGCTTCCTTTTCGTCCTGGGGGCCTCCTTCCAATCTCTGTTCTACGTCTTGGGGCCTCCTTTTCGTCCGTGGGTGCATCCTTTTCGTCATGGGGTCTCCTTTTCGTCCTGGAGGCCTCCTTTTCGTCCTGGGGGCCTCCTCCCAATCTCTGTTCTACGTCTTGGGGCCTCCTTTTCGTCCTGGGGACCTCCTTTTCGTCCCGGGGGCCTCCTTTTCGTCCTGGGGGCCTCCTCCCAATCTCTGTTCTACGTCTTGAGGCCTCCTTTTCGTCATGGGGGTCTCCTCCCAATCTCTGTTCTACGTCTTGGCGCCTCCTTTTCGTCCTGGGGGCATCCTTTTCGTCCCGGGGGCCTCCTTTTCGTCCTGGGGGCCTCCTCCCAATCTCTGTTCTACGTCTTGAGGCCTCCTTTTCGTCCTTGGGTGCATCCCTTTCGTCATGGGGTCTCCTTTTCGTCCTGGTGGCCTCCTTTTCGTCCTGGGGGCCTCCTCCCAATCTCTGTTCTACGTCTTGGAGCCTCCTTTTCGTCCTGGGGGCCTCCTTTTTTGTCCCGGGGGCCTCCTTTTCGTCCTGGGGCCTCCTCCCAATCTCTGTTCTACGTCTTGAGGCCTCCTTTTCGTCATCGGGGCCTCCTTCCAATCTCTGTTCTACGTCTTGGGGCCTCCTTTTCGTCCCGGGGGGGGGGCTCCTTTTCGTCCTGGGGGCCTCCTCCCAATCTCTGTTCTACGTCTTGAGGCCTCCTTTTCGTCATGGGGGCCTCCTCCCAATCTCTGTTCTACGTCTTGGGGCCTCCTTTTCGTCCTGGGGGCCTCCTCCCAATCTCTGTTCTACGTCTTGAGACCTCCTTTTCGTCATGGGGTCCTCCTTTTCGTCATGGGGCCTCCTTTTCGTCCTGGGGGCCTCCTCCCAATCTCTGTTCTACGTCTCTTATAAAGACCTGATGATATTTCCTGGTGGCCTCGTCAGTCTTGAGGCCTCATTGACAGCATGATATTCTGTCCCGTCGGCCTCCTTGCTCACCTTTTTTGCTGTGCATTTGCGGATAGGGGCCTCCTCAAATTTCAGGGGGGGCGCCGCCCCCAGTTTCACGGCAGGGGGAGGGCGACTGCCCCCCTGCCCCCCGGTAGCGACGCCCTTGCCCACCCATCTGTACACCGAGACGTGCGGGATAGACGACCACACTAGCGGGACTACTTTCAATCGCCCACATCGTAATTCCAAACAGCTTACTGCGAATAAATGTTTTCAGTAAGACAGTATGAGGGGAGATACACCTCAGCACGACACTTCTTTACCATGACTTTCCAGTGCGTTTTCACGAATAAGCTAGTTATGGACGCTGTATGACCAGTGCAGTCGATGCGCTTTTAAAACCCAAATAACGAACTAACTAAACACAATTACACAAATTTTACCTCCACATGTTAACTGGAAGGTGTCACTCATATTTGTTTGTGCCAACACCTTTTCAAGTCCCTTTCATTCGCATGGATAGGAAGCCCCACCTCCCGTAGTCTACCTTGTTTGACTTCCCCAACGCCCTTGACCTAAAGCGACCAACGTAATCGTCACGTCCTTAAACTTCAAACCCAGTCAATGGATGTCCAACAATAGTTTCCAATGTCTGCTTGTGTGCATGCTTGTGTACCGGGTTTCAATGCAATCATCCCGTGCGTACCAACGTCTTCCGCTCTGGCCCTGTCAATTCGTAGCCCGTCTTGCGGTTCGGTTAGTGTCGGTGTCAATATGGCCTGGTAACAATGCCCCATGAGCTAACCAACATAGAGCAGCTCACACTTACTGCCAATGCGGATTGCCGGAATACCTATTCTCAGTGCCACTCTGCGGGTGCACCCAGCACGCGGTAATATCAACATTGATTGGATTGTTTTTGCACAGTCTGTGTTTATGTCTGCTGGGATACTGCGCCGGATTTATAATCTCATAAGCAAATTGATCCGGGAATTCGGCTCATGTCTGTCGGTATCGCGCCTGTTTGTTCCCTCCCACCACTCGGAAGACCGCTATGGCCGATATAGGCCACTCGAAGGCCGCCTGTCTCTAACGGCTGAGGCCACCCGGTCGGCGACCTATGGAGACCTACCGTCCCGCCCACCTCTGTCTCTGACGGCTGGGGCCACCCGACCGGCGACCTACGGCGACCTACCGTCCCGCCCTCCTCTGTCTCTGACGGCTGGGGCCACCCGGCCGGCGGCCTACCGTCCCGCCCTCCTCTGTCTTGACGGCTGGTGTCACCCGGCCGGCGAACTACCGTCCCGCCCGCCTGTCTCTGACGGCTGGGGCCACCCGGCCGGCGACCTACCGTCCCGCCCTCCTCTGTCTTGACGGCTGGTGTCACCCGGCCGGCGACCTACCGTCCCGCCCGCCTGTCTCTGACGGCTGGGGCCACCCGGCCGGCGACCTACCGTCCCGCCCGCCTGTCTCTGACGGCTGGGGCCACCCGCGGCGACCCCCCCCCCCCCCCCCCTCTGTCTTGACGGCTGGTGTCACCCGGCCGGCGACCTCGTCCCGCCCGCCTGTCTCTGACGGCTGGGGCCACCCGGCCGGCGACCTACCGTCCCGCCCGCCTGTCTCTACGGCTGGGGCCACCCGCCCCACCGTCCCGCCCGCCTGTCTCTGACGGCTGGGGCCACCCGGCCTGCAACCTACCGTCCCGCCCTCCTCTGTCTTGACGGCTGGTGTCACCCGGCCGGCGACCTACCGTCCCGCCCGCCTGTCTGACGGCTGGTGTCACCCGGCCGGCGACCTACCGTCCCGCCCGCCTGTCTCTGACGGCTGGGGCCACCCGGCCGGCGACCTACCATCCATCCCGCAATATTTAGCTGCACTCCATTCTCGGTATGTCAGTGGTATGCACAAGCATCACTGCCATGCATGCGCAACCAGTACCTATCGGAGCTCCTCAGCATGAAGTCAAGACTGCGGATATGCACGCTAAGATTCCTATGTTTATCTACCGATGAAGAAGTGGGATGAAAAAGTGTACGAAGTACGAACACCAAACTTCAAAATGGAAGAATGTGAAGTCGAGTGAAACGCTAAGTCACCCAAAGCGTTTCATTTTCAGACACACACGGTTGGCTGCATATACTACGGAAGGCATACCTCATCGAACTGCAGCGGGACATCTAGTTGGCATTTGCGCTGCGCCAGCAGTAATATATATTTAGCGCGCTTGTATCCTTAGCCTTCATGGCGTTTAGCCGTTACGACCTACCGGCGCAACTGAGGGCAATCCTTCGTCAGTAGACAGCTTAACACGCGCATTGAAGCGGGGCGGAATCCGTTCACCCTTCGTATTTTTCGACGGTATCTCATAAACAGGCGGCGATATTGTAATGAAATCTTGTGACTTTGCTAAAAATTGATAAGCTCATCCCATGCAACAACAAACAAAAAACTCGAAACCCGTTGGTAAATATAGGAACAGCGGCGGTGCAAAGTCGGCGGCGGCCAACCGCCGGTCAGCGTCCGGGCCGCCGAACGTTCAAGGTCACAAGGGCTTCGTCGGTGCAGTGGAGCGGCGGCGCCGGTGAGGCGGTCGATTTCAACCTCATTTAACCCTGAAGGCATTGACTTATGGTCATCAATTTAAAACTTAAGCGTTTTCACGACAGCCGTAATCAACCCTCCAAATTTTGTTCTGCTAGTTTCAATAGTTGCAGAGATCTGGTGGCGGGGGTCATCCCCTCCCCTCAAGTGTTTGCTATGTCAGAGGCCCTCCCACGCGCGTATTTAAGCTACCCCAGCGCCGGCTTCGCTCCGCGGCTCCGCCGGCCCATCGAGTCGTGCTGAGGTGTGTCCTCTGGACAACGCACAGAGGAGGCGTGCTGACGCCATGACTGACGCTGCGGTGTGTTCCAGCCAGGAGGAGAACATGCGCAAGGAGGAAATCCAGCGTCAGATCCTGGCGATGCTGAAGCTGCCGTGCCTGCCGCGGCGCCCCTCCTTCGTGCCCGACTACGACAGCCAGATGCTCAAGCACGCGATAGCAAACATTCAGAACCAGTTCCTGCGGGGCCGCAGCGACCTGCTGAAGCGCGCGCAGAGTCTCTATCCGTCCTGTGAGTCCAGGGTCTCTGCGCCTGCTGTGAGTCGGAGCAACTGCCCGTTATGTGACCCAAACAGCGACCTGCTGAAGCGCGCGCAGAGTCTCTATCCGTCCTGTGAGTCAGGGTCTCTGCGCCTGCTGTGAGTCGGAGCAACTGCCCGTTATGTGACCCAAACAGCGACCTGCTGAAGCGCGCGCAGAGTCTCTATCCGTCCTGTGAGTCAGGGTCTCTGCGCCTGCTGTGAGTCAGAACAACTACCCGTTATGTGACCCAAGATATCCCTCCAAAGGTATCCACATCTCCCCAGTTCGGCTTGCGCCACTGTCTCTGCATGATCCAAGACTGACGCGCTAACTGCATGCATGACAGGCAGAGGCGCAGCCAAAAAGGATCCCGAAGGGCGCTGATTTTTTGCCTGTTATTTCGACAGCCCCTGATGGGAAAAGTGCTGAATTATCTCCACAAAATAGGTTGTTCTGTTGATAATTGAACCAGCGTCCGTTCTTTTATATCAGAAGGGATAATGGAAGTAAGAGATAACGCGGGAGCACATTTAGTTTTTTTTTAAAGAACAGGACTGCTTGAAAATTACATTTCCCCATGTCCAATAGTGAACAAATATCCTTGCTCTTGCAGGAGCATACAGGCAGTGGTTTGGATCCAGTGTCAGGCTAGGCTGGGCTGCCAAGTTAGGTGACCGTGGCACCGACGCTGAGCTTGGCCTGTATCCTGGAGCGGATTGGTTTCGCGCCAGTGGTGCCTTACTAACTAACGTCTTCCGACTCCAGTCGTATGGCATTCGCATTTTGAAACTTGGAAGCCTTTTACGCTTAATCGGTGTCATTACTTAACGCATATAGCATGTCTTCAATACTGCAGCGCCAAGCACTTTTATCTACAATACGTGCCAGGAGTGCTTGAAAGTATTTGTAAGTTCCTGGAAGCACTGACCCATTTCCGAAGATGCCAGACACTTTGGCAGTCGAAGCAGTTTATGTAATTGACATCTGTTAATGTCACCAGCAGCTAAGAACGTCTTAACTGTAAAAACCTGAGGCACAGAGCCACGTTTTGAGAATACTCGCTCGCCACTGCATTGAGACAGCGTTTCGCCGTCAGGCGACTGGCCCGAGGAGGACCGCCTGGCCGGCTGGCGGTCGCCGCCGTCGCTGACGATCTTCTACAACCTGACGGCGCTGTTCCCGGCCGACGAACTCGGCGTCACCGTGGACGCTGCCGAGCTGCGCATCTACAAGCTGCCCGCGCTGGTGAGGAGACGGTCCCGCCGGCGGGCATGCCCGGCAGCGGTGTCGCGTTCGTGTGCCTCGGCGCCGCACGAGTGACTTTCTCCCACTCACTCAGTTCCTCTCTACAAAGTCCGGCTTAGTTGCTTCGCATGGTTCAATTAGCATGCGCAATTAATTTTCATTGTCTTCGGCACTCAATAAATTCCGAAATGCTTCAAGTTCCTCACGTCAGAAATGTGGCGTGCATGCGAAGATTTCTTCGAGGGGAGGTTGAGAAGTCACATGGCTGTGCACCTATTGATTGAAACTTGCAACGATTGTGTATCAGCATTCCATCGTTACAGTCATCGTTCTAATGCTGACAGGCGTAGTTGCGTTATAACTCATAATATTGGTCCACATAGTTTGCTTTCATGTGAGGATGAGTGGGGAAAAATCTGGTCAAAAATTGAGACTGGACTGGGAAGCAATCAGGAGCATAATGGAAGCTTTCACCACGCAAGCGGTCGTCGAGCCAGAAAGCCAATGCATTGGTCTGGTGTGAATGGATTGATAAATCGTTGGCCCCAGAAAGCCTTCACGCGGGTGTTTTCCGCGAACATCTCTGACGTGGGTTCCGGGTATGGCGTGTGTGGGTGGTCCGTGCCCCTCAAAACCCAACCGTCAATTAGTCATTTTCCTCCGATATTTGCAAGGCATGAGCATATTAAATGATGCCACGAAGGGGGAATTATACTATTAAAGGAGCAATTCATGGGAGGCGTAACACTGTTTTTTTTTATTCACAGATTTGTATTAGCTGCATAACGATTCCCGTACGTGGATCCATTATATTAAATTGCATGTGCAGATCCCGACGATGGGAGGAAAGCACTCTGAATCCAAGACAAAATCAGGCCAGTACAAAACAACTGAAAGTGAAAGCCCAAAGCTGATTATTCTTCACTTGCACCGTTGAACAGGAAACAACGTAGTATCTTCTCAGAGAGTGACACGGCGACACTCCCTCTCCACTCCCCAGCTCATCCCTGTGTGATGCCGGACTTCGGCCCAAATACCAGCGGCTACAAGTATCTTGGACACCGCCATGTCCCGGTGCAATGACGACATCCATACCAGCTGGTACAGGGTAGCAATATCCGATCATGCCGTGCTTGGCGCGGACGGTTCTGAAGCCTCAGGAGGCTCGTGTCCGGGGTGCACCAATAACCAAAGTCGCTGCAGTGGCCACTGCAACATGAACCAACTACGCCAGACGCGATCTGAGACCACCCACGTACGCCTCCACACGGTGTGTGTGTGTGGGGGGGGTGGCAGCAGTAGTTGTAGGTCGCGTGTCATGCTACAACACTGTATGTGCTGCACCGTCTCCCCAGATGAGTTCTGACCTCTGACCTTTCGGAACCCGTGGCGGCGCCTTGGTATACGGGATGGCTGGTTCTGACGAGTTCTGACCTCGATACTGCTGCGATATACGGGATGGCTGGTCTTGATATCTCGCCTTTGTGGGCTCAACACCTCCGATAGACGATGGTTCTCCTCTGCTGAGCTCTGGCCTTTGTTGGCCTACACGAGGTGGTGGCCACTCATGGACGGCACGTCTGTTCTGGCGAGCTCTGACCTGTAACCTCTGGTCCTCGCGGTCCAGTGCCCACTGCTGGACGTTGTGGCACATATTTGACCACTGTTTGACATATTTGCCCGACTGCCGCGATGAGATGGGCCGCGTGCCGACGTCACCGTTCGGGATTGTCACTGGTGGGATGGAGGTTGGAGTGGCGGTGGCTGGTGGGATGTGGCGGTGGCTGGTGTGATGTGGCGGTTGAGTGCGGCGGCGGCGGTGTGGTGGTGGCCAGTTGGGTAGGCGGGGAGAAGGGTGGCAGTGACCGATGAGGTGCGTCGGTGAGGGTGTGGCTGTGGCTGGTGAGGTGTGTCGGTGAGGGTGTGTCTGTGGCTGGTGAGGTGTGTCGGTGAGGGTGTGGCTGTGGCTGGTGAGGTGTGTCGGTGAGGGTGTGGCTGTGGCTGGTGAGGTGTGTCGGTGAGGGTGTGGCTGTGGCTGGTGAGGTGTGGCAGTGACCGGTAAGAGTGTGGCAGTGGCCGATGAGATGTGGAGGTGAGGGTGTGGCTGTGGCTGGTGAGGTGTGGCAGTGACTGGTAAGAGTGTAGCAGTGGCCGATGAGGTGCGTCGGTGAGGGTGTGGCTGTGGCTGGTGAGGTGCGTCGGTGAGGGTGTGGCTGTGGCTGGTGAGGTGCGTCGGTGAGGGTGTGGCTGTGGCTGGTGAGGTGTGGCAGTGGGGATGTGCCGCTCATTGGTCGAAACATGCTCCAGCCTGTCTCTCATAAGCAACGTTCAGTGTCGGTTTCCCGATAATTCCGGTAACTATCTGGATTCTGATATAATGATCCATAATGAAGGCCTGAAACCACACGGGAAGTAGGAGGGAATGGAAAGTGGCATATCTCCTGTCTTACATACGAAGTGGCTATATGGGTTTCATATGTGGATAAAATAACAGTTAGTGTTCCTATTTACAGAACTACGCCTCACGTTTCCGTCGATAAGAGGAGCTACATGCTGTCCACGTTTGCAGGGAAGTGGGCGGCTATTCGGACTCGGATGGTGATGCTGCGGTGCGTTACTGCCACCATCCCGCCATGACATATGGCAAATCCAGACCGAGGTGCAGTTACAGGGCTATGGCTGCTTTGAGTGGTCAGAGGCCCGTATCCCGTGGTGTTGGATCGCTGGTGGGCGTCCGCTGAAAATTCAAAGTACGCTTACAGTCCGAGTGAAAAGCCACACGGAGGCCGACGAAGGAGTGCTAAGATGGTTTCTGATATTGTAGGGGCGGTCCATTCAAAGGGGTAGCATCCAAAGGCGTGACACAGAAACAGTCACGAGTGCGTCCCCGCCTAAAAAGCTCCTCGTATTTTTGTCACATTATTTCTTGGTTCCGAAAACTCCACAGCTGATTTAGGTTTTTGTTACCAACAAAATCACTTTCCGATATAAGCATCACTTTTTAGACATCTCGAATGCGCCTATGATCACTACTACCACTCCGGAGGGAGAGACAAAGCATTTTATTAACGCATTAAGAGCGAAGTTGACGAGGTTGAATTCTTGCAAACAGTACTCTTGCAGACATCCATGAAGTCGGCAAGCATTTCAAATAGCTCGATTTCATGTCAACTCCATTTGTAGATGTATTTACAAAACATGCTATGATCAGGGACGGATACAGGGGACACTGGGGGCATGTGCCCCCCCCCCACCTTCACCATGGGAAGATTGCGGCCCTCCGGCCGGGAGAAGGCGCCACTCTGGGAAGGCTCGAGTGATCCTCGATTTCGTTCGGCCGGAGGCGCCCCTCTATGGAAAAAGCGTCCCTTGCAAGGAAAGGCGCCCATCCGGGAAGGCTCCAGTGCACTTCCCTCAAATTTTGCAGCCAGAGGCGCCCCTCAGAAGGGAAAGCGACCCAGTGCCCCTCCAGGTACTTGCGCTCCTCCGGACATGTGCCCCCATGGCAATTCCTGGATCCGTCCCTGGCTATGAAATCATATGTAAACATGAATGCAAACATAACCCCAAAGTCAAAAGGTAAGGAATGGTCAGACACTTACCATGGAACTTACCTGGGCTTCCCAAAGCAGCGCTGGCCGCCCTAATCATTTTTTTGATGGCATGCAATTTTTATCATATGATAGGTAAGAAAATGAATTGTCAAGGATATTATCAGTTGGATTTATCATGGTTGATGATGGTTTTCTTTGTCGGGTTGTTATCTCTAAAGGTCATCAAAAGCAAGGTATTAGGTGGAATCAACACATGAATGCAGAAGTAACTTGATTAGGCACACGAATCTGACGTGAATGATGAAACCCAACTTAATAGGCTATACAATAACCACATCTACCCACTAATTGAAGAAAACTAAATATATATGAAGTGCACTGGCTAACAGAGCAGCACATCCGGGGGAGAGGGTAGGGGGGGGGGCATAACCCCTCTTGGAAACAAAAGGTTCAGAGACACTCCCAGGAGAAGGAGAGGAGGTCCCTTGACATACCTGACTGCATCCTCCCACTAAGTAAGCAAAGGAGGTCCCTCAACAGGAGGTACCCTAAGATGCTAATCTCCTTACAAAATGTCTGATTGTCTCATACGGCTTACATGCAACAACTACTGCTGCTTGCATCAAACAAAATGTCCACAAAACAAGACCACAAGCACTACATTCAGCAACAAAAGAAGACATTGAAGGCATCCCTGAAAAGCAAGGTCGTATGAGTTCATAAAGCAAACCATTCTGTAAATTGTTATAAGTAAAATTCGCTTCTCTGGCGCTTCATGATGTGATTTGAACTGAGTTGACATTCATTTCCTTGGAAATGAAAACAATGTTTTGGATACCACCAATTCAAGTTGAAGTACTCATATCTCAGTAAGCAGTCGGCATTTACACAGAAGAAGCCCCTGAGTGCAAATTTGAAAACAGACTGCACTTGTTCAAGCTTACCTAACAACTTTTTCCGGTACCATTTCTTTGGGAAATGACATGCAAGCGAGACAATCACTATTTAATGTCATGCGACTTAGCATGCACATGGTAGATGACGTGGACTCCTTCGGTGATGTAATAATATTAGGTGATCTGACATCAATAGGTTTTTGGCGATCCCAAATCAGTAGGTTTTTGGCGATTCAACATCAGCAGGTTGGGTTAGGTTAGGTTTCTCCTCTAATGTTACGTTCTTCATTTTACATCTTCCCAACCAGCCATCAATTTTAATTATACAATTTCCATATTTTGTTGAGGGGGCAACATGTATCTGCATTGCCAAAGTATCTTTTTTGGTGTTATTTAATGCTATTTGAATACTTTTGTTTTTCCCTGGTGAAATGATTGCTTATTGGGATGCATAAGTAATTAAAGTTGAATTGTTTGTATCTCTTTTTTTATTTCCCAAAGAAATTAATATTATATTCGTTCAAATCACATCGGAAAATACCAGAGAACCATTTTTTT
This sequence comes from Ashinkailepas kermadecensis, assembly GCA_034440615.1. Taxonomy (NCBI): domain Eukaryota; kingdom Metazoa; phylum Arthropoda; class Thecostraca; family Neolepadidae; genus Ashinkailepas; species Ashinkailepas kermadecensis. The sequence continues at coordinate 256,896 of JAOTOM010004360.1, read as the reverse complement.
AAATCGTCTATATGTTTACCGTACTTCAGTTGAAATTGCTTAGATCTCAAAGTTTTCATTTCTCAAAGGGATGAGTATCAAATGCATTCAAATCATATTAGAGCACACCAAAAAACATTGATGGCCAAAAAATGGATTAGAGGCTTCTTATGCATATCTACTGGGCCAAGGAAAAAGTAATTATTACAAATTGTGAAACTCCTGGAACTTGGAAAGCTTATAGCGCCTAAGAATGAGCTTAGTGCAACAATGTCGTGGAAAATGATACTAGTTTTTGCATAAATTGTGGTTGAAAACCAAATTTGCTCCAAATCAGCCCGACTGCAAAGTATGACATTTTCAACAAGATTTCGTCAGCGCGGGGCGGGCGGTCAGTGGCGCGGCTGTGGAGCGGCGGCTGGTACGGAGACGGGCACCTGGTGCCGGCTGGGAATCAAATGACACCCCGCACACGACTTCAAAGGTGAAAAATGAAGAAAATAACAACAATCAAAGAAAACCGAAAACAAAAACGGAGAGCGCCATATTTGTCTCAGTTGATAGCTGTAAAATTGTTTTCCGCGCAGAAATCCCCTGCTGCCAATTTCGGTTCAGTGTTGTCCCATGCGTTTCGAAGTGGCGGGGTGGAAAGTGCGAAAGGTTGTTTGTGCCTTGATCATGTCATATGTGCATTTTTGTATTGACTCGATGTGCTAGATGTGTTGGTGTCGAAAAGGCGCTTTCCTTAAGCTTCTTTATTTTCTTTCCTGATTTTGTTTTGCATTTGGTACGTGTGTTCGAATTCCTTGGTGTGGATTTTTACTCTCCCGATGCCTTTCGGTGCGGATTTTTCTGCAGCTGGTGCGTCTCGTCAAGTCTTTTCCCATACTTTGCAGTCTGGTTTATCAGGATGCTTGGAGTGGGGCGTGGCTGAGATAGCCCTCCTGGATGCACTAGTTCATGCATGGAAATTGCAGATCCGTCTAGACATCACACGGAAACCCATTGTGAGAGCCCCACTGGTCCTGAACAAACTTCTTAGACTCGCGATCCTAGCATTTGCTACTTCTCGTACCTACCTAAGTAGGTAAACAACTTGCTCCTACCCCACAATGTCGCACACTCCTTTAACTTCACGAACCAATTTGACATTTTTGTGTGAAACATACTCCGATGTAGCTCGAAAGTACGTATCCTTCACAGCGATTTTCATTGAGAGTTCAATGCACCCCAAATAAACGCTTCCGTTCCTCTGCGAAGGCCGCGTACCCCGCGCTTCTCATGAAACGAAGGCGATTACTGCCAGATGCGTATCTTATGACTATGGCACGAGTGTTTCAGACCAGTGATAGAACTGTTTTAAGTTTAATATGCAAATGTGAACTAAAATTTCCACTATAATTACAGGTCACCCATGCATTTTTATGTCCAGATTTTCAATTTCGCTATTTTCCGATTGATTAAAGCATCGTTTTGTACGAAATAATGCCAAGAATACTTTCCAGCTCTACACAGGTGAGGCACCGCCCACAGTGCTTTAATGGGCGGACCGCCCCAGTATTGCATGATTATTTCGTGCTACAATTTAGCTAACACTCTGCCCGAGTGTTACTGGCTGAGCTCCTGAACTGGCTGAAAATCAGGACGCCATCCTGCACCAGGACCTGGTCTGTTACTTGCGGGCCGCCGACAACCTGACCGCCGATGTTCGCCCCACCAGGGAGACACGCCCTGGTCGACCTCTGCGCCACCCGGCGGACGGCTGCTTCTCGTGTCCGTCTACATCTCTGAGAACACCGAGCCAGGTGAGACCATCGGTCTCAGAACAGGCTCACGGTCCAGCGACAAATGCTCCCAAGCAGGGGCCCAGGAGCGACAGGAAAAGTGGGGGAAGATTTTCAGGGCACGCCATTTTCAGGGCACGACATTTCCTCCGAGGGGCGCCATTGACTGAGAACGTTTTAAGGTGCCGAGGCGTGCACCCGAGTGCACCTGTCTTGGTGTCTTTTTTCTGTCAGGAGCGCCCCTCTACAGTCAGAAGGGGCGCAGTCGAGAAGTGTGTGTGTGTGTGTGTGTGTGTGTGTGGGGGTGGGGGTGTGGGGGGGGGGTAGTACCCGCCCCGGAGTCTATAACTCATCGATAAATTCCATACAGATGTACAGTAATAGTTGGTGGACACAGTATCACTTTACTACCTACACATTGACATGCTGGTAGGGTATCAGTGATAAATGATTCGTGAAGTAACGTGGATATACCACTTCTTCAACACTGAATCGACATCCTTCCCAAAGAAGTACAGACATCGTGTTTCTTGATGCGTGTTTGTGAAGTCTTCATGCCTCGTTTATAACAGCACCCGCAGATAAGTATTGTGCTTGTGCTCACCATAGTGGATCGGGGATCGTGGCACACGAACATCCCGCAGTGCAGTTCCGGGTAAAGGAGCTACTTGTGCCGTGCTGTGTTACACACCAACCATTCATAGCGTGGGAATTTGCATCATTATAAAGTCATGTATTTGGGTACTTACAGATCGTGGCTGTTCTGCACACAGACAATGTTGCGTGAGCACATTAGGTAAATACAATTATTATCATTGACATGGGCATCCCTCCTTAAAACGAACAAAACTGTTGCAGTCATATGTATGCTATTGGTTCAAAGTTGAGTTTGAGGACATAATACGTATTGTAAATGACATTATTTCCATTGCGAATTTCGACATCCTGCTGCACTTGTTTGAACATCTCACACCTCACGAAAGATAAAGCATTATTTTAACACTGTAGGATATCGCTGTTTTTCGAAAAATTGGCTTTTCGCCTATCATTTGACATGGTGTTAAATATCGAAATGGAGGTTTTTTTATTGCGTTGCATCCTTGGATAACATAGAATCTGCCTGTGTGCTAAAATTTTATATTTTCGAAGATTCAAGTGGCATTTAAAGGTACCTACCGATTGAGGTTAGATGGTTCCATGCGAAAATGGATTTTCGTGATCTAGGGACAGTTAATGACCTTGACCTAAAATTTGTCGCAATGTGCTGCATTTGCAGAACGTGTTGAACGCGTTACCACTGAGAAGCTTGGAATACTCATGAATCAAAACGAAAAACTTATGTGGTGCCAAATATTTACCAGGCTTAACATATGGGTCACTTGGCGACCTCTGCAGGTCAAACGGTTCGATGTGCTGCTGAACGGCTCTGCGAATGCGTTCGGGAAGGCATTGGCCACGTGCTGTGCGACTCTCATCCGAGTCGGAGGGTACCGCCGAAAATCGAATATGTCGCTGACTGCGAAATACTTTGCTGTTATCTTTGACGTCAAATTTGCCGGTAGCATTTGCATTCATTTATAAACCTACCTTCCGTACAGCACCGCGACAATTCGCCAGCCAGGATGACTGGTTTGGTGCTTCGGAACACCCTGAGCTCATTCCTCCTTTGCCACCAACAATCTGAAACATCCCCAACCGCAACGATCAATCCAAAAGTGTCGACTCCACCATGAGACTCCTCGCCGAGGGTGTGCCGGCCGGTGTGCGGCATGTTTGTTTGTTTCTTTGGTTCACGACGCACCTTATGCACATTCGCGGCTGATCGCGCCGCCCACACTGTCTCGCCGGTGGGCCGCGGGATTGGGAAACGTTCCGATCGGTGCGAGTGTTGAACCCGGGACCTCCGGCACCCAGAGCTCAACACCTTCACCACTCGGCCATCCCTGCCCCACGTGTGCGGCGTGTCACCGGCGTTCTGCCGTGCGCCGCAGGCGGTCCCGCTCACACCCTGCCGGTGGACTCGGTCAACGTGTCGGCGGCCGGCCAGCACTGGCTGCGCTTCGACGTGCGTACGGCCGTGCGCGCCTGGCAGAACGGCACGCGCAATCTGGGTTTCCAGCTGACGGTGAAGGAGGCCGGCGGCGCGCGCCTCGACCCGTCGGTCATCTTCCAGGCCATGCCCTGCGACGCTGGTGGTGAGTGCGCTGACGTCGGCGGGCCGCCATCAGCCGACCGTGGCGTGGCAGTGGCGGCGCTGGTGATATATTTCGGGACGTGGCAGTGGCGGCGCTGGTGATATATGTCAGCAGTCGGCATTCACCACCCAACACAACACCAGCACCATCCCAGTATAGGAGCACCAACAGACACTGAAACGCGTGCGGCAATTTTACTTTTTCTACAGCGGGACACCGGTGGCCTTCAGACAAGTTCACAGAGTTCAAACCAGAATTCTTGCGACGAAAGCCATTACTGGCTGCGCTCCAACAAACTCACTTTCGAGACTCTGACTCCATTTGGTACAAAATCCTAGATTACACTTGGCATGTCAATAACGTAAACGGTCCACATCGGAAATGGGGCGCAGCCATACGCATCGCCAACAGCATACCTCATCGTCGAGGAACGTTAAATACTACCCTGAACTGCGTAGCAGTCAGCCTCAAAATTGCCCATTGCAAAACCACAGACATCTCACTATACATTTAACCGTTAGTTGCAACCCCCACAGCACATGAGGTGAGCGACTTGCTGCTTCAGGCTCTCCCACCAGTTCGAATTATGGGGGACTTTAATGCTAAACACCCCTCCTGGGAAAAACGCTCGGACGGACACAAGGGGACGTGAAATTCACCACTTGATCTCGGATCACAACTTAGTACTTCTAAACACCGGACCGCCACCCACCACCATCCGAACTTAGGAGGATTGGACAGTTGCATTGATTGCTCGGGCTGCTCCCAAAGATTAAGTTTACCATTTTCCTAGTCAGTTTTAGATGTTCCCGGGCTGAGCGACCACTGCCCAATGTAATTAGGCTCAGCACGGACGCTATCTACCACACTAAGTTACTCAGACCATCTTGGAACTTTAAAAGAGCGGACTGGGCAAAATTCAAGGATCAGGTGGATCTCAACCTAGCAACTTCAGAGACAAGCAATATCGAGGCAATACTCAAGTTGGGCCGGACAACATCCATTATTAGTTTTTGAAACATCTTAGCAAAAATTATCCAACGAACCTACTAGCAACCATTAACGATCTGTACCAAAGCGACACCTTTCCCGCCTTCTGGCGGGAAAGCGTAGTCATTATATTGCCAAAGCCGCACAAAGATCTCTTCACCCAAAAGGTTGTAGGTCCATCTCACTTACTAGCTGCGCTAGCAAACTGGTCGAGCGCATGGTCAACATATGACTAAGACATTCTCTAGAACACAACGACCTGCTCGACGAAATTCAGTACGGCTACCAGCGTCAAAAATCAACAGACAATCTCATTAGACTAGTGCGCAACATCAAAAGTGGGCCTGAGGTACATCAAAAGTGTACGCATCAAACGCACAACAATAGCTGCCTACATAGACATCAGTGCCGCATTCGACCGAGTACGAAAGTCCGCACTGACACACAAACTCCACAAGATAGGCCTACGCGGACACATGGCACACTTCATTATCAACTTCCTCAGAGACAGGACCCTTAAGGTCCGATGCCGCAGAGTCACATCAAGCACCACACCTCAGGAACAGGGCGTAGCACAGGGGAGCGTGCTCTCACCGAGCCTCTTCATCATCATGATTAACGACATACTTGCTGATCACACAGACACTTCACTTCAATACTCACTTTTCGAGGACGACATAGCCGTTTAGACAACAAACGATTCCTAAAAGCTTAGAAAACCATTCAAACAGCTCTGGACCACATCGCAAAGTGGTCCAAAACATGGGGCTTTACCATGTCCGCAGAAAATCGGCCATCGTCACATATAGTTATCTCTACCCTGCACCCAGAACACTACTTAAAATCGATGGCAAAGCCATCGAACAGGTGAAAAGTTTGAAATTCTTAGAATTACATTTGGACGAAAAAAATGCACACGCCACCTCCGTCTCGGGAGATGCGCGAGAGATGCGCGAAGCGAGTCAACGTCACCGTGCATTTGCAGGCACAGACTGGGGCTGGGACAGGAAAACACTACTACGACTCTACAAATCAACCATACGACCCATCCTTGGATACAACAGCATCATCTTTGCTACCATTTCAGAAAGCCAGAACAAAAAGTTCGAAATCATCCAAAACAACTGCATCAAAGCAGCCATAGGAGCCCTCAGTGCCACACCGATAGCCAGTCTTCTAGTGGACTCAAACATACCTCCACTCTACTTCAGGAGGACACAACAGCTGTACCGCTACCACATTAAAATCAAATGTATTGAAACTCATCCGGCACAGCGCTGCTTTACGCCTGGCAGATAAGACAAGAGCCGATTTGGGCGCAAACTTCTACCATATAGTGCTCGAATTGCTACGGCTCTCTCAGATATTACATCACAATGCCAACCACTGCCGCTCGACCGTCCACTAGGCCAGGCCATTCTGGACACTCAGTGAATCAAAGGTCGAGTACTTGCTTTCGGAAAAGAAATCGACTATCACATCGGCGGAAATCCTTGGCATCTTCCACAAGTTCGCCGATGACAACAATCACAAAACACTCGTATTTACGGATGGGTCGAAGCACGAGGTCAATGTAGGCATCGGCATCATTGGACAAGGCGTTAGGCTTTCCAAACGTTTAACCGGAAAATTTATCCACCTACTCCGCTGAAGTACTGGCCATTCTAGCCGCTATCTCCATTGTCATGAGGCGTAAAGCTAGAAATGTAGTGATATGCTCAGATTCCAAATCCGTCCTTTAGTCAATTAGCAATACCCACGACTGTCCACATCCAGTCATTGACAATCCAACAAATCGTAGCCCATGATGTAAACAAGAACTTCTCCTTCCTCTGGATGCTGGGCCTGGTCAACATCCCAGGTAACGAAGAAGCAGATCGGCTCGCGAAGCAAGCCTTACAATTGAACACTTACCCAGGTATGGAACATTCGGCAGACGATTGCAAAGCACTCCTACAACGGCACATACGTCAGCATTACCGGAACACATGCGCACAACACATCTCTACACAACACAAATCCAACCACACCCACAGCATCAAACTAACGGTAGGCACATGGAGCACATCAAATAAATTTCACCGACAAAAGGAAGTCATCCCCATTAGACATACAAATGGTTGCACTAAACTAACACAACCTCAAGTAGAGGATGTATGCAACCAATATGCAACAACTCACTGTGACACCTGCAACACCACATTAAGCATAGGCCACATCCTGTTAGACTGTAGTACCTTTAACGCTCAAAGACAACCACGTTATGCCTTCTCCCAAAAAAAGAGGGCATCACCCTGCCGCCTCCATCGCTTCTGGCTGACCAGCACCCATAACTCATTCAATTACTACTTGAATATCTGTACGCCACAAAGCTAACAGAAGCACTGTAGACACCACACCACCAACACTCACTTCAACACGCAATGCATGCCCGCGATACACTGGTAGGAAACACTTAAATACCCATCCCCGAATGGCGCAGGGCGTACATGAGCCGATTTGCTTCCCAATTATAAATAAATGGTTACCTAGCGGTGCCGTCCGACGTAGATGAGCCGACTAGCTTTAGGAAAACAAAACCAAACATAGCAAAATAGCATAGCGTGAAACGACTACCCAGAGCAGCCATCGGACGTAGATGAGCCCAATTTACCTTGCAACTCACAACGTAAAACGGCTACACAGAGGTAAAGCGAACGTAGATGAGCAGAATTGCCAACCACCGTACTAACTCCACCGACAACCCTGCATGGCATGCTTGGACTAACCCACCACTAACAACCAACACGCGGCGGCCGGCGTGATGGACGGTATGGACAATTACCTCTTTGTTCGCACGGTAAAGATTCCTCGGTGTTCTTCGACAAGTGTGGGCTTATGCCAGCACCCTGACAAAATCAACTTTCTTGTCACTCAAAATCACCCCCCACCCCCACCCCAGCTACAAATTATCTTGCGGAGGAGTAAAGCAAAACCAAAACAATTCAGACATCCGGGAGATGTCCCTCATCCAGCCCCCGCCTTCAGCACCTAAAACATCATACACACTATAGCGTAAAACTCCCTTAACGTAAATGTACACTTGCTTTAGCTTTGCTTGCAAAACACACTCGCGTTAAAGGCGGCGCAAATGACCTTTATGGTTGGGGGGGGGATATTTGGGCTTAGGGGCGCATCGACTGCGTTGGTCATACAGAAAATGACCTTTATGGTCCGGTCCGCCCCTAAAAATCACTCTCCCCCATTCACCACTGGCTGACGGCGGAAGACTGTTCTCTCGGTATATATAGACTAGTGAACGCCCATACGCCAAATGGTTAGGCTTTGGTCTGATTGGAAGAGGAGGGACAAATGAATGACCGAGGGGGCCAGGCACGGGCTTTGATTTCTGTTAAAAATAAGGGGCACAATACATGAAGGCAATGGGCGGACCCAAATGGATGGGGAGGGCACACTCCATACTACCTGTGTTGATTACTTATTATTATTATTATTATTATTATTTTTTTTTTATATATTTTTTTTTTTTGGTGGGGGGGGGGGGGTGAATACATGAAGGCAATGGGCAGGCCCAAATGGATTGAGGGCACACTCCATAGGGTCCCATGTTAAAAGTTTAAATTATTGGTGGGCAAAGTCAACTTTCAATTTGAGGGGCACCTGTCCCTTTAAAAGTATGTATATAAAACAGCACCCCTGCTCCATAGGCTCACGTGTTAAAGGTTTAAATTATTGGGGTCAAAGCTCTTGGGGGAACTTGTCCTTTCAAAAGTATGTAAAACAACACCACTGGGGCCAGTGACCCCCTTAGTGTGTACAAAGTGACATCTCTGTGTATGTGTGTGTGCGTACATGTGCATGTGTGTGCGTGTGTGTGTGCATGAACGTGCGCGCGTGCGTGCTTGGGTGCGTGGACGCTTGGGCGCGTTTATCCAAGCGCAAATGTGAGCTCAAATACATTCAAATGGTTTCCCCTTTAATACGTTTGGCTGATGAGATAGTTTAACTGTGCGAACTGTAATTTCAAGCTTGCTGAAGCTTGTTTAAATATTTGCAAGTCACTTGATACTGTTGCTATCAGTCGAATAATCCGTATTCATCTGTGTGGCCTTTAGTGGTGATTGTCCTTTTTTAGACATGCTGGGAAGTGTTCTGCTCGGTATGGACATGCTATGTATTCTCGATGCTAGAAATATGGAGAAATGCTGCACTTGTTGACATTTCAGGATCATGGCCAAGCATCCAAGTCAGCTCTCAGTCATCAGAGCCAGGCTTTAACGCGCGATCCAGCATGCCTGCCACCATCGGTCGCTGTGGTACACAAAATACAGCACTGTGTCCGTACAGGACTCCTACCGCCATGTCCGCACAACACTGTCGTGTCCATACAGGAGTCTCAATGCCACATCTGCACAGAACACACACCGTCGTGTCCGTACAGGACTGCCATCTCCGTGTTCGCACGGGACTTCCACTCCCGCGCCCCTGTATGACTCTAACCGACGTGTCCGTACATCATCTCCACCAATGTGTCTGTACGGAGCTTCAGTTTCCGTGTCCGTACAGGACTTCAGCAGCTGCGTCCGTACAGGACTCGCACCGCCGTGTCCGTACAGAACTCCCAGCACCGTGTCCGTGCAGGTGCCTCACTGTCGCATCTGTTCAGGACTTCCACCGCCATGCCTGTACAGAGCTTCCATTTCCATGTGTGCATTGGCCTTCAACAGCTGCGTCCGTGCAGGATTCCCACCGCCGTGTCCGTACAGGACTCCCACCGCCGGGACCGCACAGGATTCCCACCGCCGCGCCGTGCAGGTCTCCCACCGCCGCGCCGTGCAGGTCTCCCGGCACCGCGTCTGTCCACAGTCGCCGACAGCCCGATGCCGGGTTTCCTGCTGGGCGCCGCGGGCGACACCAGCACGCTGGGCTGGCTGGAGACGCGCTACCCGGTGCTGGACCTGGAGACGTCCGAGGAGGCGAGCGCGGCGCCGCTGCCGGCCGACCCGGACGGCGACCTCAGCCGGCGCGAGCCGTGTCCGTACCCGCCCGACGACGCCGCGCCGGCGGCCGGCCGCCGGCTGTCGGCGTTCGTCGGCGGCCGCCAGTCGGGCCCGTCCGACCGCACGGCGAACCGACGCCGCCACGGCCGCCGCCGCGGCGCCGTGCAGCGCGCGCGGCGCACGCGCCGCCGCCGCCTCTGAGGTGCGTCTCGCCGCGGCCGCGGACAATGCGTGCACGTGGCAGCAGCACCAGGTGCACGGTGTGCACCGTGCGGGTGGCGACACCAAGCGCGGACAAGCTGTGACTGGCGGACGCAAGTACAGGTACTTTGTTAATAGGTGACAGCACTGCTTTCAGTGCATATAGGTGGCAGCACTGGTTTTCTGCGTGCCGTGCGCTGCAGGTACCGTTCGGGCCTTCCATGTAACAATGGTGCGCCGATGACTGGTGAAGTTCCCGCATTATGGTATCATCGGAAACTAAAAACACAGATGGAGCGAATGGTTGACAGGTTGCATTGTCAGTGCGACATTATTCATAACTAGATACGACTATCCTAAGCTGAGGGGTTACTCAGAGCGATGGGAATGCCGTATCTTGTGGGGAAAATCAACCCCTACATTAACCCCCATACTACATTGTTAATGTAGTAGACGCTAGAAGCAATTATTGTGCTCGGTAGTTGATTATTCACGTGGCTTTCTTCATCTTGCACCTTGTAGGTGCCAAGGCGGGAGATCGAATGTCCCCATTAGATAGTGGATAGCGCACCAGGGCGTCGTTCTGTATACCTTGAATGGGTGGTTGCCAACGGAACCTCAATTTTTACTTCCCATGTTTTTACAATTTTACGGTATTTTTTAATCACAGTGATGACTCGGTAAAACTGTTATTTCTAGAATTTTCCGGAGCACGCCATGTTTTAGGTTGTCTAGTTTCTATTTAGTCTAAATGGAATAAAGTGAAAAATTAACACCCAAAACATTCGTATTTGTACATGGATTCCTTTCCAACTATTGTCAATAATAGATGCCTTGGTAGACAGGCATTGGTGACCTTAAACTTGAACATTTGTGATCTTGACCTTGAACCCAGGTGACTTTGGTGAGGTCAACAGCCCTCTTGTTCTTCAGCAGCTGCCTTGAAGTCCAACACGATCATAGGGAACACATCCAGCGGGTAATTTATTTTAGAATGTGACTATTTGACTATAATGTATATACCGCAGACAGTGTTTCGCTTTAATAGTAGTGTCCCGTTACAGACGCGTCAGCCATGTATAAACTGGGGCGTAGTAGAAACTTTTTTTTTCGGGGACCCGAGCATGGGTCAGTGGTAGGGTCAGGGTCCTGGGACCTACTACATCTAGATCGTAGTCTAGAGTCACTACGACTACGTCGACTAGATCGTAGTCCTGAGTCAGGTCCAGATTACGATAGGTAATCCAGACGACCAGAATACGATCTCGCCGTCAATCTTGATCGCTTATTTGGTCTTCAAAAGGGTGTCATACTGAAACGTCGGTCATTCATCAATTAGCGTTTGAATATTAAATGTAATACTACCTGTAACGGCCATCCCATACTGATTCAAATTGTCCCACTTTCCTACATCACCTGTCTCATGACACTTATTAACATGGAACATGATTTCTCATTTGTGCACTATGTTTGTGCACGCTCATTTGTGACCATGAGTTCCACCACCGCAGAATACTGGGGAGAGTATAGGAGGGGAATGTAGAGTCCGATCCGATATGACCCCAGGTGAACACGCATATAATTGGAACAAAACGCACTTTTGTTGTACGATAATCGCCAGTGATTAATTGTTTCCGCAACGGCACTCATTTATCATGTGATGTTTGCTGAATATCAGTGCCGTAAGAGCAGTGCCACGTTGTTGCTGTGGATCCCATGGTGTGAATGTTCTGAGGCCAATTTCACTAACATCAAACGCTGTGTATTCACACCGAATTTGGTGTCAATACACCTTTGGGTAATTTCAAGTATTACCCCTCGCTCATTCTTCATATCAACAAGGTATTTAAGTCACTGTCAGCTGACTGCCAGTCAGCTGTTGGCGACTTACTAATATTGCACATTATTACATACAATTAATTAAATACATCTTATTAAATTAAATATAATTAAGTAAGATTACCCAAAGGTGTATTCACATCAAATTTGATGTGATTACACCGCTTGTGATGTTAGCCAAATTGGCCTCTGGTCACTTTTGTTAGATTTGTGTACATGCAATACATTTGGGAGTCGTGCTGCGGTGATGTGTGATTATTTTAATCATTGCATTTGCTTAATAAACTGGTACAGTGTCGTCGCCTTGAACCGTATCTCACCACCTTCAAAATCGGAACCTTCTGAGATCGATCCAGTTGCAACTGAGGGTGGTGGAATTTTCTATGTACGTCAAATGTTGCATGGCTCTGGTGTAAAGAAGAATAAAAATTCGTGAAAAGTAAGAAAAATAGTATCGTTTTCACGCTGAGGTTGAGAGTAGCCGTAGCTCATCCAGAAAGCCATGTAAAACTGGGGGGGGGGGGGGAAGTTACACAGGGATGGGCTTCGTTAACCACGTTAACCGGGGGGACAAATGCGGACCCAGCGGGCCCGTAGCGAAGTCGGGGAAAGAAACACCGAGCCGGGAGTGGAATGAGGAGTGGTGCGGGCAGCCGCCTCACTGGGGGTCGGCCACGGGACGCCAGAGGGGCGTTGCCGGGCAGCCACCCGAGTCGGCGCTTGCCGGGCAGCCAAGCAGCGATGCTGGTGCTCTTTGGCGTCGGCCACGCTGCGCAACGGTAGTGGGCGGCGAGGTGAAGCTCCACAAAGGTCGCGCATAGCCTATTCCAATAGGCGAGGTTTTGCTACAACCAGATATGCTACAGTGGTACCAGCTAATAACGTATTGCACAGGTCTGAGCAAAGGTATGTTTGAAACTCTTGGAACTTGTGACTGTGATTTAGATGGGGTATATATACGTAACTTTTGTAACTTACGTGACTAAGTTGGAGTAAGTAGGTATAGACGATCACCAGGTGTGCACTACACAATATGGAATGTCTTTGGAATGTCTTAATGTGGTCCACATGTTGAGTATTCAGGGTTGGATAAAGTATGAATCAGTGGCGGAACCAGGGGGACTTGGGGGCATGCAAGCCCCCCCCCCCCGATCGAGGATCGAGGTCGAAAATGTGCCCTTGAAAACGAACCTTTCAGATTTTCACTACGCGAAACCGAAATTATTCATCGGGCTTTGCGCACCGAAAACGGTCGGGATATGCTTTTTGGTCGGACCCCATAAATAAAATTATTGCTGCGCCCTGCTGGGAGTAGGGTTTTGGGCACAGGCTATGTTGACAATTCGCAGTTTGGCCATTGTCCGATGGTCAACTGCACTGAAAACATTGGTACCCGAGGACAGCGAATTTACCCGACCACCGCGAATGCGATTTGCATGGTCATGCGTCATGAGCGTGTTCATGATCCTGAGTAAAATAATAACTCGCTGTCTTACTCGGCGTTCTCAAACTAATCCGCATATCAGTACAATATACCACTGCCACACGGACTCACTGTCGGCCCCATCCGAGTAAAGCTTTCACTAGGCAGGGATGTTAAAAAATATCCGTTGTCAACGATATCGTGTACTCGTCCACTCAAGTATCCATCCAAGTACATACTCTCTGGCACGGGCGTTGATTTATGAAAATCATTGGAGTGGGGCAAAATACATGAAGGTGATGGGCAGCCCGAAATGGAGGTACATTTATGCTTCAAGGAGTTTTTATTTCTTAGATTTTTTTTTCGGAATACCATGTTTATGAGGGTGACTAAGATGATGGGACCACTTATTTTCTTTGCAAATGCTTACTTTTCACGTTGTGAGCAAAATAATGCCAAAAAGGGGCTTTGAGTTAGGTAGCATAGCATCAGGGGCGTTGCTACCGGGGGGGCAGAGGGGGCAGTCGCCCCTCCTGCCGTGAGACTGCGGGGGGCGGCGCCTCCTGAAATTTGAGGAGGCCCCTATCCGGAAATGCATAGGGAAAAAGATGAGCAAGGAGGCCGACGAGACAGAAGATCATGCTGTCAAGGAGGCCCCAAGACTGGCAACGAGGCTCACGCGAAATCGAATCAGGTCCTAATAAGAGACATAGGACAGAGATTGGGAGGAGGCCCCAGGACGAAAAGGATTCCACCGAGACGGGCAGGAAGCCACCCAGGTTAGACAAGAAGGCTTCCGATGAGTGGCAGGATATTCTTAATTTGGAAAACGAGGCCCCCAAGATGGAAGAGGAGGCCCCTACAATAGAAAATAGGGAATGAAAGGAGATATTTCTCCGGACGCAAGAGGGAGCCCCAAGATGGGTAAGAAGGTCTCCGCAGGAATGAGAGTAGGCCATTGAGACCAGCCAGATGAGACCCATATTTTGGAAGAGGAGGACCCTAGGAGATAAGATTTGGGACTATGACACAAAAGCACCCTGCTTAGAGTATAATGAGGCTCCAAACACAGGTGAGGAGGCCTCCAAGACGTGAGAGGAGGCCCCGAATTTGAAAAAGGAGTCACCTAGGAGAGGATAGGAGGTCCCAGAAATCAAGAGAGTGCCGACAATTGGCACGGAAGCCCCTAAGATTGCAAAGGAGGCCCCGGATTGCAAAGGAGGCCCCATGATTGCAAAGGAGGTCTCCAGGATTGCAAAGGAGGCTCCCAGGATTGCAAAGGAGGCCCCCAGGATTGCAAAGGAGGCCCCCAGGATTGCAAACGAAGCCCACATGATTGCAAATGAGGCCCCTAGGATTACAAAGGAGGCCCCATGATTGCAAAGGAGGCCACCAGGATTGCAAATGAGGCCCCAGGATTGCAAACGAGGCCCCCATGATTGCAAAGGAGGCCCCCAGGATTGCAAAGGAGGCCCCAATGCGGGAAATGAGGCCCCAGAAAATGAGAAGAGGCCCTAAGACGTAAGAGAAAAACAGTGGATATGAAATGAGGTTTCGGAAACGCAAAAACAGGCGCCAAAACGGGTAAAGTTCCACCAATATAGAAAAGGATGATCCAGAAAAGTGTCAGGACAGTGATGAATTATTCGTGAAATAGGGTGGAATATACCACTTTCTGAACAAGGAATCGACATCCCTTCCAAAGAAGTATCGACATCGTGCTTCTTAATGAATCTTTATGATGTCTTCATGTCTAATTTCTAACAGTATCTTGTCGATAAGTAGCATGCTTATTCTCACCATTGCGGGTCATGATACATTAATTCTTAACACGATTGTAGGTAAGAGGATTTCTTATGATATTGGTCTGTCATGCAATATCAGTTGGTAAGCATAGGTATTTTGTATTGTTATCGTTAAAATAGGCATCCCTAAGCTGGGTATCTGGCAAGAAGCGAGAAAGGTACACACATGAGTACGCTGTTGGATCAAAATTGTGTTGAAATAACGTATTTAGCGACATTCCTTCCACGGCAGAGTTCGACATCCTACTATACACGTTTCGACATCTCACACCTAACGAAAAACCATTATTTTAACGCTGTGGCAGGAGACACCGAATTCGGAAGAGGACGACACAACATTGGAAATGAGACCCCATGATGAACGAGGAGGCCCCTAAAATAGGAGAGAAAGACCATTAGATAAGAGGGATGGCTCCCAGGCGAGAAAGAAGGTTCCAAGACGGGTAAGGTCCCCAGAAAATGACAAGGGAACTGAGATAGGAAAGGTTGCTTGTAATTTTGAAGAGGAGGCACCTGGGAGAGAAGAGGAGTCCACCAGGAGATAAGAGGCCACCCTTAAAATTGGCAAAGATCGAATCAAAACGCATAGCAGGAGGCCCCCAAGACGTGAGAGGAGGCTCCTAATTTACAAAAAGAAGGTCTCTAGAAGAGAAAAGGAGGCCCGTGCCGGACTCGAGAGGAGTCCCTGAAGACAGAATAGGATGTCTCCAGGGCCGAATGAGGCCCCGAAGACCGGAAGGAGATCCCAGGAAATGAGAGGAGGCCCTTAAGATCGGAGTGGTAGCAGGTATGGAAGGAGGTGAGGTTTCCAAAATTGAAGATGCCCTCAAGACGAGTAGGCTTTGCCAGGACAAAGGAGGAGGCTCATGAGGCGTGGCAGGAGACCCCTAATTTGGCAGAGAATGCCCCTCGAGTATGAGAGGAAGCCCCATGCCACGTTTAAGGGTCCCCAGGATGTAGGAGGAGGCCCTCCAAGACGGGAGAGGAGACCATTGAATATGGAGGAGGGTAGGACACAAGAAGACATCCAAAACCGGCAAAGCAAAAAGAGCCGGCCGGGGCTCCTGAAAATCACGCTGAGCCTGGGGGTACCAAAAATTCACGCCCGGATCATGAAAATCACGCTAGGGGCACGACAGGCCGTACCGTTCCCTAACAGTCTCATTGCGACACAAATGAAGCCAGGGCGACGAAAAACAATCCGGACATGGATAACCACTCTGGGGCCCCAACAATGACGCCAAAAACCTCCAAAACTTGTTGGACGCTCAAAAAGTGTCGAGGTCGCTAAAACTCGCGCTAGGGATCCAAGCAAATGACGTCGTGACACAAAAGATTACATTGGACTAAAAAAAAGTCGCGTCGCAGCCCTTGAAAATCACACTGGGGGCCCAAAAGGTCGCGCCAGGCCCCAAAAGTTCCAGCTGCCCTAACAAATCAATTCTCAACCGGAATGTTACTCTACCGCCTCCAAAATCGGGTCAGTCCCCCAAAAGCCCGTTGGGCACCGGGAAAAAAACGAGTGAGGGCATCGAGAAAAAAATCGCACCGGGAGACCGAAGAATCGTACCGAGATCCAAAAATATCACATAAGGACCTTTAAAAAGATGGAACTCGATGTCTAAGAAGTTCACACCGAGACTCGATCGAATCGACCCCAGCACCGGGAAATTAAGAATAGGTCCGGGCAAAATTACCCGGAGGGCCTTAACACTCCGAAAGGTGCCATCGGCTGGAAAAAAAACCTCCTTCGGTGGCCACAGTGGCATATCAAAGGGAAATATGTTCCCTCCCTCCTAAGAGGGATAAGCTCCCAAGAATCGCGCCGAGGCCCAAAAAAGGCGCGCTGGGCCACAAAAAATCGCGTCGGTCCACCAGAATTCGCGCAGGGAGCTGACCCGATAAATACGGCGGGCCCCGGAAAACTCGCTCCGAGGCCCGAAAATCTGCAGCAGGAACCGCCAAGATCGCGTTGGGGTCACAGCTGAGTACAGCGTGCCCCGCTAATTCGAACTGGTTCCCCAAATATCGCGTTCTGGACCCACAATTCCCATCGTTAGCTCCAAAAATTTGGTCTGGGCATCAGACATTCACATCGGGGCTGCCAAAGATTGGTCTCTAGGGCCCCACATAAGCACAGCGTGACCCAAAAAATCGCATCGGTATCCCCCCAAAAATATCAAGCTGAAACCTTCCAAAATAAGGAAGGATTCCAACAAATAACTGTCCGGGTCAGGAAAATGACTCTGGAGCATCGAACATATCATCAGATGCCTTCACAAATCGCGTACGGGCCAGAAAAAACATACCGGAGCTTAAAAAATCGAGGTGAGATACAAAAACATCGCGCCAGGGGCTCGAAAAGTCAGGCCGGGATTCGGACTTTAAAGAAAATTCATAAGAGATCCACACAAATCGCGTTGACCCCAGGAAACTGGCGTTGGGTCCCCGGAACCACGCGCCTGGGCGCGATAAGTCGCGCCGGGACCCAGACAAATCGCACCGAAGGCACAAAATTGTACTGGGGCCCCACAAACGTGCGTCAGAAGCCCCAAATAAACACAGCGGGACCCGAAGAGCACAACGGGGGCAGAAAATGCAACTGGCCCTTCAAAGCGCACAGTCTTGCAAAAAGTGACAGTGCCTTAAAACATGCGTTGCGGACCTAAATAAACATACCGGGATCTCTAAAAATACACCAGAAGCTCTTAAGGCACACAGGGGCCATGCAACCGCACCAGGGCCTGAAAAAGAGGCTGTGGCCGCAAAAAGCAGCATGGTCCCAAGACTAACAAAAGGACCGAGCACTAAATAAACACATCGAATTCTTTGAAAGCGCCCAGACACCTACAAAAATCATCGGTGCACAAAAAAGCAACAAAACCCTAAAACGAGCAGGGGTTTAGAAAATGTGTTGGGCTCCTAACACAAATAAATTGAAGCCCTAAGACACATCCGTAGACGAAGAAAGACGAAACGGGTCCAAAAAAGAACACTGAAGCTGGGCCTCGGTTCGGTAGCCAATCTGGGAGCATATTTAAGCAAAGATATGAGGTGCATCAAAGCACAGTGGGTATCCGCATTTCTTAACCACCATAAAATGTTGGAAGTAGGGAACTAATGATCGAATTTCATTAATCGAATTTTCGCAGCGAACGTCCATACGAAGCATTCCATCACGTCAAATATGACGCAAGTCTATCACGTGGCAGCAATTAGCAAAACGTAGGAGGCCTAGCAGAAACCGTAGCATCGCACGAAGTTTGGCGAATGCGCCGAATGCGCAAGATGGGTGTGCATGTGCACGAACGTTGGCGTCGTGGCGACCGGGCGCTATGAACTAGAATGTCTGAAATTGGGAAATTTTACATTTTAAAGTGATTTGTATAGGTGTAATTTTAGCAGTGTGAGGTGACTTATCAAGGGATAGCAAAAGAAAACATTTTAACAGGGTGGGGGAGTTAGGGTTGAAATCCAACGAATCAGAAACGATAGTAGTAGATTAGGCCACTCTATAGGACGATTCAGTTGGTCACTAATTATTTTATTTAAAAAGGTTCCCTTTGGCAAAATAGTGGTCGAAATCCGAGGGCTTTTTAATGGGGTAGATGGACCCCCTCCAAATATACTTCCCACCCTCCCCCTTGACGCAAATATAGGCACTGTACTGTTCTCCCAATAATTGTCAGAAACATGGGGCAAAGCCAACAATGAGGGGGCAAATTCCCCCTCCCAAGCATACAAAACAACACCGATGCCCCATACAAATTTGGAGGAATGATTGTAGGGAAGTTCCTTCCTAGGTTACGTGATAGTCTAGTATGGCCTCGCGTTCGCATCACTCCGGTCGTAAAGTTCCAAAGTTCTCTGCACTGTCTGTATTGTGCAGCAGCGAATAGACGGCTACAGTCAAACACCAGAAAACTCGTACATAAAAATGTTCCACGCCGACGAACAACTGTGATATTACCTACTGTTGAATTTAAGGCCGAAATCTGTTATTAATTTAGAACGCGCGACCGCCAGCGTTACAGACCCGCGTCGCCTGACTGCTCAAAGACGACTGCCTCGGGCGGTCTGCACAAGCCGCTAACCCTCCATGCAGCTAACGGGTGACGAAAGTACACGTCACGTGTGTCGGGCATCGGCCCGGTAAAAGCGCTCAGCTGGGTGCGGCAGCGCCGGCCGATAATTGGACTCTCGACCCGACGTCCGGTCACTGCCGCGGCACGGACCGGCAGCGAGCCGCCAGCCAGCTGAAGCTCGTGAAGCGTTACATTTACGGCATACATTTACGTTACATTTACGGTCGGCTGGCTTACGGGAACACATCATTTATAGTTACGGGACAGTCAAAAGTGCAATTTTATGGAAACTCTGTTACATGATGTTTTTAAATGCATTTTCTTCCTACAAACTTGTCTTCTGTGATTACAGCCTGCATGATTAGAGCTTACCAGCTTCAATACCTTCTCAACGACAACATTTACAAAAGGTGCAGCACAGCGAAAACCATGGGCGTGACGGCGTGGAATTTGAAGGTTTTGCATGATTTATGCATAGGCATTGTTGCATTGTTGCATTGTCATTTATGTACTGTTGTTCAATGCTTGTTCTTGCCGTGAATTTATTCGCTGAGGATTTATTATTTTAGCTTGTGTGCCAGGTGCCTTACAGCCAGCACCAAATGTTATAAAAATAAATAAACCCCAAGATGGCGATAAGAAAACCAATTAAATCCATTTCTCGTTGTCACCTTCGCGAAGTTGTCGTCCTAGGACTGAGAAATGATCATTTAAGCTTACTTATGACATCAAGCTGGTGGGAATGACTAACAGTAGTGATGAATCTAGCTATATTCAGTTAGACTTGGTGGACATAGAAGTGGGTTGATCAATGGGAGATATATTTAGGATATGTTCAGCACCAGCCCCGCCAGCTCGCTGGAATCTAGAGACCAGCGGGAAGATTCTTCTGGTCGAGAAAACATTAAGACATTGGTTTGTTTTGGCATTTAGGTATTTATCCACATTTACTTATTTATACCCTGCCATGGCTCAGTTCTCAGCGAAAAAAAAATTGCTATTGCGTTTTCGTAAATGATGTACCATGCCAAGAACAAACAAGACATCAATATGAAATCATGTTTCCCATTCTTGAACCATACCAAGAGCCTAAAAACAATAGGAGGCCCCATTTCGGGGAGCAGGAGGCCCCCTTCCAACATTGCCCCCCCTAGACAAATTTCGTGGCGACGCCACTGCATAGCATAAAAAGAAATGCTTTAAAAAAAAAATTACAACGTAACCTAACTTAACGTAGCGTACTCCCCTCCCCCCCTGGAGAGGAAAAAAAACAATTAGAAAAATGTCAAGCAATTTATTCTCTGAAATTTTTCGAAGTGAAAAACCTAACCCAACCTAAGTTGCTTTTTAAGAAAAAAAAGAGAACAAAAAAATGTTTGGGAAACATTTTTGCAAAATTTTCGAACTTGAAAAACCTAAACTGACCTAACTTAACCAAACCTAACCCATTTGTTTGCTTTATGGAGGCAAATGTGTGTACAAACTATATTGTTACCACCTTAAAGCACAATAATACCGAAATCGATTGGACCTGTGAGGCATACTCCATAAGGTCCCATGTTGTAAGTTGAAATTATTGGTGAGAAAGCCAACATTGAGGGGGCATTTGCCCCCTAAAAAGTATATAAAACAACATTCCTACCCTTTGGTACAGGATATTCGAACAGCGCTGGTGGACACAGATGATGCACGATTGCTGAACCCGCTGTAGAAAGGTCTTCCTTCATCGTGCTAAAACTTACGAGGCGGCCGCCATATTTCATTTTGCCGCTCGGCCGCCATATAAATATTTTTTTTTTGCGGTGAGGGGTGCCGTGGGAGGGTTGGAGTTTTTTTTTCGCGTGAGTGTTTTGAGTGTTTTGAGAGACCCGACTGTATGGCATAAGTGGTGTGAGCATGCTCTTAGGTTGCTATAAGGGAAACTAGGAACGTGAAGTCAATAATTTAGTATATATTATGATAATGGCTGTTGCACGAGCGCGAGCTCGAGGTGCGTAACAATTGCGGGTATTATTGCGGTTTAAGGTAATTTTAAATCTTTGGATTTATAATACATTGTTTATGAACGTGATTAAGACGATGCGACCACTCATTTCCTCCGAAAATGCTTACTTTTCCGTTCAAGTTGGCAGAGAGCTAGGTACTCCATCACCCTGCAGATATAGCCAATATCGTATTATCCGTACCTGGAAGAGTTAAAATAATGGTTTTTCGTTAGGTGTGAGATGTCGAAACGAGCACACTAGGATGTCGAAATTTGGCATGGGATTATTGTCATTTAAATTGCTTTTGATGTCTTAGGCTCAAATTTTAGCCAGTGGTGTAGGTACTTATTATTGCACCTTTATTATTTGTTTTGAGATTCATGATTTAGGAAGAGCTATATTCGGGATAAGGAGAATAATCATATGGTATAAACTGGCATTGTATGCCATATCACATTATAGATAATCCCTTTACCTGAAATCGTGTTGCGAAATATTCGTGTATCACCATTCCTTCTCGAGAGCATGAACATGCTACTTATAAGTGAGATACTGTTAGAAAGGAGACATGAAGACTTCATAAGTACGCATCAAAGAGCAGGATGTCAATACTTCTTGCAGGATGTCGATCGAGTGTTAAAAAGTGGCATATTCCACCCTATTTCACGAATAATTTATCACTGATACCTGGTGTGTCACAGATGTGATAAATAAAAAATTCAACGCTTCTTGCAACCGATTAAACACTCTTTCACGCCGAAAATCCTAAGTGTCCGGCTTAATTCCACATTCATTCCCGACATGGAATACTTGTAACCACACGCGGCTGGACATTTCGATCAAGGCCGGAAGTTCTTTGCGATGTCGTAAGCGCTAACTGCAGCGCTAACCATGTTGTTAAAATTTGATGTCGTCATAGAGGGGAAGTTTGTTTGGACGATTCGGGTTATTCCGGTTAGGTTAGGCCAAGGATTGGGCTATGTCATGCCACGCTATATTATATTTATCATGGCACATTATATTAGTCCAGGTTAGGTTATGTCAGTTTTGGGTGTTCTATTATCTCTCTATAAATATGCAATTCTTGAAGTCTTGAAATTGTTTAAGAGTGTTTTGGAGCGGGCGCAGAATATTATATTCTGCGTGACGTCAGGTAGAATCTTTTCTCGATGTGTTCAGTGGCGTCGCCACGAAATTCTTCCAGGGGGGGGGCAATGTTGATAGGGGGCCTCCTGCTCCCCGAAAGGGGGCCTCGTGCACTGTCTGAGGGCCTCCTATTGCTTTTTAGGCTCTTAGTATGGTTCCCGAATGGGAACATGATTTCATATCGATGTCTTGTTTGTTCTTGGCATGGTGCATCATTTACGCAAAACGCAATAGCAAGAATCTTTTTTTTTTCGCTGAGAACTGAGCCGAACCAGGGTATAAATAAGCAAATGTGGATAAATACGTCAGTGCCACAACAAACCAATATCTTTATGCTTTATCGCCGAGAAGAATCTTCCCGCTGGCCTCTAGATTGTAGCGAGCTGGTGGGGCTCGTGCTGAGCATATCTTAAGGATATCTCCCATTGATCAACCCACTTCTATGTCCACCAAGTTTAACTGAATATAGCTAGGTTCATCACTACTGTTTGTCATTCCCACCAGCTTGATCTCATAAACAAGCTTAAACGATAATTTCTCAGTCCAAGGACGATAATTTCGCGAAGGTGACAACGAGAAGTGGATTTAATTGGTTTTCTGATCGTCATCTTATTTTTTTTTTATATATAACATTTGGTACTGGCTGCAAGGCACTTGGCACAGAAGCTAAAATAATAAATCCTCCGCGAATAATTCACGGCAAGCACAAGCATTGAACAACAATGCATCAATGGCAATGCAACAATGTAACAATGACAATGCATAAATAATGCAAAACCTTCGAATTCCACGCCGTCACGCCCATGGTTATCGCTGTGATGTACCGTTTTGTAAATTATGTCGTTGGGAAGGTATTGAAGCTGGGAAGCTCTAATCATGCAGGCTGTAATCACAGAAGACAACTTTGTAGGACGAAAATACATTTTAAAACATCATTCCTCCCATTTAATATGGGGCATCGGTGTTGTTTTGTATGCTTGGGGGGGGGAATTTGCCCCCGCAATGTTGGCTTTGCTCCATGGGCGTAAGTTTCTGAAAATAATTGGGGGCCCAGTGACGCACCTATATTTGCGTCAAGGGGAGGGGGGCAAACGTATTTGGAGGGGGTCCAACTACTCAATAAAGTCTTCCGATTTCGACCACTATTTTGTCAAAGGGGACCTTTTTAAATAAAATAATTAGTGATCAACTGAATTATCCTGTGGAGGGGCCTAATCTACCACTATCGTTTCTGATTCGTCGGATTTCAACCCTATCTCCCCCACCCTGTTAAAATGTTTTCTTTTGCTATCCCTTGATAAGTCACCTCGCACTGCTGAAATTACACCTACACAAATCACTTTAAAATGTAAAATTTCACAATTTCAGACATTCCAGTTCATAGTGCCCGGTCGCCATGACGCCAACGTTAGTGCACGTGCACACCCATCTTGCGCCTTCGGCGCATTCGCCACACTTCGTGCGATGTTACGGATTCTGCTGGGCCTCCTACGCTTTGCTAATTGCTGCCACATCATAGACTTACGCCATATCTGACGTGATAAAATGCTTCGTATGCTTCGTATGCTTCGTTCGATAAAATGCTTCGTTCGCTGCGAAAATTCGATTAATTAAATTCGATCATTAGTTCCCTACTTCCCATATTCCATGGCGAAGAAATGCGGATACCCGCTGAGCTTTGTGCACCTCATATCTTTGATTATACATGCTTCCAGGTTGGCTACCGAACCGAGGCCCTGCCTGAGTGCACTTCTTTGGACCCGTTTCGTATTTCTTCGTCTACGGATGTGTCTTAGTAGGTTGGTCCGGTTTGCACACTTTTTGCCAAAATCGATAGCAGCTCCCCCTCATTTTATGCATTTTGGGCCGCTGAACACGATGGAAGCATCAGAAATGCAAATTTGTCACATCTTTTGATGGCCCTGGCCACTTGAAGATTTTGGCTGGGACCAAATTTTTGACATTTCTGCATCTCATAAGCGGACTGGTGGAAAAATGAGTCCGCTTGAACATTACATCGTCGAGGCAATTCATTTTCGATCATTTGGCACCGTTTCCAAGATTCTAGCTGTCTTATTACCTCAGATGTCGTCTTCTGAAGTATGGAAGGTTCGAGCGGTTCCCTGGGCTGCCAAGAGATGGCAGGCCTAGCGAGCCCGGCTGCCTTTCAAATGCCTTATGACGGACGAGTTTGTACTTTCCACCAAGCGTGGTTTGGCGTCTTGATGCACTGGTACCGCCTCAACTAACTTATCGGTTATGTTTTATGTGAATAAGAGATGCAAATACACACACATGGTAACTGATTCTACAGTGAAATCATGGCACATATTGGTTGAAAAGAGGTGGTACTGCGCAGAACATGCCCTGCGAAGCCTGGCCTGAATTGCAACAAGGTAATCAACATGAAACCAGTGTCACGCCTCATATCTGTATGTATTTTGTCAAAGGTGTATTCTATGTATTCCGTCAGATCATCTGTCATCACCATTCCGCCCCCGCACCCGGGCGCGCCGCAACACCCGCCGTGGTGGTGCTGCAGATCCACTGGCCGGAACCCACGGAAGCCACCTTATCAGGCTATAGCCGTCCTGGAGTCCTGCCGGTGACAGCCCCAGACTCCGGGTCAGCTTTACACTCGCTCGTCGCCTGCGTGTGCAGGGAACCAGTTCGCAGAGGCTTGCCATGCGCGCCAGCTCATCGCCGGACAGGGTGCTCGATAACTGCGTGGGGTGCTGCAGATCCACCAACTCCATGAAGTTGCTGGCCCGGAGATTGATTTCTGGACATTTGTAAGCCCATGCAGGCTGCCGGCGCTGACGGGCCTCACCGATGAGCCGGATAGCTCGGGCCCGGATCTCTCGGCGTTCGTCCCCGATCATGCCGAGGACGACGGCCTCAGGGTGCGCCATCATGGCGTTCCCGCAGAGTCTCCTCTGCACTTCGGCCAGATCATCGCCGGTCATGTGGTGGCGCTGCCGCTCGAGCTGGTCGTACAGGTGGCGCGGCGCCTCCACCAGGTCCGGCCGGTGTCTGATTGCCAGCACTGTTGGGATGTAAAGGCCCACAACGTACAATGCAAGCGTCTGCAGCTCAGCACTGGGGCTCTTGGGCCATGTAGACACGCAACAGTCTGCTCTGTGCGGTGTGCCATCGCGCCATACTGAGCTGGCCGTGAACGCGCTGCGCTACTTCGCTTCCATCGCCCGAAGTCACACACTAGGCGCACTGCACCAGCAGGCGCAGATCTGAGCTCAGATTGCGTCTGACATCATCTGACAGCGGCGGCAGCTCAGCCGTTGTCAGGGGCTGGAACTGAGCGACAGGTAACTGGTGCAGCGGACCCGACAGCAGCTTGCCGATGGGACCCGAGAAGCTGGAGGGACTGGTGGTCGGCCCATCGAGCCTCTTGAAGAGGGCTCTGTAGGGCAGCTCGGCCTGATGGAGGAGGCAGACCGCTCGGGTCAGCGGCCGGCCTGGCAGCTTTTCGGGATGGCAGTGGCCTGTATGCCACGCTCAACCAGAAAGCGCAGCAGCTGTTGGGCGATAGCCGCTCCGGTGTGCCGCGCTTCGCAGTTAAAGTGCCCGACAAATACATCGCCTTGGTGGGCGTTCACGGATATGTTGTGAACCTTTTCGTGTCGGGTCCCTGCCACCCGCGCCGTGTCGGTTCTGTCATCGCAAAATATGGCCGTGCAGCCAGCGGCAGCGGCTCCTACCTCTAGAACTTTTTGCGTTCTGCTCTTTGCTAGCTCTCGTTGGATTTTTGACCGACTGATGGCTGCGCCTCCAGCAAACACTGTGTGCGCACTTATGAGCTTAGATGCCTTCCGAGAACCCACATCGCACGCATCAGCAGCCTCAGACAAAAGTGAGAGAGGTGGACCCTCCACGCGTCTACTTTTTGGCCTGCACGGTGGCTGATACTCGGGAGCACTGTCACTGTCGTCAGAGGAGGAACTGCTACCGTTTGAACAGTCACGGCCTGAGACGCCGACAGCCGGCCTAGTCAGCGTAGTGCCACCGGGCGAGGATCCAGTAGCTGCCGGGGTCACGGACGGTCTGGCTGCTGCAGCAGCGGTGACCGAGGAGCCAGGGACCGCGCAAGGAGCGCCAGAGTGGACGGCGGCGTTGCTGGACCGGCCTGATACAGAGGACAGGAAATCGTTTCATGAGGGAGGTAATTTGGATGAAACGCTGTAAGGACACGCAGTAGGACACGATGATCTTTCGATGCAGTACACGGGTGAGCTGCTGGGACAAACGTTCAATACCTAGCATGGTGCAATAGCAGAGGACAGGTTATCAATGAGAGTACACCTTAGATGCTATGAATGGTTTGACTGCATTGGGGAAGAATGATATGGACCAGAGACAGCAACGGAGGACTGGATGTCAAGAACTGCGCCCATCAGGACGGCGGCAGATGAGGACTCACCAGCGCCCGCGGCCATGCGGAGCGCGCTAGGGCACGAGCACTGCCTCGCCGAAATCCCTAAGGTGCCAGCTGCC
This sequence comes from Ashinkailepas kermadecensis, assembly GCA_034440615.1. Classification (NCBI taxonomy): domain Eukaryota; kingdom Metazoa; phylum Arthropoda; class Thecostraca; family Neolepadidae; genus Ashinkailepas; species Ashinkailepas kermadecensis. Next base: position 229,952 of record JAOTOM010004360.1, on the reverse strand, counting down.
GACGGCTCGGGAACGGTGCCAGCGGTTGTGCCGGACTGACCTGAGACGGAGAACAGGAAATTATTATATTAGGGAAGTAGCAGCTTTGATGAATGAAGGCGGGGTATAGAGACAAGCAATACCACTGGCTTACCAATCCTTTCATAGACGAGGGCGTGGATAAACGTGATCAATGCACTGTAAGTGAGGAACGAAAAATCTAAGATTAGACCAGAGGAGCGGGTTTCAAATGGCTATTGGACTGTAAGTGAGGGGAATAACACGGACCTGAGTCACCAGCAACGAAGGACTGGATGCCAGGAGCTGCACATGTGAGGACGGCGGCGGGGGTGGCAGTAGCGCCAGCTACCTGGGCAGCGCGAGTCGTACGATGGTCCCCGGACGGCACGGCGCCATCTCTGAGCGCCAGAGACGCCGAGCGACGGGCCGCGGAGGGGCCGCCAGCAGCGGCGGCAGCAGTGCAGACGGTTTCAGGTGCCACAGCTGGGCGGGTCGCAGGGGCAGCCGTCTCGACTTGAGCGCGAGTACGGCTCGCCCTCGCCGTGGCTGCCGTGGCTGCAGCGGTAGCGGAAGCTGCCCTCGCCGCCTCCCGCACCTGCCGCGCCTGCCGCTCCTCCCGCCTTTGCCAGCGCGCGGTGGTCTCGGCGTCGAGGCCCCCGATGTGGAGGAGCCTGGGACCGCGCTGGTCCGCCAAGAACGCGCGGTCCTTAGGCAGCTCTGGCTGGTGGGTCCTGCTGGCGATGTCAAAAAGCTTGCCCATGTCCGAAACCACGACCTTGACGAGGCGTGCTCGTGCTGTTTGTTGGCTTTTGCCCGATTTTTTTTGATGGCGTCCTTCCTGCTCCAAAGGCTTCTTACAACCTCTATGACGCGAGCACGATCACGAACGGGGATGGATACCCGCTTCCAAAGGTGTAGGATCTCTTCTACAACTGCCTCCATGCATTCCTCCATGGACACCTGGCTTTCGTCGACGACCGATGCCGCTTGTATGCGCTCGATGCGGATCATTTGCAGGCGGCCAATCACATCCCCTTTTGTTGGGAGCTGGGTTCCTGGCAACCGTCGTGGCAAAATGCCGAATTGAGAATGTGGTGTCTTCATTTTCTTTCGAAATATCTGGCCTTCCATGGCTAATACCTAATGCCTGCTGGACAACACAGGACGAAGCGTTGGTTATATTTATGTGCTCGCGCCCAAGTCGAGACGGCTCCCCCTGCGACCCGCCCAGCTGGGGCATCTGAAACCGTCTGCACTGCTGCCGCCGCTGCTGAATATAACCAAATATTTATAGTTATATTTATATTGGTTATTCCTAATATCCTTGCTTTTTTGTTTCGTTTACATTCGCATTCGTCAATAGCTATTGCGCAAAGATTGTCACAAAACAGCTGAATTTCCCGCGAAAACTTCCTCGCGTCCCTCAGTTGTGTGTACGTGGGAGGCAGCCGGGCTTGCTAGGCCTGCCATCTCTTGGCAGCCCAGGGAACCGCTCGAAACTTCCATACTTCAGAAGACGAAATCTGAGGTAATAAGACAGCTAGAATCTTGGGAATGGTGCCAAATGATCTAAAATGAATTTTCTCGACGATGTAATGCTCAAGCGGACTCATTTTTCCACCAGTCCGCTTATGAGATGCAAAAATGTCCAAAATTTGGTCCCAGCCAAAATCTTCAAGTGGCCGGGGCCATCAAAAGATGTGACAAATTTGCATTTCTGATGCTTGCATCGTGTTCAGCGGCCAAAAATGCATCAAATGAGGGGAGCTGCTATCGATTTTGGCAAAAAGTGTGCAAATCGGACCAACCTATTGCCCAGACACCCGGAGAGGAATGCAATTCTTCACGTACACCTGCCGCCAATGGGACCTCCCGGCAACTCAACTGGAAATAGACCAGTCCTGCCATGCGCCATCAGCGATCGATATGCCAATGCAATTTGCAGCAATTCTCGTGGTTGGAGCGGCGCTGCAACAATTAGAATCGTAACCGTCATGCCAAGTCTCCCAACGCATGGCAGCTGCGGAGTTCGCGCGTGACCTTGATCGGCCGGGTCGCTGTCGTATCGCCGACAAAGTTACGGTTCGCCCATAAAGCGTGGCCTGAGCGCGCCGCTGCGCGAGGCAGACGCTGCCGGTAGCTGAACCAGGCTGAATCGGGCCGGCGCCGCGCCGCATGCGCGCAGTATCTCGTGCTGCTCCGTGGTGGCCGGCGGCGGTGCTGAGGTGAGTTGCTGTGCGGATCGCAGGTAGGTGAACAGACGCTCTCTCCATCCGTGCGAGTAGGAGCTGGCACCAGTGTATTGGAGTTGGAGTTGTTGGAGTTGGAATGACTCCGGAATGACTCCGCCATTTTTGCTCAGAGGAGTTGGAGTTGGAGTCACTCCAGGATCGTCCAGCAGGAATTGGAGTGACTCCTATTTTAGCAAAGGAATTGGAATTAAGGAGTTAAATTTCATGCCAATTCCAGGTACATTTTTCCCCATTTACTGCGCATAATAATTGGTTATCGGTAGTGTTTAAATGTGTGGCAGAGGCATCAATTTGGTAACATTCATGGAACCAGGCTTGACCCGACCCTGACACGTCTGAAATTGAAGACAAGGTTTGGACCCGGCGTGCGTACGTGCGCCGGTACGTATCACTGGACAGTGATATGTTTCATGGTAAACATTGAGTCTAAAATGAGTTTTGTCCCCTGGCCAAACGAGATTCCGCCGCGGCTGCTTAGTTGGCGTATACACTGTCAAATTCAACTTGACAGCAGCTCGCGATCCCACTGCAAACGGCCCCACCATCCCTAATGTGGTACCCCTGGCTTGGGAATCATTATTATTATTATTGGGACTTTAGAGCGCGAAAACCCGTTTTGGCTTTTATGCTGGCGTGGGAATCACTGGTTCGCACCAAATACACTTCCGGTCACCACCGACGTTCGGATTTTCCGGTTCTGCGCGAGCGCACGAGGGCGCCAGATGCCGCTGTTGTCATGGCAACCAGTAGTGGCGTGCGGGTGGCGTGCGCGTGCATGACAGCGGCGAGGGCGAGACAGTGCGGGATTTGTGTGCGGTGTGTGAAGATGCCTGGCTACGGGAAGAAGACCGGCCCTTTGGACGCCTTTTTTAAGACGGCCTCAGACTCAGAAGATGTCCATGTGGACGATCCTGATCCCTGCCTTCCTTCGGCCGTAACCCAGGGTGTAAATGAAGCGGGTGGCGGCCCAAGTTCTGCCCTGACGCCATCAGTATCAGTATTGGATGCTTTCTTCACCGGACGGCATGTGGAGGGCGAAATCGTCACCTATACCTGCAAATTGTGCCATGCCGCTATCCGAGGGAAGATATCAGTGAGTTCCAATTTTAAGCGTCATCTGCGCCGAAAACATACATCTCAGCTGGCGGCCCATGAGAAGTTGTATGATAAAAGGGCGCCGCAGCCGGAGCGCACAAAATGTTCCAAGGAAGCGCAGTTAGACGAAGCCATCGTCACACTTATCTGCTGTGACCAGCTGCCAATAACTCAGGTCACATCATCCGCTTTCAAGAACCTGCTCCAGGTAAGGCATGGGCAGACATATACCAGAATAAAAAGCCGTGATCGGATCCATCGATCCCTTTATTGTCTTTTTTTGGGATCCTGGATACTTTGTGTTTCTCGAAGGATCTTCTGAGATCTGGGATCTTTTTAACTCGTCGATATATTTTGCGACCTTGATCTTTTTTGTACGATTCTCATCCTGGTACATGTCTGATCATGGGTCATGGGTTGGATGCAGGGCGTCCTATAAGGATTTTTAAATTTTCACGGGGGGTTTCACCCCGGTGTATCTAATATATGTAAGTTTTGTGAAGGGCCAGGATGTCATTTGTCTAACAGGTGACCATGCTCTTAACCAGCTTCAGCTTCCGGGGGGGGTTGCACTCTAACTTTTCGCGTCCTACTATGATATATCACCAGCATATTTTTATCTTACTTGAAAACCCCTTTCACTGGGGGATTTCCAGTTACACTGGGGAATTTCGTGACAATTGGGAGGATTTTCCCCCACTTAACATCTTAGCGGAGGCCCTGGTTTGATGTGTTTCATGGAACGTTTGCATTCTTGAAGCTTCGTATGGGCCCTAGTGGAGTTTTTTTTTCTCACGAATATGAATGAGCGTTGATGTGCCCTAAATACACAATTTCTACTTAGGACTCAGTTTTCTAGCCATGCTTGTTAACTGCAAAAAAACGCGAATTACGCATTGAAAAATAGTATTGGTAAAGTATTTATTTAACACGCGCACGTCCGGGGGGGGGGGGGCAGATATCTGCCCCCCCCTGCGGGTTTTCCTAATTTTCCGCCATACTAACTTGATTAGCAACGCCAAACCTCGTATGGCTGCTCATCAGTCTTTTCCGCATATCCTCAGAAATGTTTGCCCCTGGGTCATCTCAGGTCAGGTTACCAGGTCAGGCGAAGTGACCCAACATCCCTCGGAGTTCCAGGTGTTGCCACTGTCTCAGTGTTGGTCCGATCAAGATGAAACTTATAGGGTGTCATAAGGTCATCAGGGACTACAATCGTAATACCATATAATTTTATTATCAGTGACCTAAGGTCAGGTCAGAATTGTGGCCACCCCATTATAAACCTATGGAGGAAAACAAAACCTGTATAATTTCGCAGAAAGTGGTCCAATTTGATTTATATTGCCCATGTCACTGAGTTTTGGGTCACTTTCAACCATCGAACTCAATGTTTAGACCGGTGACCTTGACTAGGTCACCAAAGACCAATTAGGGTCATGTAAGCATTTCCCTCAATAACTTTTGACAGAATTGAGGTAGAAACACGATTCTACTTCCATTATGATTCTGATCGGGACGCGTCGAATGATATGCAACATGACCTGGTTAGGTCAATATTTGACCTTGACCTCCGGTCAAGGTCAAATGTTGATCTAACTGGTTCATGTGATATATCATTCAAAGCGTCTCAACGAGACAATCACAATGGTGCAGGTTTCATTGCTCTATCTTTATTTACTCAAATGTTATTCGCCAAAAACCACCCTGTCCCGTAGTAGCCCATTTGACCTTCTTTGACCTCTGGTGCCCTTAATATTGGTCAGAGCGGAAAAATGACCGAAATACTTCCGATAGAGCGTGTCACAAGCTATCCAACGCCGTGTTCTATTTGCCGCTACCTAACATAGTTCTGGAGATCTTAGGGTGGGGGGGCAGACATCTGCCCCCCCGGACCGGCGAAGTTGGCGCGGACCGCCGCGCGTGCGCGTGTTAAAAGAAAATTTATGTATATAACACTTGGCACGTTTTGGTACGAACTGTTTGTAGAGGTGTATTTTAGATATATATGAAAGTAGGCTAAATATTGCCTAAGATCTGGTAGACTCCATATCCCACCACACTTGCACTGTTCTGACACTTGCACAATAACAGTTAGAGAAACTATCAGCCGCGGCGGATTCCAATTTCGAGCGGGGGCCAAAGCAGATCTGAGAGTGTGGTGAAAGTGGGGGGGTGTCGGCAGGTTGCGAAATGCGAGCGATACAATTTGACACTGTTCAATCGCAGATGTGTGTGCCCGCCGAAATTTCATGTCGTTTTGACCGCAGTACGTATTCTGCCAAATTGTTACAAGTTATCCTTCCTGAGAAAATTTCACAGTTTCCGATGGAAAAATTAAGGCTGACAACATGCTGGGGTTGGGGAAACTGGGAGGGGAAAAATAGGAGATCCCGGTGGGCAAAATGCATCGGTTCGCCCCCGGGACTTTTCGACCGGGGGCCAGTTGCGACCCTTGCCCCCCGGAATACGCCGCGGCTGGAAACTATAATATGGCGGTTGGGGCCAAAAGCTGGGGCATAGCTAGTTTGGGCTTCCAAAAATGTTATAAAAAATAAGTGTAAAAAGCTTTTAACATTTTCAACATTTCTGAACTTTGGTCATTAAATTTCCTTTCAGGTTAAATTTTGACGCCGAAAATGGATCAAACCAGCACTTTTTTAAATTCCACTATACAAAGGCATTGTTTGACGGCCTACAATTGCTTTGTTACAGGTCGCTGCCCCAGCATACAAAGTACCGTCATATGAGAAGATGACAAACACACTCATACCAAGACGAGTTGACAAGATCAAAAGGGAAATCAGTGCAGTGCTTAGGTCTGTTGATTCCGTGGGTCTGACCATGGATATATGGACAAGCCGCACATTGACAGCGTACATGGGGTTGACGGCCAGTGTAGTGACGCCGGACTTCGTGGCCAAAACGTTATATTTGGCATGCAGAGTGATCCACGGTTCGCAAACGAGCGACAAAATTTGGACCGAGTACTCTGAGCTAATCGCTGAGTGGGAACTGGAGAGAAAGGTGAACCGGGTAGTAACAGACAACGCATCGAACATGCTGAAGGCATTTGCGCAGACCGTGCCAGGCTTTGACTCCAACATTGGGGATGACTGGGACGAGCTAGAGCCGACCGACCACGAGGATCACGATGTGTCCGGTCTGTACTGTGATGGCGACCTCCAGATGACTCTGAAGGACGTCACACTGCAGTCGGGTTGTGCATGTCACACGTTACAACTGTGTGTGAAGGACGGCCTGAAGCGGGAAGTGGACTCGGTGGTGGATAACGTCATCAGGAAGGCGTCCAAAATCGTCTCATCCACCAGGCACAGCGTCTCGGACGCTGAACTCCTGCTGGCAGAATCCGGAACACGGTTTAATGTCGCAAATGCGAACCGCTGGAATGCTCAGTGGAAAATGCTTAAGAAATTCCACTCTGTCGTCACCAAACATCCGTCGATCCAAAACAGATTGCAGGCATGCACGAAGGGCAACATCAAGATGACGAAGCATGAGCTGGACATGATAGGTGAGATCATTTCAATTCTGGAGCCATTCCAGGAGGCCACCGCACTGTTCGAAGCCGACGTCTGTACCAGCAGTAAAGTCATACCAGCCATCAAAAGCATGCATGGTGTCCTCAGTGAATTGGAAGACAGTGTAGTGTCAACGAAGAAGACAGTGAAGGCGCTCAGTCAGAGCGTACACAAGAGGTTTGACGGCCTGATGGACGATCCTTTGCTGGTATCCGCGGCCCTTTTTGACCCAAACTTTGGGTGCACTTGGCTGAACAGTGATGAGTAGACTCAAATCAGGAGCGTGTGCAAGCGGACTGTGAAGAAGGTGCTGAAGGTGGTGTGGTGGAGACTGCCTCGCCCTCGACATGCGAAGACGAAGAAGTGGCGAACACAGATCAGAACGAGAGGGGCCCTGGCCTGTTCTCATACTTGAAACGAAAGCGTAAGAGCACACCGATGACCACGTGCCGCAATGACCAGGTGGACGACGAGAGGGACCGATATGTAAGAGAGGCAGAGCGGCTGGACGGCACGTGTGACCCTTTGTCGTTCTGGAAAGATAGGCGTGATGTCTACTCCAAACTGTCAGAGGCTGCCAGGGCAATCTTCGCCCTACCGGCCTCCAGTGCGCCGGCCGAGCGTCTGTTCTCAACAGCTGGCGACATCTGCCGTGCCAGGAGAAATCGGCTAAAGCCCGCTATGCTGGAACGACTGGTGTTTGTGAAGCGTAATACCCGGTAAAACGTCATGTGTCCGTCTGAGTAACCGAATACACGCCAGATGGTTTCTAGAATGGTTTGTATATTTTGGGTCACTTTATAGTTATTATATCGTTGTGCATTGTGATCAGAGATGCAGCCAGGATTTTCTGAAGGAGGGGGCCAGCTATTAGTGCCGAAGGAGGAGGGAGGCCAACTTTGGATGATGGGCAGTTTCAATGGCAAAATGGTAAACTATCGGCCGTAAGGGAGGGGCCAATGTCCCCTTGGCCATCCCCGTGGCTGCGCCCCTGGTTGTGATTAAAACCATGATTTTTTCACGCCGGACACAAAAACAACAGCTGCGCCAAAATCACTGGACTGGACTGGTGGCGGCTTGAGACAGCGAGTCGGGGCCCTGTCCGGCGGCAACTTCATTTGAGGGGCCAGACCTTGCCCTAGACCTTTCGCCCCCACCAATTAATCGTGAACCCGGGGACGGCACCAAATCCTTACGAGCGAGGGCGGCGGCCGAGCCGGTCCTCGCCAACTATGGGATTTGTTACATATGAGAGACACTACACCACGGCGAGACTCATGGGACAGACCTGGTAACCGGACACATCGCCTTGCACCTGGTAGTTGTTTCTTCGGATTTCTGACCAGGATATGGCGAGCAAATCATCCGGCGTTATACATATATTAAACATGCTGGGCTGTGTATAAAATTAAAAAGGACGGAATGAAAAAGGAATTAAGGAGTTTGATTTTACTCTTTTTTCACCCGGAATTAGGGATGTCTTATCAAAGAGGAATTAGGAGTCGGATTTTAACTCCTTTTTGGCATGACCCGGAATTTGGAGTCATTCCACTTTGTGAGGAAGAGGAGTCGGAATTGGAGTCACTCCTCATTTGGAAAAAAAATAGTCTGAATGGAGTCATTCCTTTAATTTACTTCAACTCCAATACACTGGCTGGCACAGCGATAGGGTACTGTTGCGTGGCAGCCGGACGGTGCAGGGTTATGGTAAATGTTCATAAAGAACCCGTCTATCGGGAATATGGACATTTGAGGTTTTCTGAGGTGCAAGGCGATATTTGTTTTCATTGGGAATGGGCTTACGTGACTACGACGCAATAAATGCGACCGGTGACCGACGTAATAAATGTGAAGAAACTGAGAAAGATTTCGTCGCGCTAAGTGCGCAAACAATTACGGTTTGCAGTGATGAAAATCTCAAAATGTATAATTTGATCTAGTGCATTTTTGGTTGCCAGGTGGGGGGAGGGCGGCTTGGCTGCGCCTCTGGCTCGGAGCGCTACAGCTAAGTGGTGGAGCATCCTATACCTTTGGTGGACTTGGGCCCCACCATCCTTGCTTTGGCCCCACCAGCTTTTTGCTCTCTTAACATGGGACCCTATGAGATGGGGCCCACCAACAAAATTGGCAGCACGAATAAACCTCAAACTCGCCCATCTCACCCACGCTACAGCTAGTCTGTCCGGCGTTTTGGTGGCTCCTTGGGAACACGTCTTCCCCCCCTCCCTTTGCCTAGCATTTTTGACACCTAATGCTTCCTCAATGAACGTTTCATGGGAATAATCGACCCCAACAGTTCGATGCCCCACAATAATTTTGGTAGCAACTGAGCAACTGATATTGTCATCCAGAAATGTTGATTCAGAATTAGCTAGACGGCGCTATGTTCTGTATGGGCACATGATTAAATTTCATGAAATCTCATGGGAAAATACACCATTCCGACATATAAACATGGCAAACTCACCAGGAAGACCGGCAGTATTGGCAGTATGGCCCGAATGTCCGCCGCTTATGGTATGTCGTGGTAAAATATACAACGTTCTAATATTATACTTTGTCACGAGTTAGACGATGTACTGTATATTACGCCGCCTCGATTAGTTTCCGCGTGCCTCCTTCGGTATGACTGACGGGGGTTATGGGTGCTGCATGGCCACTGCAGTCGACGCGACGCGACTGCTGGTCGCGGTTTCTTGCGCGACACGTCGAGATGATTTTGTTTGATTTTCATCGACCAGATTCTCTACCCTGTTGATGTTTTCTGGTGCCCGCTCTGTCTTTCTTCGACCGCTAACTTTGGCGCCAAGGCTGCTTAGGTTTCCCTCGTGTGCAAATTGCTGAGTCAATCTTAAGATACGTGATATGATGGCGCCTTTCTCGTTTTTAAATGCGTCTGGAATTTAGTTTGCGTCAACACCACAGATTTTGTTTGCCCGTAAAATTGAATTATCTTAGCTTCCTCCTCGTTATTATACGGAAGCATTACGGCCATTAATAAAGAATGTCGCCCAAATTTCCATTTAGCAGTGCACGTGCGTATGATAAAATCACGCGATTTGCCTAAGTGGTTTTTTCGACGTGAAGAAAACAAATGTAATCCTTCTTGGTGCACCCTGTACATGTCATACATGAATGAGTATTTTTTTTGGATTGGGGTCATGGGTGTCGATTTGTATGCTTTTGATGGCGTCTTGCCACGCTTCCCAATGTTGGTTTGACCTTCACCAATAATTTCAACATTTAGCATGGGACGCTATAGGGTGCTCCCAAATCCATTTGGTCGGCTCGTTTCCTCCTGTATAGGGAATTCTGCTGTGTTGTGTGTTGGAAAATTGTTCAGAAAGAACGGGCTGGAAACTGATATTTTCTATATGAAATATCGGCGATTTTGGATATCACGAAGCGGTGGTGGTTATTGGTTTTACGACACTTCGACCGTTAGGTCATGGAGTGTCGCCAATCTCTCACGCCGGTTGGCCGCGGGTGAAGAGTAGCGACTGGTGAGAGTCGAACCCACAATCTCGATTGTGAGACGGGAAACTTATCCCTAGATTTCATGAAGTGAAAGACAACATTCGTCTTCATCTTGAATGGGTTTATGTGACAACCATACATACATGGGTGTTTTTTTTGGAGGGAGAGGGGGGCTCGATATGCATTTAGAGGGAAAAAACTAGAGCGCGTTTATATACATCATTTAGACGATGGGACCATTCATTGCCGCGGGAAATGAGTCATTTTGTATTTGAAAGAAAGGTTTGAAAAAAATAAAATTCAGATTTTTTCAAAGGGAAGAATGTTAAGTTAGGTCAGATAAAAAGAATAAAAAGTTAGGCTAGGTTAGGTTAGGTTAGACTAGCTTAGCTTAGCTTAGTTTAGTTTGAGTTACATTTCGTTTCGCTACGTTACGTTATTGGTGCAATGGTTGGTCGGCAACTGAGAAACACGCATTTCCCGCGGGAATAAATAGCACGTTCAGAATTAAGAAATTAAGCACGTTCAGAAACGTTTCTACAATATTGTTGTGTTCTAAATGCCTGCTCTGGTCTGAAGTAAACATTTACCTTTGCTCTGATCTTAACCACTAAAACTAATGGTGTTTTCTGAGAAAGAATCGCTGTAAGAGGTGACTAAGGGGATTGGGAATGGGCCTACGTGACTACGACGCAATACATGTGAAGACACTGAGAAAGGTTTCGTCGCGCGAACAATTACGGTTTTGAGTGATGAAATCTCAAAATTTCTAATTTTATCTAGTGCATTTTTAGTTCCTAAGGGGGGCCTTGGCTGCCCCCACCCCACACACACACAAAAAAAATAGGCCGCTCCCACCCCATGCATACCATACATACGTGGACGAAACCATGGGGCAGATGCCGCCTAAGCACAGATTGCAAATTGTGGCAAGTGCACGCCCAGATTTTCGTGACCGGACGCCTGGTGCACACCTAACCCGGCAAACTACACTCCCGGTACACATATAATTTCCAGGTTGTATGCCGACGACCAGCATGGCTTGGAACTCCACTGTGAGGGGCACAGCACAGCAGGGGTTTTCTTAAGTGGCGGACCAAAAAATGCCATGAAACACAGACCGCTTTCGGCGTGCTTTGCGCTCAGAAAATTCCTGGTTTTGCGTGGTGAAAATACTTATTTTTCCTCTTTGATCAGTGTATTTTTGGTTGCTAAAGGAGAAGCCCCCTAGTGAAATAATCCCATGGGATTGGCATTTATTATCCATGGGACATGGGATCCCATATGTCCCATGGAGGAAAACCTGGATTGTCCCATGATCAAAACCAAATCCCATTGAAATATACAGAATCCATGGAAAAACCAGAACAGTCCTATCGTAGAATTGGGGCAGTTTCGTATAGCGTACCAGAACCCCGTTACGACTTTTAGGTGCCCGATCCCTCAGGCATCCACGAGTCTTCCCCTTTTTGGGCAACCGTGCCTATAACATGCCGAGAGACTGGTCTAAGAGATTTCAAGTGCGGTATAGCAACCTGCATCTTGTAGTTGGGTAATATAGCATGAGAAGTAATGTTCAAAATCAGGAAAAATGCAACATAACCTAACGTAGCCTAACCTTCCATGCAGGAAAACGTTTTTAATGGAAAGTTTTTGAACATGTGTTTTCTTGGCATTTTATTAAAATTAAAAACACCTAAACTAAGTTAACTGAACCTAACCTAGCTGTTTTTGAAGATTTTTTTTAAAGCCTGACTTAAGCTAACCTAAACTACCACAAACTGCTTTTGAAGAAAAACAAGTTTTTATAATTGAAAAATATCACACATTTTTCTGTTTTTCTTTGCAATATGCAAACACTCAAGTTCGTTTTAATCAACAAAAGACAACTTCATTTTTTAAAAAAGAAAAAAAAGAATAGAAAATCATGAATATCAAAATTTTGACAAATTTTCACAAGAGCGAATGGTTTCATCCTCTTCATGTTCAGAGTCGTGTCTGTACATTTTTTTGCTGGAATGCTATGTCGGGTCTAAAGGAAAAAGTTTAAACCAACCTAATATAACCAAACCTAACCCTTTGTTTGCCTCATGGAGGTAAAATGTGTGCAAAACTTATCTTGTAGATACCTTAAGCAGCAATAATACCTTTTCGATTTTAGTTTTTTTTTAAAGCAAGAGCTTAGACTAGGTTAACTTTGGTTTTCTGAAGCTTAGCTTTATTCTTCCCTATATATTACCCCACTTGAAGGCCTACTTTCTGCTATTATTTTGCTTGCCAACTGAAAAGTAAGGAGTATATGAGTGCCGGGAGTGGCTGAGATGCAACATGTTGGCTGACCTTGCAAAAAGACCTGATAAATATACGTCAAATATCGTTTGTTTGTCATTCAAAATATGCGTGTCGTACATCGTTTCATCCTGTTTGCATGAACATGCTCTGGGAAGACCAGTGGGGTTTATGCTGGGTCATAAATCCCATCAGGGTATGGGCTTCCCCACTGGGATTTCTCAGTGGGAATCCCTGGAGAATTCATACTGGGAATAGTATAAAATCCCTCGGAGATTCTGTAGGAATCCCATGGTGGATTCCCATAGGGAACCGCATGGGATTCCCACACGATTGTCTCTTGGGGAGTGTTTCATATCCTGACAAGGACAATCCCATGCAATTTGATGGGTCAATCCCATGGGATTTTTTCACTAGGGCCGCCCGCCCTCGGCTGCGCTTCTGGCCACAGTTGATGCACTTCCTATCCCACTTCGCATCCCACTTCGTGTCCCACTTCCCATCCCGCTTCCCATCCCACTTTCCTACCCACTTTCCTACCCACTTCCAATCCCGCTTCCCACCCCACTTCCCATCCCACTTCACATCCCACTTCACATCTTCCACACACCGCCACCAACAAATTCGGAGACATATCTGTTTCCCTCCAGAGGAGATCCGAAAGTAACGTATGGATATATTCCAATGAAATGTTAAATCATTTTGGTGCGTTTTGTTCTAACTCACGCGTTCTTTCCGGTGAGCCGCAGTGTCGGCTTTTCGTTGCTTTGCGGGGCCTGTCGTTTCTCACTTCTTCGGGCAATTATTGCTCAGCTACCTACATGTCTGAACTTCTTGACTCATGCCTGAACGACTCAAGTACACTGCTTGGCTGAGACAAACTGGCCCTGCAGCATGCCTGGCAGGCCCAGGATACCTTTATTAGAAGAGATATCAAAGTTTTCCTTCAAGCTCGCATGACGTCATCTGAAGTTTTTTTTTATTATGGTATGAATTTGGTTGCAGAACACTTTTGTCAAATCATACGCAATGGTTACTTTTATTTTGTTTCCGCAACACGAAAATTTGTCTTCCGCTGACCAGGTGAGTTATAATCTTATTCTGTTCCTTCCAGTGAGTATTAGCTCAGACACATTTTGGTCATGCAATGTTGTGCAATTTAAGCATATGTCTCACACTTAGTATCAAGGTGAAGTTATCATGAGATAACAAGTGAGTAATTCCTATATTTATGTTGAATCTTTCCATCGATAATGATAAGATTATTGTAAAATGGTTAATATGTATTAGAAGCCCCAGGTTCATTTTTAATCACGATTTTGTTTTTCTGTTGTTTTCTAATGTGATTTCAATGAATTTGACACTCATTTCTTCGGGAAATGAAAGCTTCCTATGATAAAAGCAATTCAAGGTGAAGTACTTCTATCCAATAAATCAGTCCAAGAAAAGAATATCAAAACCATTCAAGTAACTTAACAAAAGCAAAAAGAAGCAAATCAGATACATGTCATCCTACCTCAACAATATATGGGAAGTGTGGGTAAAAGGTTTTGGGTGTGGTGGTATAAAATGAAAAATAGCATACAATTATCAGTAAAATTAATGTAACCTAACCTAACCTAACCTACTGATGTTGGATGCCCTAAAACCTACAGATGTCCAATCGCTTAAAACGCTTAAAAATATTGAATTGCCTATAACCTACGGATGTTGGATTACCTAAATAAGACTAAAATGTGATTTTATATATATATATATATATATATATATATATATATATATATATATATATTGTGTGGGCTTTCGGAGGGACCTCCTGTCAGTGGCGGATCCAGTGAGGGAAACTAGGGCATGTGCCCCCTCCCCCTGGAAGGTAGCTTCCCTCCGACCAGGAAAAGGCGTCTCTCCGCGAAGGCTTGAGTGCACCCCGTCTTCCATCGAATTTTTCAGCCAGAGGTTCCCCTCCAGGTACTTTCGCGGTGGCGACCCTCCAGACACGTGTTCCCTCGCAGATGGCAGTTCCTGGATCCGCCCCTGCCTTCTGTGGCAGCTATGGGTTTTCTGTGGCGGTTATGGGGCCTCTTGTGACAATGGGCCTCCTGTGGTCGCTACCGCCCCCTCCCCCGCCCCTGTTATGGTCTAGGGGCCTTCCGTGGCGGTCGGATCATTTAAGCGGTCTCCTGTGGTTTTCTTCCAGGAACTCTACTGCCATTGAGGGGGAGAAGCTATGGCGCCCTTAACCCCCCCCCTGACTGTCCTTTCGTCTGCTCTTGAACGAGTGTGACAACTTGACTACGTAAAGTTGATGGTAGGGGGAGCCTACCGATATCGAGATAATTCCATTTAATTTTGGAGCTACTTAGTAGTCAGCCTGCCGGAAACGGCACTTTGTTCGGCAGGAAGATTGCTACTGGTTTATTTAGGATATACTTTTCTGAAGCTGAAGAATAGGTATTTCGATTGACGTACGTCAAAGTACTCTTTATTGCCATAAAACATGCAAGATAGCGTAGAGAAAATCGTTAAAAATGCATGTAGCCCAATGGTGAAGGGAAACCTGCCAGCCTAATGCGACTGCTCGATCAAACTAACTTCGTGGGGGGCCGGGCACGCCCAGCAGACACTTGCACGCCCGGCGAGAGCTCGTCGAAACCTGCGATGGTTTGCGGTTTGAGCCGTATACCACACCGATGTTGCTGGGATTTAGCGTGGGGCCTATGGGCATTGCCTGGGAAGAATGGCATAAAGCACCATTTGTCACGCCAACTATGACTTGTGGTCCCACATTCAGGGCACCATACCTAGGAGCTAAAATAAATCGCTACCAAATACACTGACATTTGCCAACTGCACCGATTCTATGACTAGCACGGCGCCAGCGAGCATCGCTTCAAGGTCATGTTTGCGGCTTTTCTCCTTTTCTTTTTTACCACGGTACTATGCAATAAGCTAACCCGTCTCAACATAGGCGTCACTACGGCGGGGACGGGGGAGGGGCTGCGGTACCACCGTGGCGGACCACAAACTCAGATCATTGCTGTTTAAATCCGGGACTTTGGTACAAACCTAACCCAGCCTGACCTAACCTAACCTAACCTAGCTGAGCCTAGCCTAATCTTTGTTCAGATTAAAAAATACAACTCAAGGCTCGACAAATACAAAATACCTAACCTGTCCTGGCCAAACCACTTTTTTCCTTTACGGAGGAAAAACGTGTAATCAACTTATCTCGTATCCAAACTAAACTGTAATATTTACTTCTAAGACACATTTACTTATAATGCACATCGAACGAGTGTATGTATCCGGCTTGGCAACACTGACCTCCTGTGGCACCACATACTTTGTAAATTTGGACAGGAGCCTTTCTGGCGATCCCATACGCAGGGGTTGCTCCAGGGAGGGGAACGCCGCCCCCCCCCCACACACACACTCGAAAAACGCAAATGGCACTCACCGCTAAGCGTCTCCGTGCAAGTGCTAGACTCACCCATTGTAAATTCCCGGCGGCATCCTCCCTCTTCCTCAGGTATTTTTCCTCGCTAGAGGCGCCCCTCTGATTTCTCCGGAATGCCCTCGGGCCGCCTGGCATCGTGTCACGGCCACCACTTCACTCCCACATGAGGCCTGAGACGTCTCCGGCACCGACTACAAATGCATTCTATAAAGGACACTTCCACGACAGCAGAGTTGACAGCAGAGGGGCGTCGATGGCCGAAGTGGGGAGGTGGAGTCTCCCCACTTCGTTAATGTGATCGTTAATGATCGTTAATCGTTAATGGCGCCTATGGGTGAGGAACAGCGCGTGTCCCGTGTGTTCCCAGATGCAGTTTGTGTTGAGGCAGCTAGCCAATTATTTTCACTCTCCCATTGCGATGCTGTTTTATCGATACCCTTACACGTAATGTTCCGCACTCCATGGATGCGTTCCTGTGTTCATGGATGCAGTCGCGCTCGTTTTTCCAGTGCGATGGGAACCAGTGAGCACCTGTGTTCCTGAGGTGGTGTGTTTGGTTCCAGCGTGCAGCAGCTGTGCCAGTGAGCACACTGTGACTTGGCGTGCGGCTGCCGGCGAATCTGCTGACCACCATGCCGTCCTCGGACGTTCAGGAGCCCGCCGTCACCTTCACGGTGAACGGCAAGCCGCACACAGGTCAGTGGCCCCATACTTTGGCGGGCGCGGCATTCTGGGTGGTCATATTCAGATGTCAGACGGTACCAAAGTGGCACTCACGCAAATCAAAGCAGGCATGCCAGCACGCAACAGCTGATTATAGGAGTGTCTGAAGCATCCGTGAATGCATCAAATGATGTGCTTGCTGCTGGTAGTGCTGATCAGTGGCCCATGTCGACCCAAAACGAACTCAAATGAATCCTGGCGTGAATGTCATGGAGCCATGAAGATAACAACTTGAAGTGATTTGTAATGGCTTAATAATTTTGTTGAGCTGCTACTGTTGAGCTGTTGAGCTGCTAATACGGAAATGTGCGCTTGGGCCGTCGCCTGGCCAGCGGCTTCTCGGTCACGTATGACCATCCAAGAGCGGATCCAGGGGTTCAAAGGTGACATGCCCCGCCTTCTAAGAGGCCGGTTGTTGTCGATATTTGGGCCCAAAGTGGGATTTTCTCGAAATCTAAGACAATTATATGAGTTAAATACTGTCTTGAACAGACCCAATTAGTTATACCTGTTCAAATGAAACTTGCTAACACTTTCACCTCTCCCATTGTTCCCACGCGCCTGTCACCGTCTCCCCTGGTGTCACACAAACCAGTGTCGATCACTCAAGTGCACGGCTTAATTCAGACACATTTTGCCAGCGATATGAACAAAATCGGGGTAGCCATACATTTTTCGGAAGTTCATTTCACATGGCTCATCATAATTTCGCCGACAGCGGACGGGCCGCGGCCTCCTGTCCGGCTTCGGTGTTGGTTACATCACACGCTTGAGCTATTCACCATAATGCCGTGCGGATAATGGCATGCTTCCCGCGAAGATTGTGCACGTGGTACCATCATTTGCTGTCACATGCTTCACCACGACGGGAAATTCACCTGCTGCAGGGATTGCGTCACCTCAGCGGTGATGGGTGACAGGCGCAGCCAATGGGGCTCCGGGATCCAGCTTGCCTTAGGACCCAATATCCACTAGATGAAACGCCAAATTTTTAGATTTCTGCTGACGCAAACCCGAAATTTTCGGCTCACTTCGCGCTCTCGAATCTGTTTCATCACATTTTGGGTCGACCCCCTCCCTTAGGAAGATCCTGACTGCGCCACTGGTTGGTGATGCAATGCCGCACACTCCACCCGATATTCCGGACCTCTTCAGCAGTCCCGATGCCGGCTTGCGTTCAGCGCGCAAAACTGCGCCCAGTGCGGGCTGTCCACGGTGCTGGGTATCGGTTTTGCTGACTCATGATGCTGACTTGAACAATTGTGACTGCCGTCGGCGGTACATGACCTCCGCCTGCTGTCCCTGTGGCCTTGATCGACGCTCTCTAGCCGCCGCCGCGTTTGCAGCGAACTGAGCACGGGCGTAGCCAGAAGTTTTTTGCGCCGGGGTTCCGCAGAAATTGTGTGATTGTGCAGCCGGTTTTTTTTTGTCGAGAGCAGCAAGGTGTGATGTGTGCAGCTGTTTTTTTTACGAGTGGTATGCTCTCACATACCACTCGCATTTGTGTGGCATGTGACTGCGAGAAACAGCGTGACTGCCGGTATGAACAGGCAAGTGGCCCATCCCCTCCCTCTCCCCGCCTCATTCACCGCGCAGTCCATTGGACGGTCATGCCTTCGCCCATGGCTGTTGACACGACCAGTAGTGACGGGAGCCGGGAATACCGTCCCCATCCAGCTCTGACCGAGGTAGATCGTACCCACCGATGCTGTACCAACTGTGTATTTACCACAGCTGTTTACAAGCCATTTGCCTGCGAGAGTGAACAGTGGTGGATCCGGTTGGGTACGGGCGATGCCCCTTCCCCTCGCGAAGGTGGCCGGATCTGGATCAAAATTGGCCTTATTCACTATTTACTACAAAACTAGAAACATTTTATTAGGAATATATTGTAATATCAAGCTGACCTCAGGAACCATCCGAATCCGATGAGTTTTTTTGTTCATCAAAATGTACGGTAATGTTTGTATTTCGCCCTGTCAAGTCGGCTGACTGGATTCACCACTGAGAGTGAAGCGAGCCGACAGCATGACAAAGGCGCAGTCAGTGTCGGAGCACCTTTTTTTACTACAGCAACGTATCGCCCATTGCCATCACGCATCAGCAACGTATCGCCCATTGCCATCACGCATCAGCAACGTATCGCCCATTGCCATCACGCATCAGCAACGTATCGCCCATTGCCATCACGCATCAGCAACGTATCGCCCATTGCCATCACGCATTCATTAATATATATCGTATAATTTCTACTGCGGAATCTTGTTATAAGTGACACTAGCCACAATTAACTTGAGATGGGTATGTGCATGCGTGTAAGCGCGGTTTCTTCACTTATCAGTAAATCCATGTAGCTTATGACTCTTGTTGCACATGGTGAAAGTACGGAAATTAAATACGAGCAGCAAAGCATGTGGGGACTTGGGAAGTCTGCAGTCTGGGGCTCTGCAGTCACTTGCGCCGATTCAGTAGACTGCGATGTGGATGCATTGTATTTGAGAACACAAAATTGTATTTAAAAAGTCAGATTACATATATGCAAGCGATGACTATTCCGCACCATCGTAAAAAAATGTAAAAGCAACAGGCTTGGCAATAGGAGCGAAAGAACAGTTACGTACCAGTGTGATTAAACGCCCTCACGTACGCACGTACAATTTAATCCCGAATGTTTATTGCGTGACTGGTATCGTTTTCGGCGTGTCAAGTTACCCCCACCCCAATTAAATTTTCCCCACTCAATGCGGTTACAAGCGCAGACATTGACGTGCCCTGCGATCAATAATCATGGCCTTGCTTTAAGTTTTCAAAAAGGTTGTTCGTCTTGAGAAAGGAAAGCATGCTCTGAGTTTGGTGCTTATATGTTGTAACTACTCCGATTGGCGGCACTTTGAAGATTTTGAAACATCACTCACTTTGACTCGTTCCGTGTCAGTGACCTTTGATGTCCTGGACATAACGATTTTCAAAATATGCAGAACAGATGAATAAGAAGGTATTGACAATTTGGTGTCTGCAACTACTCACTCTTCCGCTGCCATGGAAAATCTGATGGGACTCACGAGACCCTCCCCCCCCCCGGTCCGGCGAGGGTTAGACTTGAAGTTGGTCGAATTAGGCGGGAAGCAAAGCATAAGACATTCTTACGAGTTCACGTTCCAGAAAGAAGAACAACCATGCACGACATCGCTTGTAACATCATGACATCGGTGGCATACATCTCCCGAGTCTTCTGATGACCTGGCCTCATGACATTATGCGAGTAACTCCCCTGTACCGACAGTACTGTACCGAGTAACTCCTCTGTACAGACAGTACTGTACCGAGTACCTCCCCTGTACAGACAGTACTGTACCGAGCAACTCCTCCGTACCGACAGTACTGTACCGAGTAACTCCTCTGTACCGACAGTACTGTACCGAGTAACTCCCCTGTACCGACAGTACTGTACCGAGTAACTCCCCTGTACCGACAGTACTGTACCGAGTAACTCCCCTGTACCGACAGTACTGTACCGAGTAACTCCCCTGTACAGACAGTACTGTACCGAGTAACTCCTCTGTACCGACAGTACTGTACCGAGTAACTCCCCTGTACCGACAGTACTGTACCGAGTACCTCCCCTGTACAGACAGTACTGTACCGAGTACCTCCACTGTACAGACAATACTGTACCGAGTAACTCCTCTGTACCGACAGTACTGTACCGAGTAACTCCCCTGTACAGACAGTACTGTACCGAGTAACTCCTCTGTACCGACAGTACTGTACCGAGTAGCTCCCCTGTACCGACAGTACTGTACCGAGTAACTCCCCTGTACCGACAGTACTGTACCGAGTAACTCCCCTGTACCGACAGTACTGTACCGAGTAGCTCTCCTGTACCGACAGTACTGTACCGAGTAACTCCCCTGTACCGACAGTACTGTACCGAGTAACTCCCCTGTACAGATATTACTGTACCGAGTAACTCCCCTGTACCGACAGTACTGTATCGAGTAACTCCCCTGTACCGACAGTACTGTACCGAGTAACTCCCCTGTACCGACAGTACTGTATCGAGTAGCTCCCCTGTACCGATATTACTGTACCGAGTAACTCCCCTGTACCGACAGTACTGTACCGAGTAGCTCCCCTGTACCGACAGTACTGTACCGAGTAACTCCACTGTACCGAGTAACTCCCCTGTACCGATATTACTGTACCGAGTAACTCCCCTGTACCGACAGTACTGTACCGAGTAACTCCCCTGTACCGACAGTACTGTACCGAGTAGCTCCCCTGTACCGATATTACTGTACCGAGTAACTCCCATGTACCGACAGTACTGTACCGAGTAACTCCCCTGTACCGATATTACTGTACCGAGTAGCTCTCCTGTACCGACAGTACTGTACCGAGTAGCTCCCCTGTACCGACAGTACTGTACCGATAGTACTGTACCGAGTAACTCTCCTGTACAGACAGTACTGTACCGAGTAACTCCCCTGTACCGACAGTACTGTACCGAGTAGCTCCCCTGTACCGACAGTACTGTACTGAGTAACTCCTCTGTACCGATATTACTGTACCGAGTAACTCCCCTGTACCGATATTACTGTACCGAGTAACTCCCCTGTACCGACAGTACTGTACCGAGTAACTCCCCTGTACCGACAGTACTGTACCGAGCAACTCCCCTGTACCGACAGTACTGTATCGAGTAACCCCCCTGTACCGGCAGTGCTGTACCGAGTAGCCCCCCTGTACCGACAATACTGTACCGGGTAACCCCCCTGTACCGGCAGTGTTGTACCGAGTAACTCTCCTGTACCGGCAGTACTGTACCGAGTACCTCCACTGTACCGACAGTGCTGTACCGGCAGTACTGTACCAAGTACCTCTCCCGTACCGGCAGTGCTGTACCGGGCGTCGGCGGAGGGCGAGCCGGCCGACGTGTCGGCCACCGCCTCCCTGGCCGACTACCTGCGCTTCCACCAGCACGCGCCCGGCACCAAGACCATGTGCCGCGAGGGCGGCTGCGGCGCGTGCGTGGTGACCGCCCGGATCGCCGACCCGGCCACGGGCGAGCCGCGCACGCTGGCCGTCAACGCGTGTCTGGCGCCGCTGCACGCGTGTCGGGACTGGCGCGTGCAGACGGTGGAGGCGCTCGGCGACCGCCGCGCCGGCTACCACCCGGCGCAGGTGCGGCTGGCACAGCTGAACGGCACACAGTGCGGCTACTGCAGCCCCGGCATGGTCATGTCGATGTACAGGTGAGCCGGGCCGGCTGGCCGACGGCGCGTCCGGGTTCCCGCAGAATGGACACCTGGTGGCTTAGTGGATTTAGCTCGATAGCAGCGGTGTATCAGCGGTATATCAGCGACATATCAGCGATACATCACCGGTATATCAGCGATATATCAGCGACATATCAGCGATATATCGGTGGCATGTCGGCGGTATATCAGCGGCATATCAGCAGTATGTGAGCAGAATATCAACAGTATATTTTTTTGTCTAATGTCGACCCCCGCTTCGTATGCAGCAGCCTATCCTATTTCGCTACACGCACTATTGCAGGCTCGATTGATATTAGGCTTTCCCATCGCCAGCTATTCAAGAGTTATGACAGCCAGCTTAGGATTGCCTCAGGATGCGAATACATACGTCATTTGTCTGTTGTTTACTACAACTGGTTACATCCTTTTTTTGTCTTTTTGTTTGCAGATAGGCCACCACCAGTTATTAGTAGAAGTAGCCCCAGGAGCATCTCAGCTAGGTAGCAAGCTAGTAACACCAAGGAACTCCTGGGGCCAATATATATCAACCAATATATCAACAGTATATCAACAGTATATCAGCAGCATATCAGCACTATATCAACAGAATATCAGCAATCTATCAGCGGTATATCAGCGACGTATGTGTGCGGTATGTGGGGTGTGCCTAGCAGTGGATTCGGCACCTTCCTTCGGGATGTGATGCTGATGAGATTGTCTATGGTGGCACGATGGGTGTGATGGGAGGAGCTTGTGATTGTTGAGGGTGTTATGCGGTAGCAAGTGAGTGGTGCTAGATAGGCTGGGATATATAGCTTCCTAGGAACTTGGGATAAGGGATTGATTGGGGTGGGAGTATGTACATTCCTAGTACCTTTTCTAGATAGGCTTAACCCAGATGGGCCCCTGTGGCTCTTATTAAGCCTTAATACTTTATGACTTTACGTATCAGCGATGTATCAGTGCCATATCAGCGGTATATCGGCGGTGTATCAACGGTAGTTAGTTATTTGGGCTTTAGGGCGCGTCGGCTTCATCGGTCATTCAGCGCCCATATATCAGCGGTATATCAGCCGTATATTAGTGGAATATCACTGGCATATTAGGGATTATCAGCGGTATGTTAGCGGCTACCAGCGGTCATCAGCGATTATCAACGGCGTGTCATGGGCATGTCAGCGGTATATCAGTGGAATATGAATGGTTTATTAGCAATTCATCAGTGGTATGTGGACGATGTATCAGCAGTATGTGAACGATTATCAACGGTATATCAGCGTTTATCAGCGTCATGTCATGGGTATGTCAGCGATATATCAGCGGTGTGTCAGCGATTATCAGCGGTACATTGCGGGTATGTCACCTGTGTGGCCCATTGCCCCTTCCGATTGTGAAGTACCTCAATTCCCACCTACCCCTCCCCCCGCCCATCCCACCACCACACGCACACAATGCAATATGTAGCACATGCCATGCTTTACTTTAACTTCATTTTCCTGTTCCTTCACCCTTCAGAAAGTCCTAAATCCCACCAGAAGAATTGTTTCCAGTCTGGGAACGTGTCATCCATATCGCGGCGTGCTTTATTTGTGTGTAAAACAAGTGGATAAAGGTAAATGCTTAGCTGACAGTGTTTTCCTGCAACAGTTTGATATAGCAATGGTGATGCTAATTTTGTTTGTCTATAATTGGTTCTTATCACTACGAAGAAGTGACACTGATTCACTTTATACCGCAATAACTAACTAACTATGAACTGGTGTGTTGCTCGACTTGCGGTATTGGAGTCCACATGTTCTTTATCCTGCATCGCTGATCTAATCTATGGACTGCCATTTAGCATTGTGCCCTGCCAAATGCCCATGCTGTCCAATGTCTCTACCTGAAGTTACGATGCTAAAAATATGAAAAGGAAGTGTTATCCTGGTGGGTTTTTCTTCTGAAATAACAAAACGTATGGTCAAAGACGATAATAATTGTTTTTTAATCAAACTTCCTATTATTACTCGCGTTCAACGTCTTTGCGCTTTCAGCGTTCGTATGTTCGCAAATGTTACATCAAACACAATATTCCGCGCTGGAGCCCATTTCACATGGGTCTTAACCATAGTTTGCAAAATGCTGGCGAAAGCTAGTTTTTGCCATGCCAGTGTATTAACCGGTGAAAGTTGTTTGTAGACAACGACAGCAAATGGTACGAGCAAATCACGACGGGCTTGTATCTCTGGGATCCCGCGAATCTCTAAATCCAGAATAGCCAACCTGTCATGGTCCCCTGCACAAGGTTGATGCGTCGTGATGGCAAGTGTTTTTACCGGGTCCCTGGTATTAACGAGCTGATGCCGGCATCTTACCAACCCCGATCTCAACACATGCCGTATTTACAAAACTTGCACTACACCGGCATTGGCTGAGGAAGTAGGACCGATTTACGGCGCCTTTGTATGTGCATCTGTATTTTCCCAGCCCAGCCCAGCCCAGCCCAGCCCAGCCCAGCCCAGCCCAGCCCAGCCCAGCCCAGCCCAGCCCAGCCCAGCCCAGCCCAGCCCAGCCCAGCCCAGCCCAGCCCAGCCCAGCCCAGCCCAGCCCAGCCCAGCCCAGCCCAGCCCAGCCCAGCCCAGCCCAGCCCAGCCCAGCCCAGCCCAGCCCAGCCCAGCCCAGCCCAGCCCAGCCCAGCCCAGCCCAGCCCAGCCCAGCCCAGCCCAGCCCAGCCCAGCCCAGCCCAGCCCAGCCCAGCCCAGCCCAGCCCAGCCCAGCCCAGCCCAGCCCAGCCCAGCCCAGCCCAGCCCAGCCTAGCCTAGCCCAGCCCAGCCCAGCCCAGCCCAGCCCAGCCCAGCCCAGCCCAGCCCAGCCCAGCCCAGCCCAGCCCAGCCCAGCCTAGCCTAGCCTAGCCTAGCCTAGCCTAGCCTAGCCTAGCCTAGCCCAGCCCAGCCCAGCCCAGCCCAGCCCAGCCCAGCCCAGCCCAGCCCAGCCCAGCCCAGCCCACCACTGTGTCTCGGCGTGCGCTCACTCCACTTCACTTGTCTACCTGTCACGGACTGAATGCGAGGCTGCCATTGCCAACATCGCTCTGCTGGCCGTGCAGCTTGCTGAACTCCAAGACGCACGTCACAAAGGCGGACGTGGAGCAGTCGCTGGACGGCAACATCTGCCGCTGCACGGGCTACAGGCCCATCCTGGACGCCTTCAAAACGTTCGGAGAGGATGCTGACGACAGGCTGAAGGACATGGTCAAAGACATCGAGGTGGGTGCCGTTGTCGGTGAAAGGAGCCTCGGTATGTCCTGGTACTGCCGAGAGCCTTGCTGGTGGTGCCTGGGTTCTGTTTGCGTCGTATCCGACTGGTGTGTCATATAGCGTCGCCAACCTCTCACGCCGGTTGGTCGCATGTAGACTGTAATGCCGCCGGTCGTGGGATTCCAACCCACGATCTTGCGTTCAAGAGTGCAACTCCCTACCGACTGGGCTACCGCGGTTGTCCTGACAGCCTTGTTATGCTCCTGCAGAACCGCAGCTAGCATTTTCTTCAGGTGGCCGACCAAAAATATGTCCTGAAACAAAGACCGCTTGATGCGCCCGAAGCGCGTCAAAATTTCTCGTTTTGCATGATGAAAATCGCTGAATTCCTTGTTTGATCTAGTGTAGTTTTGGTACTAAGGGCGTGGGATGGCCCCCTGGCTGTGTTTCTGTGTCCCTGACACTCCCGACAGCCTTGTTATACTAGGCTGTACCATGCGTGGAAGCAGTGATATTTCATGACAATTTATGGTAGTGCAGTCACGGGAGGAACTACGGACAAAAGCACTGGGGAAGGGAGTGGAATGGAGGATGGAAGCTTGCAATGCTATAATTTGTGATGACAAAATAGAGAGGATGCCCCTTTGGACAGCGCGTTAAAATCCGAAATAAATTAGTGTTTCCCGGGAAACTGAATTGCTATTGGGTGATTGTTGGATGTGAAATATTAGAAGCTCCTTTTTTAATGGTGCTATTGCACTAATGATGCTTTGTATAATATGTACAATACGTCGATTTTTGCTGATCAATCTCGAATTCATCATGCACATGGTCAAATGATACTTCGTGTATCCATTTTTGTTGGAAAATATCGCTACGGGATGTTTTCAATCTTCCAACATATAGTGTTGGATATTCAGACCTAGCACGCATTTCTACAACTGCGATGTACCCTTTCAAGTAATAAATGCATACTAGGTAATACATTCACCGTTCGGAGTGCATTTTCATTCAAAGCCATATGGCCCAAGGAATCACGAAATGATCAAGATTTCCCTGCATGACCTCATTTTACCCTGCATTTATTGACCTATGATCGTCCAATTTATTATTTAGAGTTCACTGCGGCCCGATTTCCTCATTCAAAGTTCGTGTTTTAGCGTCAGAAATTCCAAGTTCTGGGGCTGGGGAGTGGAGCCCAAGCTCCCTCCCTCTGACCATTGCTCCGATTAGCGTTACGTGAGAGACCCTCCGATACATAGCTCACCTTGTTCCAGGACTCACATTGCTCTAGGACTCCCAGAACCGCACCCAGAACCACCTACGTTTGCTGGCAAAGTCCCGGTGCGACTGTAGGACACTGTTGCAACGGGACCTAAGGGACGCTGTTGCAGTAGGAGCCAGGGGACGTTGTTGCAATGGGACATAGGGGACGTTGTTGCAATGGGACATAGGGGACGTTGTTGCAATGGTACCTATGGGACGATTTTGCAATTTAAATGGGTGGCGAATGTATTACTTTATTACAGTTGTGGGCGCGAATGATCAATTCTGGTCGAAGCGCCCTAAAGCCCAAATAACAAACCGTATTGCAGTTGCAGCAGCTTACCTAGTTGCAACAACAATTTTCCGTGAATTTGCGTAGTTTAGGACACTGCGACACCAGCTACTTTGTTTTTGTTCTCACAAGGCGAAGCTTGGAGCGTGCAGCAGCATCTATGCTGGTGGTCCGCCAATTGCAGTATCCAGACACGTACTGCATCTACACATATCATCATCCATGTACATAAATGTACCATAATCACTATGCCTTTTGCGCAATGGATCGCAAGTGCGTGAAAGAAACAAGGTGTTCCCGACATGCGTTGACATCTGTGTCTCAGTATGTGTACATCAGTGTGGTGATGCATGCATCTTCTGAACGTGCAGATGGACGCATGCAACTCAGCTCGGCTCATTTATGACTGTACGTTGTCGTAGAGAGTAGACCACGTTTTCTCTAGTGACCTTCGCTTTGTCACACATGCTCCTGTCCGCAAGCCGCACACAAGCGCGAGAGAACTCCTGCCACCACGTAGTAGGCAGTGCATATACCACAAACACAAAACAACGAAGTGAGT